>JACTOM010000068.1:2708363-3308363 GCA_015832385.1 Elymnias hypermnestra | reverse complement strand
CTAAGTCATGTCTACAATCTGTTCTCGACAGTCATTACGAATCGTCTCGCACGCAGATTCGCCGACTTCCAGCACACCGAACAAGCCGGATTCCAAAAAAGCATTAGTACCATAGACCGTATCTTTATGCTGCGGCAGATTATACAGAAAACCGAAGAGTATAATCGGCCACTCTGCTTAGCGTTCGTGGACTAAGAGAAAGCCTTCAATTCGGCGGTAACATAGGCCGTGTTGAGATGTCGTATTGACTACCGGTGCATAGACGTGTTGAAGTGCTTGTACTTAAACGCCACCATATCGGTCCGTATACAGGACCAAAGCACAGAGTCTATCCAACTGCAGCGTGGAATGCGACAGGGAGATGTTACCTCCCCGCTGCTCTTTATTGCGGTGCGGGAAGTTCTTTTTATGATTTTGCAGTGGAACGGACTGGGCATCAACATCAACGGTGAGTAAATCGCGCAACTACGGTTTGCCGATGACGTAGTCATTATGGCAGACACTCTGGAAGATCTCAAAGCAATGCTCGATGACCTCAGCAGAGCTTAGCAGAGGATAAGACGAAAATTATATCCAATATCCATGTACCGCTACACCCAATCATCGTTGAGAACTCAGCTCTCGAAATTGTTGACGAGTATACCTGGGACATATAGTCCAGCTAGGTAGGTCCAATTTCGAGAAGGAGGTCAACCGCCGAATCCGACTCGGTTGGGCAGCGTTCGGGAAACTACGCCAGATATTTTCGTCCCATATCCCTCAGTGCCTGAAGGCCAAAGTCTTTGACAATGCGTGTTGCCAGTGACCTACGGTTCTGAGACGTGGTCGCTGACGATGGGCCTCATGCGAAGGCTCAGAGTCACTCAGCGTGAGAGTCAGCTCAGAGTCACCTCTCCAGGGCTATGCTCGGAGTTTCTCTACGTGATCGAATCAGAAATGAAGAGATCCTTAGTAGTACCAAAGTCACCGACATAGTCCTACGAATCGCGAACCTGAAGTAGCAATGGGCGGGGCACATAGTCCGAAGGACTGATGAACGTTGGGGGCCGAATGTGCAGGAATGACGACCCCGCACCGGACGGCGCAGTGTAGGCAGTCTCCCCACAAGGTGGACCGATGATATTAAGAGGGTCGCCGGTAGCCGCTGCAGCCAAGCGGCGCAAGGTCGGGCTTGTGGACGTCATTACGTGAGACGTACATCGGTTAAAGCTACTATGATGTTGTCGATTTGATGAAACCCTTATGTAATACATTCCTTAAATTGATGTGACCACAGAATACAATTCCGACAGGCGGAGCGTCGATTGTTTGACAGGTAGAAGGAATATAAATTAAGGTAAACAAATTAATAAAATAAAATTTTTGTGGTTCTATTATTATTCCTTTCAATTTTGCCACCATTTAAACTTCCCTTGGACTTTCACAAATATTGCAAGACGAAAATTAGCCAAGTAGGTCCAGCTGTTTTCGAGTTTTAATGAGACTAACGAAGCGTAATTCATTTTTATGTTGATTGGAAGACTAAAATCGTGTGTGTACTTTTATAATAAACTTGATAGTAGCTGTTTTGAAAGCAATTCTTAAATACATTTTACACAATAAGATTTTATTCAAATCCAATTACCGAGATTGTTCCACTTAACTCTATTAGTGTTTATTATTAGATTCTGTAATCTAAGGCGGTATCTTGACACAACATAAAAATATAGCATTTTCAGTGTTAAGATATATTCTAATTAAAGAGCCAATAGATGAAGAACGACGACTGTAAAAGAATTTTTATTTTAATGTTAATCGTAATAAGGATTTGATAGTAAAATTTGCGAATTCTCTGAATCCTTAAATACAAATACTGGGGGTCCATTTTAGTATGTCCATTGCTTCCCCTACAGTATCCCATAGTTTTTATGACAAATTATCCAGTAGTAAATATAATCCTGAAGTAAATCGGTGTCTTAAATTTTTTTTACGTTAATTATATATTTGAAAATGATTTACGAACATAGAAGTGTAACTTCCATAAGTCTCTTCGGGGATTACGATTTTTACCTAATATAGGACATTTTGGAGTTCCATTGAATTAATCGGACAAAGTTATAGAAACCTTGGCCAATATATAATAACAAAGCTCACCTGGAAAATGCCTCACCTGTAAGCTCTGGATGCCTCTGCTGTTTTAACCACCGCTCGTCTTCCGTATCGATGTCGTACTCTGGCGTTTCTTGTTCCTCCCATAGCGCTGTAACAAGGAGACAGTATTAAAAAATAGTAACATATAAAAAGAGTTTATATCTGTGATACCACAATAATGATGATTAAACAATAAAATTAAATAATATATCTGCTATGACAAGATTTTTGTCCTTATAGCGAGCCATCCAATAAATTTATGAATTTATTGAGGTTAGTTTATTTTTGGGTATTCATTTTTATCAATAATCCACGTCAAAAACAAATTCGGCCGAAATAAATTTTTTTTCAACATAATCGCTGCTTTACATTTTCTGGTTCACTACAAACCTTTACAAATGTCTAACAGTATTTTTATTTGTATTATAAAGGTTCAAATGGAATCTATGTAGTAAATAAAAGTTTAAAAACCTCGTGAATGAAATATTATCATGGATTTGTTTATTATTCGTACAAACAAAAAGGGCACTACAATCTAAAACTAAATTGTAATTATACGAAACAACCGCAAATAGTCAAGATTTCGATTGCAGATAATGAAATTTTGCTGTCCAGCTTTTTTTAGTACCACTACTACCCACCATATCGAATAAACCGAAAAAAATTATAATTTTTCTAAAACTAGGTAACGTGATTTTATTCAAAAACTTGTGAACATGGGACCATAACGAGTTTATTTATTATGTAATAAGATATATTCCATAGGCTATACTGGCTTCTACTCGAATATAGAGGACGATAGGAATACTACGCTTTTATGAATACCTTGGTAAATTACAAATTAAATTCTTTACGGCACACAATCTTCGGAGGTTAACCAGGCCAGTTTTGTGTATTACAATTACATTCAATTCAAAGTACATGTAATTGTATGTATTATATTTAAAGACGAGAATGAGTCCCTTGGGAAAAGATCCTATTTCAATACATATGTAAAAGTTAGATATAAAACAACAGAAAAGTAAGAGGTAACCCAAGAGTTGGTAATAAATTATATTAGTCTTGGAAATCCACCGCGTTTACCTGTTACTGATTGACGTTGATGTTACCTTATTATAAATAACGATACCGTCTATAAAATGGTAACAAGAAAACGTTTTAACAGTTTTTATACAATATCGTGGTGGACCCTTCCTGCAGGGCATATTTGGTAGTAGGGTGAAAATTACCTACAACTCCGGCCTATCGCAATTCCAAAGAATAACGATTCTTAAAATTAGCCTACTCTGTACCTCTACCAACCAAACTATAATCGCGTTCTTAATATCATGCAGAAATTAGCCCTTTGCGCAGAAGATATTATAAATGTCATGTGGATGTCCAAACACAATCTATGTTCTCATTCTATTGTTTCACTTTCAAAGTCCGATGTGACCACCAATAGAACTCGACCGGAGTGATTAGGCGCAGAACCGACAGTTTAACGTGCTTTGAGGGAACTTGAGAATTTTTTCACAGAAAAAACCCAGTATTAATTTGACGGTCTCGATGGTGCAAAAGTTCGAGTACTCACTTTGCTAGCAGAGGGTCTGAGTTAATTTCCCAGTAGGGCAACATTAGGAAATTACATACCAACAAGGACGCGCTGTCAGGAAAAAAATTACTTTACGGTCCAGAGCTGAGTAAAAACCGGTAATGCGGTAAATTACTTCTTGCCAGGTTAGCGCGCCATCTTAGACTATATCATCAGTTACACTTAGATTACAGGCTAGCTCTCACCAATCAGTAATTTTTTAATTGACAAGTGAGCGCTTGACTGTAACAATAGAGTCGAATACAGTCGTTATAGCCGAACATATTGACCATTAGACCTAAAACTCACTTATCGTGGTGTTCCCTAATAAATATAATGCCAATAAACAAAACACATAACATCCTGTTTTGTACGCGTCCGTTATAAAATAGATGCGCGTGGCTGGATTCCGCGAAAGCTAGTCACGTTAATTTAAATACTTCTAAACATCATATAACAAACAGCACAAACCATTATACAATGATTTCATACGATTGATTACGTTTTATATAAATAGCAAAATTGATGATATGAATTAATAAGCGTAATAAAGTATAATATAAAATATTACGTACAGTAAAGTAAGAGATGATAGGTTTTCAAGTTATTAAAAGCGTTAAATAAAATCTCACAATCATTGCAGAAACAAATTATATGCAGTGAAGAAGGGATTTCTATTGATTTCGATATTTTTGGTTTTACTTATTTCTACTACAACTACTACTGTATAGGTTAATTTATTTGATTTTGCATTAAGGTTTAGTCCGTTTAACTCTTTTTTTTATATCAAACGAATACGAGCTGATCCTTTATGTATTTAATTCAGCATTAAGGGTTCCGAAATACAAAAGATCGCCTGCATAGCCATAGCCTAATAAAAAGTTACGAAGACAGTAAACAGGACATGTTTACAAACTATTGACCGTTCCTGATTTTATGAAATAACGGATCTGAACTAGGGATGCAGCGTTGGTAGACACAATGCATTTTTTAAAATTGTATATAAAGATAACTGCCTCGTCCTTCTTGTTGGCGCTCGGAAATGCCTTGATCAAAGATAAAATTTGGCCGGGAATGTGGGACCCACAGGCAAAAATGGTATATTGGTATAATTGGGTATTTACCCAATGAAATCTTGCAATACCCTCCTCACACTTTAGTGAAGCACCAGAGGGTCATTGGACGCAAAATCCGTATGATTCCAACTATGAAACTTAAAGGGGCAAGAGAAGCGCAAACCATTACCCCGTAAAAGGTAATTTTAATTTTAGCGGTTTCTACACAAAATCATGCATGCGAATCTTTTGCTTAACGGCACATCTTTGTTGGAAACGTCGTTATTAGCCACGTCCAAACCCTCTCGCCAGTCCAGACAAATTGGAAAAGTGTATTTATTATCTAAACTTCCCTTGCAGGAAATAGAACCCAGGGCCTGTGATAGCGAAATTTACAGATATCCTGAGCGTGTTCTCGTATCCATTGTATCACAAAATAATGTTGGAAATAGAATATCAGACGGATCGCCAATGGATAAAATCCGCTCAAGAATTAGGATAAACAAGTAATAATTTCAAGTACCTGTGTACAAGCGCTGGGTGTCTATCAGATATAGACGAGACGGTACGGTAAAATAAATTCGAAATGTCTGCCCCATGCGATTCAGGCAAAACTTGTGGGATTCGTTAAGTGACACAGGAAGACATCGTGGCTAATATTTATACGTCATTGCTGAATTAGGATAAAGGTTTTTCATACTAACCTCGCGGGAGATCAAATATATTCATCGGTCGAAGGCATAAACTGGTCATTGTTTAAGTTGTAAACCTAATCTGCTTGAATTGTAATTAACTGGTTGACTTTGAACGCATGTTTAGCTATTGCAAGACGTTTGATAATCACAGAAGGCAAATGATATTTCGAAACAAATGTTAAGGTTAGCCAAACTAAATGTCATCACACACGAACACATTTATTTTTTTAAATAAACCAATATTTTCACAAATTAGAAATACACTATTGAACTACAATAACTGTGACGCTCAATTGAACAAATATGTCATCAGCTCTGCACTGCATGCGTTTAAGACTCAACAATAAAAAAGGGACAAATTTCCAAAATTATTTGTTATACGTTTTGCTTTATAATACGAATAATTTAATTACAGTGATAGTGAACTGCAATAAACAATGTTTCACTTAACAAAAAATATTCAGTATATGATCAATTATTATATAATTAGAAGAAGAAGAAGATTTAATACCTTCTTTATCGTCGCAAAGGCAGAATAATTACTTTTATACAAACTTGGCGTACTTTATTGTAGTTGGTCTGTTTTTTATTAGCACTTTGATAGTACTCTTCCTAATGGATGTAGGCTATAGATGGCAATTCATTTAGATAATTGCAAAAGAATATATATTATATGTATTGCACAGGTCCACGCGAGAAAAACAGACGAAGCCAATAATATATATTCAATTACAATTGTTAGGATTGCAATGTTTTATAAGCCATTCGATAAGACATTAAATTAATTTGACCCAAAGCTAGTTATTTTTATCGTCCAGTTTCATCTCTTATAATAATGTGCATCAAAAGTACCGCTAGTTTCTTTCGATTACTAAGCTAATGCTAAGCTAAGCTCGTCTGAATTTCATTATGATAACGAAACGAGCAGTACCAAATATATTTTTTGAGTATTCTTTCTTTTGAAATTTCGGGATGAAAAATAACCTAAAATTGTATCATCCAATATCTATACTTAAGAGAATTTACGCCTAAATCGATCCATTTTTCTCGGTGATTGGCCGGTCCAAACAACAATGCTCCTAAAAATGATTGTATCATCTATTAAATCTACACTTCAATTTTAACTATTTCTATTAAAAATATGTATACATACTGAAACGGTACGGTTTCATTTTCAAATCACCATTTCGTTTTTGTAGTCAGATAATGTTTTTTCAGTAGTAAGAATTGCTCACCTATAGAGGATATAAGGATCGGATTCGGAAGGCAAAATCGCCTTTAGGGAAAACGGACGTTATATAATCCAAGTCGCAATTTTGAACATTTTATCTGCACACATGATTAAAATAAGGATGAAACAAATAGGAAATTTGAGAGACTAAACCTGTTATTGGTCTTTCATAGATCGAAAACGTGCACATCGAAATGATTCTGGAATATATTAAGCCTAGAAAATTCCGACGAAGTAGCGAGGCTGTGCTACGCAACTCTTTTTTTATGATAAAAAGTCTGTTCTCGCAATAGAAATTGAAGATGTTTTTTATTTAAAATAAAATATTTTTGAAACCCATTTTCAAAACATTTTTTCCCAGTGACTGTTTTAACGGGTACATAGCGTTAGCGTTCTTTAATTTTCTGTTACAAGGTTTGTAAATTGTAGAGCTTTATAGTATACTATTACGTACTATATATATTTTTTAATTGCCTAGTTCGGGCATTTTTAAGATCTATAAACCTCAAAATAACTCCTATAGGTATACTATTGATTCAATAAATATTATAAAGAGGAAACATTTGTGTTTGTATGTATGT
Organism: Elymnias hypermnestra; assembly: GCA_015832385.1. Classification (NCBI taxonomy): domain Eukaryota; kingdom Metazoa; phylum Arthropoda; class Insecta; order Lepidoptera; family Nymphalidae; genus Elymnias; species Elymnias hypermnestra. Next base: position 3,301,098 of record JACTOM010000068.1, on the reverse strand, counting down.
TTGTAACGTTTTCATACAACGATTTCAAATTTATTTTCACCAATGAAAAGTTGCACCTTCACGCTTTTCATAAATTATTTTCTCAAAAGAACTTGGGATCCACAATAGAAATGCGTTAATGAAACCCAAGGTGTGAACAAAAAATCTATCATCGCATGCGATGCGGAAAGTAATGATAATAGAACATGAAAATGTTCTACAATATTATAGAAGGTATTAATAACTACAAAAAAGTCCGTGATACCATAAGTCCAACTATTGTTGTTATTATGTAGACTACAAGTCCATGGAAAAAATTAACCAGTGAAATGAACCAACGTGAATAACGCTTAGAAGGCTGTTACTACATCATAAAATAACTTTGAGCGTTGTCGTCATTTTTGAGCGGTACAGGCGACTACATGACTAAATAATTTTTTTATCCTAATATTTTTATTTGCTACCATTTATAATGAACAACTATAAGGTACAACGGTTATATTTAATAACATTATGTCAAAAAAAGTTGCCGTGCATAAATTGATTAAAGGCCGTTTCAATGTTTGTAAAATGCTTTTTAAATAATTCAAATCGGACATTCTATTCAAAAGATATAACGATATTATAAATGTCAATCTGAAAACTGGGCCTGCGACTGGTGAGTTAGTTCATATTCCAAGGATACCAAATGACACCCACCGACATTTAGTGGAGCGATTTAAAAAATCTTTCATTATCTTCCTTGAAATCAAGAATTTTTCAATACCTGTAAAGTATTTTTAATTTCTAATTTCAGACATTCTAGGTAAATGATGTTACGAAATTAAAAATGTATTAGATAGATATAAAATCGTTGTAAAGAAAAATCTATATATTGATTAGATTATGAATGTAAGTGTGTATGTTATAAAATAAAGGAAAGCATTTAAAAAGTAAGTGCAATAAAACTTTTATGTTATCGAAAATAAATCTATAGTCCGACTTAGTAGACTTCCACTGTCACGAGATCGGTACCTACGCGGGTGAAACCGCGGGGTATTGCTAATATTCAATAATACGTCTTATCTGCCGAACGGCAGGACCCATTTTTTTTAATTTAATAATTCAGATCAATCACAGTATATCACTCGTACATACAAATGTTTAAAACAATGGGTATTTGATTTTTTGGTATGATGTAAAGAATTGGAAAATAGAAAAAAATTGGAAAATAGAAATAGAATTGGTAAATAGAAATGGTTTAGATTGATAATTTGGCCCAATAAACAATGGACTTCTGCAGCAATATGTATGTATAACACGTGACACACAGCATGTTAACGGTATCGATTAAGGAAGGGTAGCTCCCTATATAAAATGCGGTTGCGTCCGTCTATACTGCGTAGTATATAGCGCGGGGGGGGGGGGGGGGGGGGGGGGGGGGGGGGGGGGGTGTGCACATTGACCCTTGTACCCTTTGCACTTATTCATCCTTACGCAGTGCATTCAATATTCAAATAGAACGCACGTGTATCCTTTAAGATACCTTATCCTTAATCAAGTTTAAAGGGTTAAATCTTTTCTTTAATAAAATTTTTTTTTTTAACTGTTTTCTAAACCCTAATGGGGAAATTGGGGATAGATGAAGAAATTAAATGTTTCTTTAACATTAGTTAACATCCCACTGCTCGGCTTAGGCCTCCACACTTATGGTTTAAGACATTTATTTCCAAAAAGAATATATATTCACTTACATGGAAACTTATATTATATATAAATAATATTCACTTACAGGCTAATACATAATAAAAATTTCTGCACTTTCGTTGATACATTTGTGTAAACAATCTTATTACTATTTAAAAAAAGAACAATAATTTTTTTGAGGTGAACAAATAGTAAATTACACAAGTTATTAATATACAGTAAAAAAAAAAAAAACAAATACAAGGTCATTAGTGTAAAATATTGAAGTTGCGTAACTGGATGTGACAAAATAATAATTAGTTGAGTTTTTAGTAAAAGCTATTTATTTAATAGGTAAAATTTTAATTTTTTTTTGAAATTTATTATACTTTTGGTTTCCTTAATAGCAATGGGTAGTTTATTATATATTTGAGCACTTTCAAACGTAATATTTTTCTTGCCATAATTGGTTCTCGATTGCCGTAGAGTTATATTGTTTGAACTTCTTAAACGTTTTAAAGACGGATTTGTATTTCTAGTCGTGAAGCTTATATTTGTATGAAGTTCTTTATTTATTATTTTTCGAATAAGAATGCATGTATTGTATTTGTAGCTATCACTTATGTTCATTAGTTTGGTTTCTTTATATATCTTTTCTGTCGATGTAAGGAAGTTATAGTGGAATAGTACTTTTAGTAGTTTGTTCTGGGCTGTCTGTATAATTTTAAGATTAGTTTTGGCTGCTGAGCCCCATATTTGAATCAAGTAGTCTATATGCGGTTTAACGAGGGAGTTGTAAATTATGTAGCGAACTTTATTAGGTAAACAATTTGTTATATGGCGAAGAGCTCCAGTTAGAGATGTTAATTTTGATTTTATACTTTTAATGTGTGGTTTCCACGTTAGTTTGTCATCCAAAATTAAACCTAAATATTTTTCACAATCTGACCTGATAATGGTGGTATTATTAATTTTTAAGGGTTCAAAGTCGTTAATTTTCTTATTTTTGGCTGCAAATATTACATAATGTGTTTTGCTTATATTTAGCGTAAGTAAATTGCATTGGAACCATACATTAAGTAAGTTAAGGTCATTCTGGGCGTCAGTAATTATATCTTCTATTTTGTTTCCGTAATAAAAAAGTGTGGTATCGTCGGCATATAGAGATAGCTCTGCTTTAAGTCCAAGTTTACTAATGTCATTAATGTAAATCAGAAAAAGTATAGATCCAAGGATTGATCCTTGCGGAACACCGTAATTTATAGGTTTCTGTGAGCTTTGATGATCTCCTATCTTAACCACTTGATAGCGATCACTTAGATAAGACTCGAAGATTTTGTAAGCGCTATCAGTTATACCAATGTCTTTTAGTTTATTGAGTAAAATTTCATGGCTAACGGTATCGAATGCCTTTTTTAGATCTATAAATATTCCTAGAGCTATTTTCTTTTCATCAATATTATTTTTTATTTTTGTTACTAGATCAGCTGTGGCTGCTAGTGTATTAGATAATGGTCTAAATCCATATTGTTTTTGGTATAGAAATTCTATGGAAGTTAAATAACATTCTAATCGATTGTAAATAATTTTTTCAATGATTTTTGATATAACTGGAAGCACAGAGATGGGACGATAGTTGTTGGGATCGGATTTAGTTCCAGATTTATATATAGGGGTGACTTTAGCAATTTTGAGCGAGGACGGGAAGTCACCTTTTTCTAGACAAGTATTTAAGCATCTAGTCAGCTCGTCAACTATAACATTTTTAATGGTTTTTATTGTTTTAGTGTTTATTTTGTCAATTCCTGAGCTAGTGTTATTGGTCATTTTATCGATAATTTTAATAATTTCATTTGTTGTAATTGGTTTTAATTTGCTTAGCCCAAAATTAGGGTTCTTCGCGTCAGGTGTGGCATTTGTATATATTTTGTTATTACAGTAATTTTTGTTAATAGATTCCGCTAGCGTTGAACCTATTGTTGTAAAGAATTCACCAAAACATTCACAGATTTGTTTTACGTCTTTGAGTTCACTATCTCCTTTTTTTAGTTTTGTAGGTATCGTTGTTTCTCTTATTTTGTTTCTAGTTAAACTGTCGATGAGATGCCACATTTTTTTTGGTTTTGTATTACATTCTGAAAATTTTTTAATGTAATATTCATTTTTCATACATTTTATCTCTTCTGCGACCTCTTTTCTTGTTTTTATAAAATTTTTAGATATATTTTCATCCGCGGGTGTAGTTTTGTATTGGACCCAAAGGATATTTTTATTATTTATTTTGGTTAATATGTCTTTATTTACCCAGTCTTGCTTTGGAGAATTTAATATTTTGGTCTTTTTAATTTTGCATAGTTGTATATTATGTTTTAATTTTGATTCAAATTTGAGATAGTCATTATTAAAATTGCCATTGGAGCTTTTTTTGAGCAGTTCATGTAGTTTTGTGTAGTCTATACATTCATAGTCGATTTTTCTTTTAGCGTGATTTGCTTGGTATTTGTCTATTTCAAAATAAATTTGTTTGTGATCGGATAAAGAAGATTCAATGGTAGCCAAGTGGAATCGGTGTCCTTTGAGGTTAGTACAAATATGGTCTATTAAGGATTTTTTTGTAATTGATTCTCTGGTACAATGTTGTACGTGGATTTTGTTGATTATTTCAAATCCACACTCTGTGAGTGTGACTTTGTAATCCTCCACGAAGTTGTCTGGGGCTAGTAAATCAAAATTAAAGTCTCCAAAGACTACGGCTCTTTTTCTTTTATTAAGTTGTTCTTGATATGTGTCTAGAAAGTTTTTAACGTTTGTCCGACCTGGTTTGTATATAGCACCTATATCTATGGAAAATTTTCTTAAATGGATCCACAGGTAGTGATTATCATCTTGAGAAAGCTCTGATATAAAACTGTGTTCTAAATTATTATTGATAAAGATAGAAACTCCGCCTCCAATAGTAGTTGTGCGGTATTGGTAATAGTGTGTGTAGCCTGGTATATGTTGTCTGTTGGCCTCTTCGTCGCTCTTAATCCAAGTTTCAGTTAATATTATGACATGTAAGGTTGATTTGAAAGAGTCTACTATACATCTTAACTCATCAAGTTTACCCGGCTTAACTATACTGCGTACATTAGCATAAAAGCACCTCAGAGATTTGCTATCTACGGATATGTCATCATAATTATTTAGATTCTGATAGGTGGTATTTGTATCTTTTATTTTGGAGTTACTTACCGTATGGAGTTTTTTGGAGGCGACACAATAATTTTGGGTACGTCGTTCATGTATTTGATCCGCAAACTATTTTCACCGTTTGTAGTACGTTGCTGAAGTTCTTCCTTCAACTTTTTAAAGCGTTTCTGTTGAAATGGCGTTTGGTCCGAGAAGATTATTGCTTTACTATTTATCGCCTTATAGCGGTTTTGCAGCAACATTTTTGGTGTATTTTCTGATTCAAAGCATGCTTTTATTGCTCGATGCTCATTGGGCTTGTATTTGCCGAGTCTAAAGATCCGGGTAGGTTCCGGGCAGTCATTTAGTACGGTGTTAATGATTTTAAGTACCTCCTTTTGGTCTGAATTCTGTCGTATTTTGTAGTCTGTGCAGTGTGATTCCGGTATGCCAGCTATGATTATGTTTTTCTTTCTCAGCGTCTGATTGGTGACTTCAGCTAATATATCCTCAAATGTTGTGTCTTCAGTTGTAGATGTTTTATTTAATGGGTTTTGCAACTTATGAAGATCGTTTTCTAGGGAAGTAATTTTTTCTTCCATTGTTCTAGCAACACTAGTGATGTTTTTAATGTCGATCTTAATTTTTTCATGTTCAGTGGTTATAGTTTTTAGGGTATTTTCTGTTTTGTATATACTAGATTTTATTTCTGACATCTCTTCTTTAATAGACGCAATGTCATTCTTTATTTTTGTCGTACATTCTTTCTGTTCATTTATAGATGATGACAATAAAGTCATCATTTCAGCCATTCCTTTTTGTATATCCATTAGTTGACTCTGTATATCCGTGTCAGTACAGTACCTTCGTTTATTTCGTGTATTGATTTGGGTACTTAGAGATGATAAGTTCGGCTGCGAACCACTTCGTTCACTATTTTTGCCACTTCTAGTAGGTGAGCGCACTAGAGCCATTGTGCAGCCGGCGTAGGGTGAGATAGAAGCTAGTTTGTCTCGCTTTGTGTTACGAGGAGAATTGTGATTGAATATTGAAATTAATACTTTAATACACTTGTAATTAGAATGTAATTCAATGAAAGTAGTAAATATTTTTGAGAAATAATTCGATACACGTCTGTACTGTACGCCTGCGAGCAGCGGTAAGCGGTAAGCACTTGAAGGAGCTTACGAGCATAAACCCACGAGGTTGCTTCATTGCGGGTGAAAAGGCTTAATATATGTCAAAATTGGTCGCAATATATGCACAATATTTTTCATCGATGAAAAGCGCAATGATCAATTTGAAGCAACAATCATGGACGTAAGTTCTTATAATGAGAAATTTACCAGCCTAGCATTCAAACCTACGGCCTCTCTAAACAACAATCCACACGTCTCATCAATAGGCCATCATGATATGGGTTAGATGAAGTACATCATATTTATGACAGCAGCTGCTTTGTCTTGCTAATATTTGTAAAGTCATAAATTAAAACCGATGTTATGGTAAGACTTTGAAATTATTACGGCTTTGTTATCATAATAAAGATATGATATTATTATCATCATAGATTTATTATGACAACAATGCACAAAACACTATATCAAATAAGAATTCTTCTCAGGAAGAAATACGCATAAAATACAAACGCAGGTACTTGTAGTATATCAATAATTGCTATAATGTAGTGAACACTGACGTGGTTCTGATTCTTAGCAACTATTAATATTTACAATAGTTAAGAAAATGAAAGATAAGTTAACTGCCTCCGTAGCTTATTTAGCTGATGTATGTAAGCCCCGGGTTAAGAACCTGGACATGCAAATAAAACATTATTGCGTTTTCTTGTCAAGAAAAATTCTCAGTATATGTCCGAAATTGGATAAATGGATCTCAAACCTGAAAAGGACGAAAGTAATTTGGCATATTGTCCAGCACTAAGCATTAAAATGCAATACTCTTAATGGTGTTGTTCGCTTTTAAACTTTCCTTTCTTATGCACTTGACAAGGGATTTATGCCTAGCAACCCTTTAGCTGCATATAAAAAACGTAACACTTCAATTAGTAGCGCAAAAAATATCAAAATTCGTTTCTCATGCATAACAGTATTTATTCATTTTGCATTTCGAACAAGTAAGTTATTAAATTTAAACATACACATAAAATAGTAATTTGAAATTTAATTTTACATATTATTATTATTTAAAAAATTACCTCCAAATTTAAATATGATAACGCTTCGCTGAAGCTAACGTTGATATTATGTATGTAGTTGGAATGTCGTCACCCCTTAAAAGTTTTATTTCGCCTTCCTTCAGCCTTCTCCAATATTCTTACCTTACATCAAGTAATCCGTAGAATATAAATATATAATTCAAAATGACATACGACTACAGCTTAAAGCAAACTGATAAACACTTAGATACACCTGGTACACCGCAAGAAGTACTATAAACATATGACGGAAGCAATGACGAATCAGTTCAAAATAGTATATGACGAATAAAAATTTTTACCTAATGCACATTCTGATAACTGAGTCATTATATTAAACACCTACAAGTCCTCGCGATAGCTACCTACAAAAAATCGGATGCTCTCAGACAAGCTTAACGTAGCTCTCAAAGTAAATCCCTTTGTAGTCGGTGTTTAATACCTATTACACTATTTCACCTCTCCACCAAACATAACGACATATAATCCTGTATTTTTATGATTCCTCAATATCAATTCACACTCCCAATATATATATTGTTTAAATTTTCAATAGTTAATGAAATACTTTTTTGTACATTTACTCAGGTTCAATTGCATTTTGTAGACGACTTATGTAAAACTTATGTAAAAGGCTCAAAGGATTCCTTGTATATTATTGAGTTCTTGTGAGATAGAGGATTTGATTTTAACTTTTATTTGTATGTATTACTTGTTAAGTAGTTAAAACTGACATAAATTTATTATGGCTAAGTCTTATATTCATTAGTCTTGAGGTTACTCTAAGTTTCGTGATGATAAGTAGACTATGTTATGCCGTATAATATCGACTGTTAGCCAGTTAAAATATCGAAATTAGTCCATTTTGAAAATTAATGAAAACTAACACAACAAAGACATAATATAACGATAATATAACAATCCATAACGAAAACTTCGATCTTCTTTACATATATACAATTCTACCGGAGCGAATTCGGCATCTTGATCTTAAAAACAAGTACAATATTCTTCAAGGAGTAATAATTTTAGCCGCTCAACTTATGTATTCAATAAAAGAAAAAGATATTCTTTATTTTAACCATTTTTTGGATTCAATGTTATTAAATTTCATTAACTTGTTGCAAATTATAAGCCTTAACGAAATCTGCAATTACAAAAATATCACAGTTTTTGACAATCGCACCTTATTATCAACATCATGTTCAAACTTAAATTAATTATGGTAAAATTTCAACCACTTGGTATATTAATTCGGTATGATTCACCATTACAAGTATAATAGCTTATATCATATTATGATAACAATATTAATGTTTAACTAGTATGTTTAAAAAAAATGAAAATGATCGTATAAAGATCGTAATTTGTTTGCATGAAAAAAAAATACCTTATAGTCTGTTAGAATATTCGAAGCATTATAAGTTTATTCCGAGGCGCTTCTAATTTTTCTAAGATTGAAAGGTTGTTAGACCGGTTTGTCTCGCAATATTGCTCACTGCTATTGATAGCGTATTTTGTAAGAGTTGGCATTATTGACGACCGTGTTGGTTCATTGTACTTTCATTGTACTATTCGGGAGCATGTAGTCCTTAATCAACTGTACTATGCACACAAAAACAAGCGCGCGCACGCAGCAAGTGATGTCAAATTTGGGCATATCTGGTGTCACGGTCTCAAATGTGGCTCTAGGTAGTACGTACTACCAAGCCAGCAATATTAATTTGACCTCTTGGAGCCTAGTCCGCAGCTGAGACAAAGGAAGGTCGAACGTGGCACCAGTGCCTTCTTAACATCCTGGTGCCATCTGATACTTTTAGAAAGTTACCTAGAGAGAAATAGTGACTTTGTTTTTGTGAATCATATAGCGTGAGTAATAATTGTCCTTAATAATTACCTTATCTACACCACAAAAACCGAAATATTTTGAGGTTGTCAAAGACAACTGGTAATAAAAGAGTGTGTTAGCATTATTGTGTTTGAAGATAACGTAATCTTTTAGTACTTAGCTTATCAAAATATAAGGGCTAGCACAAAACGCTTGACAAGAGGAAGAGTTGTCCGAAAATAATTTGCCCGGCGGAGTGTGCTGAATAATTTATGTTTAGGGAAATCCCTTATGAACTGCCAGAGTATCACAGCTTCCGCTTGTTTTAAGCAAAAACCGATACCTCCCGTCGCGGCCTGCTGTAGTGAGTTCCGCATGTTAACGGTATCGAACCGTCCGTTCCCTATCCGCTGCGATACTATACGATCAGTCTCAGAGTATTGAACTGTTATCTGCACATATATACATGAATACATGTCTGCATAATTTTCTGGCCAGTTGCGTACTCTTCAAAAGGCATTGAATTATTTTAACAGACAAGAAGGAACAGCAAAATGTAAAAACTGAGATGATTTTGCTAAAGTAATTGTTTATTCATGGTATACATAAATGTCACGAGTGCTGCCTAGTATAATATTTTAGTGTGTCCTAAATGACATTTGCCTGAAATGGCTTATTATTATTTAAAATTTTAAGCGTATATATAAACGACTAAATGATTCATCTCATACTAAATACATTCCGTCGCCTATTTTATCTAGAGGTATTTACAAGTATCTGTGAAAATGCCGAAACTTTTCCACCCTAACCCCCTAGACTTGTGGTTCACTCAGTCATGCAACACACCCCGGCAACAAAATATTGCTGGTTCAAGAATATTTGTGTGCTATGAGGACGTGGTACTTTTCAGGTAACGTCCTATCAATTGCAGGCAGCGATCAATAATTCAGTATCTGAGCGCTACCACTGTTATAAGCTTAATTAAAAACATATTTCATCAAATAACTCTGAAAAACGAAAAGATAGACTTTCGAATCGAATACGCCATGCAGTGCACCATGAACGGGGTTTAATTAAAAATAAAAGACACGAGGAAATCCTGTCACCATGTTTTAACCAGGGTTGGCACTTGCTAGATATATTATATATATATATATATATATATATATATATATATATATATATATCTCTAACAAAAGGCGTCGGAACCAAATATTCCCAAATATAACATCACTGAAGGTCAGAATTCAATTAAGTTCCAAGTACATATTAGACGCCACAGGGACAGCATGGTGGGCCTTTGCTTTAAATGCTCTCCCTACTATGAGTTAGGATGCCTGTGCCCATTGTCTTTGATAGTCTTGTTTTTTCAAAATACTGATCTTTTTGTGAGCGATAAAATATTTTAGTTAATATTATTGATCAAGATAACGCTTGCCAGGATGAATCTTAGCAAATTAATCAGCATGACTGGCGTTAACTTGCCCTGTAGACAAAATTAATTAGAATCGTATTGAAACTAGAATTGAGAGGCTTTAACAAATAATCGCTGTAGAAAATATATGACACATACAACTCATATAGGATTACTAAAATGTTCAGCCCTACCGCATAAATTTAATCAGTCGTATTTAAGCTTTTTGCAGACAATATTTTGCAATAATTAACGTGAATTAATATTAAAACACACAAAAATTATTTTGCTATTTAATTATTGCGAAGAGGGTTGATTGCGACGGTGGCATTTAATTAAATAAAATAGTTTATTATTGTCAATGCCTTACTTTATCTTATTATAAAAACCATATATAATATGCTAAATGTTGCAAAATAAGATTTGGCGAAAAAATATAAACCCACAATCTTACAAATTTATGAATGAATAAGGTAAACTAAAAAGATACCCAACCACGAAAAAACCTCATTAACTGAAAAGATGGGGCTAGGTTCAAATAGCATGTCGTCCCGCTATAAGTAATTCATAAAGAGGGGGGGTAACTCTCACAAACCCAATAGAAGACTATTTAACATGAAGGGACGTCACTAGATACTACATTTCTCGGCTAGTATTTTTAACATCTATGTTTAAGTATTTGGGGAGTGAGGATCCTCTCTGTTTTGGGGATGGGAAATATTTTATATAAATAGTTAACCCGCAAAACTTCGCTTGCGTGCCGAACAAACCGTGATAGCCCAATGGAAAGACGTTTTTAATTCATCATTGCGTTTTTAGTTAAAGAAAAATATCGCGAGAAAACCAGCATATCCCGCAAGCAATTTTGGGGTCCTTTTGCTCTAAAAACCCGGCTACATACCTTTTTTTACCTCGAAACGCGTTACAATTTTTTAAAACTATATTACTTCAAAGCTATTATTCGCCAATATGAAATAAATATACAATCAAGCAATCAGTTTTGGACATTTCATTAATTTGTATACCTTTATCCGAACGTAATGAGTTGCGCAAGACTATAAGTTACTATTTAACAAACAAACATTCTTTATAATGGTGACACTTCAAAAGTTTTACATTGAGAAATTGCCTATTAATTAAATTAATGTTTCGTTGACAGCCCTGAGTTATGGTTGGCTTAATATAAATTTCAAACAAGGGTGAGTTACGAAACATTTTATTACGAACTCTCTGCCTTGACTATAAAGTCTACTATCTTTCGTACGTGTTCAAGTGGATTTATTGAGGAAAATATTCTATTTGTGCCTTTGTATGTATTTTTAGTACAAATTTAATTTGTTATGAATAAAATACTTTTATAACAAAATAGCAATAATATTTATACAGCATATAAAGACGAATTCATCGTTCTGCCACGTCATAAGAAAGCTATATACAATATTTTTAGTACTATATAAATAAAAGATGAGATTGTCATTTGAAAATTAATAGATTTTTAAGGTTATTTGTGCGATAATACAGGCAAAACGTATTTTTTCAGTTAATTTTTATGTGTATAAAAGCTAGACCGATTATAGGAAATTTATCTTCTAAGCCAGCACAGGGAATAGACATTTAAATAATATGACATTTTTGACAACAGAAAATCATAATAACTTCACCAAAATACAATTATTTTTGTGCGAACATTGCTGCGGACATTATTATTAGCTTATTTGCTGATATAGACAAGGAATGAAGCCTACGTTCTACCATATAACAGAAAGACTGATTTTACTATGTACTTAATTTATGACGTTACGACTACATCGACTAATTGATTTCGATACCCAGTCGCCTAGCAATACTGTAATTATGCTTTAATGATTATAGTTGTAGTAATGCTTTAATTATTACCATGACATTGAAATAAAAATAGATGGAATGAAAGCTCTCTTTATGTGATCGTATATATAATTCTTTTTTAGTGCTGGAAAGAGATAATTTATCTCTTAATGGTTTCTGCACAACATCGTGCCGATCTGTTATTATTTATTTTATTGGCTGGGTGGTAACTGGCCGACACCTTCCAAGAATCTATAATCTATGTCCTAATTGGCTCTGTAGGGAATTAAACCCGCAACTTCTGCTAAATGCAGTGTATGTACCGTTGGTCAATTCGGCATCTCATTACATATAAAACATTTTATAGATGATATTTCTACGCCCATCTTTCGCAACTCATTACTAGATGGCTCTGATACCTTATAACTCCTACTCCGTAAATTTGAGATCTTTGATGATATAAAGTGAAAAAACACTTATGAATCGTAACCGCAAGGTTTTGTTTTGGGGGAAATTGATTATAAGCGTTTATTAATTAAGATACCTGGCATAAAGTATATTTACATTGTATAACGATTATAAAAATCTTATATCTTTGGCATAATTTTGCTAACATTGGTTTGATTTTATAAACTATGAAAAGATTAATATTTCATAATCTAGAGTATTATCATGAAAACCTACATAAATATCGAAAGGATCATAGTACAAAAGGGTAAGTAATAGTTGACAATACGAATCCATGACCGATTGGCTTCTTCGGTCATATTAATTTTTTTTCTCGTACTCAAACCGCACTTATAAGTTATATAAAACTCGGATAATGTTACCTTTTTATAATGTTCACCTTTTTAAATCTTATTGTGTACATATTTCAGTGAATTTGATTACAACCACCTGATAGAAGTTTGAAAAATTAGCGTACAATTTATTTTTTTTATGCAATTACAGGCGTCTTCGTAACATCAATAAATGTAAGGGCACTATTTGTATGGTGATTGGTGAGTCATGGAAAAACTAATAAGTCAGATTTTGTCGCAAATGCCTTTGTGAATTTTAAAAGGTGAAAAAAAAACAACGATAATTGGATTCAACTACGTCAGCGCTATCGCGTCTACACGAACGATGTCGCGGGTAATTGCCAGTCGTAAATAAAATAAAAAATGTTCAGTGACAACCCTTAATTATGGTTGGCTTAATATCAATTTAAAACGAGGGTGGAATTACGAGTCAATACAAATTAAACGCAATTCTAACTACCTTAAAGCCTTTTTTGGATTGTTTGATGTCAGACAAGGAAAATATGGAATATTGTTGTCGCTTGTATTTTTAGTTCATATCAGTTTTAAATTACATAAGCGACTAGCTTACGCGTGCGGATTCTCTTATATAACTTCAGTATCTTGTACTCGTACTACATTTAATCGTGCCAATGTCTCGCCTGTTCAAATAATTCCTAGTCGGACAGGAAAACAGATTCTTTTATGGAATTCATTAAACATACAATATGAAAAAACAATCTAACGATATTTTAAAATGCACTACCAGTTCCTAGACACTGTTTGTTATTTCCCGATTTCCTGTCAAGTATACTCCGTAAGGATAAATATTGCATTCCGTACTGTCAGGACCTATATAAATTAAATATCGCCAATTTAAGAGTCAAAGGCGAAACCTGCAGTCATTATTTATGAATAAAATATTTTAATAAGGTCGTTTTTAATATGAGTTTCTATAGTTTTATACGAATTTTAACTCGCATAATAATATATTTCTTCTCAGTATAATTAATTTGAATATCTTAAACTTTCCCAATGGAAAGATGTTAAAGGTCCTATAAAAAGAAAATTAATTCAACGTTTCTTATGAAAATTTAAGAAATCTAATTAAATGTAAAATTAAAAAGATTGAGAAATAGGTCTATTTTATTGTTATACATATATATAATAGAATCATTCAAGAATATAAATTTGTAAAACTATGTCGTTTGATTGAGTTTTAAGAATTTTTGCGCTCGAACTACCGAAAAATAACTTAACTGTTCAGAATAAATAAAAACATTGCTCTGATTCATCTTATGATGAAGTTTGTTAAATAGTGTTTCAAAATCGTCATTCACACAGAGGATAAGACTTCGGGAGTATTATCGACAAGTATTTAAAAAAAATCACAAAATTATTGAATGGAGTCCTAGTCGCATCCAAATAATTTAGAGCACATTTGCAATGTACTTGAAACACATAAACTGCGGGATTTTACCAAGTTTATTATTAAAATATTACATAACCTCTCGCAAAAATGTCACTAAAGAGGCAAAATTATTTCCTGGGTTGGTACAATTTGACATTCAAAAACATAAGAAAGTTAAGTAGTTTTATAAAAAAAAAAACGTTGAATGGCAACGAAGCATTCATAATTAAAGCGTAACGTGAAAAAAATCTATCAATTAATAAAGTGTACGATAAATGAAATAGAAAAATGTTCTCGCTTTTGTTAATTGTTATAAATACCTGGAATTAATAGGTATATGAAAATATTCCATTATTATTATTATTCTAAAAATAAATAAATATTAATTCTCTGATATTGCAAACCTAGTTTCACTGGAAAGAGTATACTCGAATCATTGCGCTAAATCCATTCATCACATTCTATGTTGTAGGCATCCCAAAAGATGAAATGATTCTTGAAATTCTAATTTGCAAATAAATAGAGACTTTCTTAACTTACTAACTTTACACTAACAAAGGAAAGGCATTGAAAAACTTAAAGTGCATTAAGCGCATATTTAAGGTGCGTTTATATGTCGAATATACACATCATCTCGATGAATCCTTTTGAACTCAAATCTTGGCAAGGAAACTTTGCTGTTACGAAATAGCAAATTACTTAGTGTTTAAATATCTAAAGGAAATTCAGATTTAACTGTCTAACATTGGCCCTGCTAATCTTTTAGCAGGGATTCATGTTTCTGAATTACTACGCCGTTACGATTTACGGTCTTATATAAGCCGTACATAGATCACCTTTTATTAGTTAAGGGAATACTAAAGCAAACGTAAGTAAATAGTCAGGTTATGCAATAGCAGCACATTACACCATCAGACATTTAGAATCAACGTCGTATCGTAATGGAGAGTAACTTTGAAAATTTTGATTTTACTAGGATCTTAATTTATATTGCAATGCAGGATACAAATTTAATTCTTTCGTGTTCGCCTACATAATCTATAATAGTATAAGTTTTTGTCACTACTAGTTGACTCGTTCTGTCCTCAACCATTAAAAATACTTGCTGTTACAGCTTCAATTTATATTCCTTGATTGACAAAAAAAAATAGTACACATAAAAGTTACGAAAGGAGCATCATGTAATCAAATAATTTCGTTTAAAGAAAACTTTTAAAACAACGATTGCAATTCCATCATGTTATGAACGTGAACTGAACGCCACAGCCGAGACCTCTCACCACTCCACTCAGAAACATGTCAAAATACTACTTTCTAGACTACCCCCCCCCCCCCTTCCCCTCGGAATTGCACCTAGGATGTTTGCAAATGAAACGAATACTTGCACTATTGTGCTTTTTTTTTGCACCGGGAAATTGCCGATTTGCACCATTGCGCCTGCAAAGCCGTCAAATGGCGATAGAGACATTTAAACTTAAACAATGCAATAATCGCATCGTTTAGCGAATAATTTAATTCAAACTTAGAATTAATACTGTGATATCTATATAACATTCACTAAAATGTTATCTTATGAAAGATATATTTAAAGAAGACTTTTGAAGACGAATCGTGTGACAGACTTATTCATTTTTATTCCTACACATATGAATGAAAAAATGAATTAATCTTATTTATTATAAGTAACACGATTGAATATTGTTAACATTATTTACACCTGTATTAGTACAAGATGTAAATAATTTGAATACATGACTTTTTTATGTCTTTGAATAATTCTGTACTTTAAGAAGGTTTCTGACAGCTACACCTGACACGTGCATAATTCATCGGCAACTGTGTATAAAGTCAACCAATAAATCAAATCAAATCAAAATATCTTTATTCCACATACACAGCACTTTTGAATCGTCAAATATTTTTTTCTTTTCCACACTCGAATTCTAAGGTACGTCTGATGATGATACTCCAGAACGACTTAAAATCTAAAGTTACGAGGGTTCCTTCGCGCCCCGATCCGAGAAGAGCCCACAACAAACTCAGTCGGGTATTCTGTTTTTTTTTTTTTCATCATCATTACAATATCATGTTAGTTTAATATATTTCAATTCAAATTAGAGCAGTTCGTTCACTCCCACGCGTTTTTATCGTCTAAGTACTCTTGCAACTTATAATACGATTTTTCTATCAACTTTCTTTTAACAAAGACTTTGAATTTATTAATTGACATTTCTAAAACGTCTTGTGGGAGTTTATTATAGAAACGTATACAGTTACCCTTAAATGAGTTGTTAATTTTATGCAGCCTACTAGAATTTACAACAAGTTTGTTTTTGTTTCGTAAGTTATATGATATACATTCACTCTTTTTATTAAAAGAGTCAATGTTTTTGTGTACGTACAACAAGTTTTCTAATATGTATACGCAGTGAACTGTCATTATGTTAACTGCCTTGAATTTGTTTCTTAGCGACTCTCTTGGACCCATATTGTAAATCGCACGAACGGCCCTTTTCTGCAGCACAAATATTGCATCTATATCAGCAGCATTACCCCAAAGTAGAATACCGTATGACATAATGCTGTGAAAATAGCTGAAATATACCAGTCTGGCAGTATCAACATCTGTCAGACGACGAATTCTTTTAACTGCGTAAGCCGCAGAGCTGAGCCTGTTCGATAGACCACTTATATGGGGCCCCCACTGTAATCTGTTATCTAACGTAATGCCTAAGAAAACGGTACTGTCTACAAGGTCTAGTTCCTCATTATTAAGTTTAACAATGGTTTGCATTTGTTTAACATTAGGCAGACTAAATTTAATACATTTTGTTTTATTTGCGTTGAGCAATAAATTATTAGCTTCAAACCATTGTACCACTTTATTGAGAGAGCTGTTTACGTCGTCATAATTTGTTTGTCGCCTATTAATCTTAAACAACAGCGAAGTATCATCAGCAAACAGAACAATCTCATGATCACCCTTAACAAAGTAAGGAAGGTCATTGATATAAATGAGGAAAAGAAATGGTCCTAGTATGGAACCCTGTGGGACTCCCATTTTTGTCACAGACCCCGCAGAAAGCTTGCCATTGACACAGACCTTTTGCGTTCTATTGGTTAAATATGAACTCATCAGGTCTAATGCTGTGCCCGCGAGGCCATAGTGTCGCAATTTCCCGATCAGGGTTTCATACTGAACACAATCGAAGGCCTTAGACAGATCACAGAAAACGCCAAGCGCGTCACGTGAATCCTCCCAGGCCTCGTAGATATTGAGTAATAACTGTACGCCAGCATCGGTAGTCGAGCGACCTCGAGTAAAGCCAAATTGCTTATTATGTAATAAATTATATTTTTTGAAATGTTTTAGCAACTGGTTCAACATTATTTTCTCAAATATTTTACTAAAGGTTGGGAGAACCGATATTGGCCTAAAGTTACTAGGGTTAGAAGTACTGCCTAACTTAAACATCGGTATTATTTTGCTGTACTTCATTAAGTCAGGAAATACACTACAATCAACACAATTATTAAAAATTACCGCCATGTCAGGTGCAACGATGTCAATTAATGATTTTAGAAGGTTAATCGATAGACCCCACAAATCGTTAGTTTTTTTGTTAGTGATTAAATTAATAACATCAGAGGCATCGACATGACTGAATTTAAAGATACTATGACATTGGGGCTGCTATCAGCTAGCCAAGAGACTACAATGGAAGGTGATGAGTTCAGCGATTTAGTAGTTGAGACAGCAAAGCAAAAGGAAGTACTTACCCTTTTACTTGCCGGGTTAATATTGGGCAAATAAAATACACGTGATCTTATGTAACAATTCCTTTATATTTTCAGATATTATAGGAACAATATCTTATAGAAAACTCGAAACATGGAAAACTCCTTTAGCGCGATATTTTAAACATTATATAATACGTTTACACTGCCGATAATGAACACAGTCTTTGTTCACTATATAATATTATTTAGTAATCCTGCCAAAACTATATTTTTATAAAATATCTTTTTAATAAAAAAAAAAGGTTTTTTTTATTTCTATAGAAAAAATACAGCAAGCAAAAAGGAAAACCGTCTACAATTACCATTCTAAAATAACGATAAAAGTTAACAATGTATACTATTTCCATTTCTATAACAACCTTCTTATAAGCAAGTTGTAAGACACGCTTAAGAAATATTTTATAAAGTAAATAATATTTGTTTTTCACAATTAATCTATATATGAGTAAGTTGTAGAATCGTACAGTGTAAGTAATCCGTTTACTTTGAAAAGATGTGTGCGTACCTACAGACAGATGTTCACATCGTAACATGTGGTGCGAGTGTTTAAGGCGCATCCTGTTTAATGGATATTGCAGTCACACAATAGACCAGTAACTTGCAAAATTGATATATATATATATATATATATATATAATGTAACAATGCATGTAAATATCTGGTCCCTATTAACAAAGAAACCAAAAAAGAAAAATTTTCAAGATTAGCGGTTTTAAATTAATTTCATTGATATACCTTATAAAATTTGATGTCTTAAACCATGTGTATTACGAGATTGGGCTTTATATTTGACAAGATGTAGACATCAGACTTTCAAGTTTTTATAAACGAAACTAAGTACAAACATACGTACTCCTGTACATTTTTGTAGATCAGACTTTCTCAGTTTTAATTATAACTAGAACTGAAAAATCAGAAAAACAATTTTATTTCGGTATTTCGGTACATATTGTTATTTTTATTGCTCTTTACTGGAACTCAAACACAGTTCTAACAATAGCTTGTCCGTTTATTTATCAGGATTGAGCTACGAATCGACAGGGGTTATGACTTCAGATTTACTTCATTAGTGTACCTTCTAACAAAATCATTCGTCCTTTCAAAGCGACAAAAACTATATTTTCCTTTTTTTTGGCAGGAAACGTAGGCCATATTAGTCGCTGATAATCGGAATTTCTACTAGTGATAGAACTTCTAAAATCAGTTTATTAGACTTTGAGGTTATCAAACAAAAAACAAACTGTTTCCGTTTACATAATAATATATAGTATATAACGTCTTATTGCTCATGTTTATGTTCCGCCAATGCAAAAATTAATTAATGGACATATTTGAAATTATTTTGGGCACAATACCTTTCACTTATAAGGAATATACACGAGGGCGTTCACCAACACGATGGGCTAATCAGTTGAGTGAGACATGCAAACTACGTTTTATACGCCAGCAAAGATGGCCACCAACAGAAGTAGGTCGAAAGCACTAGTTCGAGATTAGGATCTTACCAGGACCACGATCTTCAGGTATGTAGGAACGACTATAAAAAGTAATACACTCGATGCCTGGCTAAAACAGCCTCGTTGGCGCAGTGATGCGATTACTCGCTTCGTTAGCACAGATCCTGGGTTCGATCCCAGTAGATAAGGCGAATGCCGGAAATTGGATTATCTAATTTGTCTGGTCTGGACTGGTGAGAGGCTGCGGCCGTGGTTAGCTACCACTTTATCAGCAAAGACCGACAAGCAAGAGCTTTGTGTTCCCGTAAGATGCTGTGTACAAACCATAAGGAGGTGATTACCAGGTTAGCGAATGTCCATCATAAAGAGTATCATCACATAACATCAGGTTTGATCACAGTCAAGCTCAAACTAGTCAGCAATAAAAAAACTTTTATCAAAAAGATCGCCGTCAAATGCTTACAATTATAATCCTAATATAGAAGCCTTCACTCGCATAGTGAGGTGACGGCACATCCTAGTAGTGCTTTCTTTATGTTATCTAATATATATATATATATATATATATATATATATATATATATATACATCCAGGTATCCATTAACTCATCACGATATCTCTGGAATCATAAGGCGTAGAGACTTGTAATGTTATACGCGTGTTTCTTATTTGTAAAATAAGATGCCTAAATTAATGAAAATGCTACCCAAAAAACATTCCACGCAGACGAAGTCGCGGGTTCAGCTAGTTTATAATACACGAGAGAGGATGACATTAAAGAACGATTTAAAAGCTAAGAATATGAGGACACAGGACCGACGGCTTAATGTGTTCTCCGAGGCATGGAGTTTAAAATGACTAGGTACATAAACGTAGAGCCGGGTTTTAAATTGAATGACGTATTTTCTTGTTGAATCTATGTTCACTAGAATATTTGTTTACTTCCGAAGCAGTTAATATTAAACTAAGCCAGAGCGAAGCGTAGCCGGTTTTAGCTATTAGGAGAAAATCCTCGAGTCCTCTAGGGGATTCTAGAAATTTAATTTGTATAATAAAGCTAAAACTACGCTAACGCCGATACTAGAATATGCTAATACAATAATATTCATTAATAAAATTATCATATAAATCGTTCTAATAAGCAATCGCAAAAAAAATAGTATAATCACCGCGATGAATAAATCTATAAAAAACTGGCGCCGTAATGTATTAATTGTATGCTGAGGCTTTTAATACATATTAATCCATCACTATATATTATACTAGCAACGCCACGCGGTTTCACCCGCGTTGATACCGATCTTGTGGCAGTGGAAAGCTTACTAAGTCGCACTATAAATTTAATTTTTGTTATCTTAAAAGTTTTACTTCACTTAGTTTTTAATTAGGAGAGATATACAAATATGTGTTTTGAATGTTCCAGAAGAACTGTTCTAGCGAATAAAAACAGTCATTCTGGAACACATAAAGCCTTTTCTGTGTATGTGTGCTTGATGACATCTGAACAATATGGTTCACTGCGAACAAAATGAATAAGATCATTGCTGTACGGCTACATTATATTATACATTATTTTCTTTAGATTGTCATTTTTAAATGCGTTATATCTTTCTTTTGAGTGGAATGTCCGATTTCAATAATTTTAAAGTATTTTACAGGCATTGAGGCGACCTTTAATAAAATATAATTTAATAGGAAAAGGATTAATACAGAGGTTTGAATAATCTGGTTTGATTATTGTCGACACATTTTTTGTTAACTTTTAAACCGTAAAAGTGGTATAACTACTATTGTTGGACTTATGGTATTGCGAACATTTTTGTAGATATTAATGCGTTCTATTATACTGTGAAACATTTTCTTGTTCTATCATCAATAGTTTCCGCAGCGCACACTATGACAGATTTTTAGTACTAACTAATTTTATTTAACTAATCTCTTCACACCTTGGGTGGGTTACAAAAACAATAGTTCAGGTATTTCTTGAAACTAGCATGAAAGTTTCCTCACAAATTGTTTGTGAGTCTTAAGCATTGCAAAGATCTGAATGTGAAAGTCCTGGCATAGGTAATTCATCCGTTCCGGAGATAAGATCGTCGACAAATAAAAACAAAGAAACAAATATATTTATATGTCGGAGGGCAGGTGTCTGTGGAACGCTGGCGCCATCTATCTTTCGGCGTGGGACCGAGTCAATAGTGGCAGTCCGGCGGGAGTCTCTCGGTAGTTCTCGGGTAATGCTCCGCCAGAGCGATCGACTATTGAAACTGTCGCGTTCATAGCTATTATCCTTAATGAGTTTGTGTAAATTAATATCGGGAACATTAAGTCATTGAACATTATAAGCCGAGTTAATTATTAAAGTGTTTGTCTGCACCAACATTACCGATGAACACCCAAAATATGGAAATTATAGATGTCATTAATGACGATGTCGGCGGAGAACCCTACGCTCCTATGCTCTCTTTTCTCCAACATATATTTGTGTTAGTGTTGGTGTTTTGCTGTGTATATAGTGTTATGTGTATATAGTGTATATAGTGTGTTTTACAGCATAACGAATGATTAAATAGACCGAATAAAAATACGTCGAATATTATGTCTAAATCGCAAAAGCGTGATGAGCGAAACTTTAATGCCGAACGTATAGGAATACCTGAAGGCGGATGGGAAACCCATTCCTAAATTCCTTCAGCGAATGTTCAATTCCGTCATTCTGGAAGGCACGGTGCCAAAGGCATGGCATAAAAGCGTGGTAGTTCTGTTCTTCAAGAAAATTGACAACACTTTATTGAAAAACCTCTTTGTCGAAATTGGAACTACCTAGTTGGACTATGTGTCCCAGGTATGTATATTCGTCTACAATTTCGAGTGCGGAGTTCTCAACGATGACTGGGTGGAGCGCAACATGGATATTGGACATAACTTTCGTCTAATCCATGTTTATTTTTACGTCCACCTGTCGAGAAGCTCTGCTGACGTCATCGAGCATTGCATTGAGATCTTCCAGAGTCTCTGCTATAATGACCACGTCGTCGGCAAATCGTAGATGAGTGATGTACTCGCCGTTGATGTTGATGCCCAGTCCGTTCCACTCCATAAGCTTAAACAGGTCCTCCAACGCCGCAGTAAAGAGCTTCGGGGAGATAACATCTCCCTGTCGCACTCCACGCTGCAGTTGGATAGACTCTGTGCTTTGGTCCTGTATACGGACTGACATAGTGGCGTTTTCGTACAAACACTTCAACACGTGTATGTACCGGTGGTCAATTCGGCATCTCTGCAAAGATCTCAACACGGCCCATGTTTCCACCGAATCGAAGGCTTTCTCATAGTCCACGAACGCCAAGCAAAGTGGCCGATTATACTCCTCGGTCTTCTGTATAATCTGCCGCAGCGTAAAGATGTGGTCTATGGTACTAAAGCCTTTTCGGAATCCGGCTTGTTCGGGAGGCTGGAAGTCGTCAAACTTGCGAGCGAGACGATTCGTAATGACCCTCGAGAACAGTTTATAGACATGGCTTAACAGCGCAATAGGTCTATAGTTCTTCAATAAGGTGTTGTCACCTTTCTTGAAGAACAGAACTACCACGCTCCTATGCCATGCCTTTGGCACCGTGCCTTCCAGGATGACGGAATTGAACATTCGCTGAAGGACTTTAAGGATGGGTTTTCCACCCGCCATCAGGAGTTCCGCTGTGATTCCGTCATCGCCCGGTGCCTTGCCGTTCTTCATCTGTTTGAGAGCCATACTAATCTCGTAAAAGCTGACGTCCGGGATATCTTCGGTATAATAGACCTATTGCGCTGCTAAGTCATGTCTATAAAGTATTCTCGAGGGTCATTACGAATAATCTCGCTCGCAAGTTTGACGACTTCCAGCCTTCCAAACAAGCCGGATTCAGAAAAGGCTTTAGTACCATATATCACACTTTTACGCTGCGGCAGATTATACAGGAACCAAGGTGTATAATCGGTGACTTTGCTTGGCGCTCGTGGACTATGACTATGATTCGGTGAAAACCTGGGCCGTGTTGAGATCTTTGCAGAGATGCCGAATCAACCACCGGTATATACACGTGTTGAAGTGCTTGTATGAAAACGCCACCGTGTCAGTCCGTACATAGGATCATAGCACAGAGTCTATCCAACAGCAGCGTGGAGTGCGACATGGAGACGTAATCTCCCCGAAGCTCTTTACTGTGGCGTTGGAAGACGTCTTTAAGCTTATGGAGTGGAACGGATTGGGCATGAACATCAATGTAGAGTACATCAATCATCTACTCACGGAAAATTAGCTTGATAGCAATCAAGTGCAAACCTATTATCGGAGATCCCGGACTAATACGAAGTTTTTTTATGAATCGTTTGTTCTTGATAAACAATGTATTGATCTATACTCAATTTGACTTTAATAATAACTATAAGATTATATATACCTTCATAGGTATATATAATCACATAGGTGGTAATGAGTGTTCTGGTTTTCATTATTGTTTTAACGTATTTTCTATGCATAATTAAACAAATATTAGCATTCTGCACTCCTTCTGTATAGAAACTACAAGTGTGGGAAATTTCATACTCCTCGGTCCGCCCAATTATTCGTATAAATGGGCAAAAAGTTTTTGATTCACGTATTAATAAATAGATATGCATGCCTTTATGTGTGCAAGTACACGAGTACATGCGTATATTTTACACGTATATTTTTTGTGTATCATGTAAAAACCTTATTTTTTTCTTTTCAACGAAGTAGGTATCTATTTGTTAAAAACGAATATGTGCCCCAAACTCAAACCAGTTAATGCGAAGATAATATTATATCATCAAGTTCACTCACTCATCAATAAATCGTTAATATTATTCGCGATCGATTGAAGATATAGCTAAGGGACTCATTTCGCAGTGTAGACGATCACTAAGCATGGGGATATAAGTAGAAGTCTGCTACTATTTTATAAAGTAACTACTAAAATTATACTTATAAAGAAACGGAATTACGGTCGTATTTCGACTACTGCGAGACCTATATTACATTTAATTAACCTTGTTAGCTCTAAAGGAAAATTTAAAAGGCAGCTTAACAAAGCTTTCCAGCGCCTGTACAACTGCATTCAAGCGCAAACATTCAGTAAATGAGAAATACAACAAAAACAAAAATCCATGAACCGACACTGACACACGAGATTCCTTACAACTTCCTTTTACAAAAGTATATATACGGACAAGACATCATATACTTAATTGCACTTGTACGTAAAGTCTATAAACCTTTAACTGCAAGATAATTATTATTGCATTTTAAATTGGATCTTAATGTTCATACATTAAAGTTCATTTTCAATTCATTTAAAACTAGCTTGTACAAATCAGCTGTACTGCTGTTGCAGTAATTGAGTTGACTCATACGCATTCTGTATCAGTGCACGGTACAATGTGAATTCAATTTTATCAGCATATATGTACAGTTCAATTTGTGTGATATGGAATGTGCAGGAAAGTAATGGGAATTATTACATCAGGGCTAACGGCGTATGCAATTCGTGTGCGTTTCGTAGATTACCAAAAGTAAAAAAAAAACTTATTACATCAATACGGTTTCAAAAAGGTTTCTATGACAATAATTTATGGATCGTCATTATAGTTGATCGATTCTTATGCTTTATTCTTGGTTATGATATGTATGATCAATAAAATATATACAGTAAAATTTAAAATCTGTTCCAATTATGTTACCATTAATCGTTGCTTTTGTTGTTCCTGGCTCATTGGTCTAACTGCCTCATTGGTCTAGTAGTTAGCATGTTCGACTACAGACATTAGGTCCTGGGTTCAAGTCCCGGGTCGGGCCAATTCAAAAATCAATTTTGAGTTTTCTATTTAACATTATCTCAATATATGCCCGAAGTTGGGACGTTGGCGGTGTGATCCACCCCCGTACCACGAAGAGCACCTTAAGCCGTCGGTCCTGCGCCTGATCTCTCTCCGGCAGTGTCGGATTCCCGTCAGTGAAAGAATAGAGAGTGCACTTGTGTAGTATATCTGCCCATCCCTTTAAAAACCCTCGCTTCTCGGAGTGAGGAGGCCTGTGCCCAGCAATGGGACGTTAATGGGCTGCTACTTACTTACTTTTTACTTTTTTTGTAAATTCTGTACAAATATTAGCACGCATTGACAAACTTTATTGAATATTCACGAAATGTAGTTCAAGTGAATGGGCAATTGATTTTCAATTCCTATCCTAATGAGTGTCGCCAGACCCGAGTTTGTATATTCATAAAAGGAATATGTCCTATATTTGTAACATTCCCTTATTTAAAAAGTGAGTTAAAAATTTGGTTGTGGTTAAAGATTAATTAATAAAATTTAAATATACATGTCAATAGATTAATAACATTTAGAAAAATATACCAGTCAAAATGAGTGAAAACAGGCCATATAACAATTTGAACAAGATATATATTGTACATATAGGGAGAGAGAACTACGTAGGAAGAATTTATGTAGGGGGAAAATTTAAATTTAAAGATGGAGTGGTTGGTGCTGCTATTGATGTATGTGGCGTGTCTAAAAGGAGGAAAGGTAAGAAAGAGAAGAATTTGTGGATGGACAAAAATGTTCAAGCAGCTGTGTGTGAAAAGAAGAAAGCTTGGTCCGATTGGTTGGCTACAAAAGCGAACCAACGAATGCAAAAGGCAACGAATGATGACGTAAAAAAGGCAAGAATGGAATACAAAAGGGTGAAAGTAATCGTGAAAGAAGCTGTAAGAAAGAAAAAAGAAGAATACAGTGATATGTATGATAGGAGACTTTCTGATGATTTTCAGTCAAACAAAAAGTTTTTCTGGAAATCAATACAATTTGCCCGAAGGAGATCTACTACCTCGGAGCTTTGTAAAATCAGAAGTTTAGATGGAAGTTTAATAAAAGGAGAAGAATGGATATTGAAGAGATGGAAGGATCATTTTGAAAGTTTGTTTGAAAGAAATGAAGCAGAGGTAAATATGGCCTCTGCGGATAGCAATGAATGTAAGACAAGTGATAGCGAGATTAGTATGGATGACATCATGAAAGCGATAAAAGGTATGAAATCAGGTAAGGCTGCTGGGTATGACAGAGTGTCAGTCGAGATGCTGAAGGCTGGCCGCGGGATTGTGGTAGCTCAGCTGTACTGCCTTTTCAATATATGCTGGGAGAAAGGTCAAGTCCCAAGAGATTGGAGCAAGGCCGTAATTGTCCCTCTATATAAAGGAAAAGGGTCACAGCAGGAGTGCAAAAATTACCGCGGTATCAGCCTTCTTAGTGTCGTCGGCAAATTGTATGCAAAGATATTAATTGAAAGGGTGATTAATGAAACTGATGAGAAAATATGGGACGTGCAAGCGGGATTTAGAAGAGGAATGGGATGTACGGATCAGGTCTTTTCTTTACGGTGCATAACTGAAAAATGTTTGGCTAAACACCAAAAAGTTTATTGCGCGTTCGTAGATTTAGAAAAGGCCTATGATCGAGTGGTGAGGAATGAGCTGTGGTCAACGTTATCTACGTATGGGGTGAGCGGTTGTCTGATCCAAGCATTGAAGTCTCTCTATGAGGGTTCTAGTGCCTGTGTCAGAATAAACGGAGCGTACACGGAGTGGTTTCCTGTCGAAAGAGGTGTTCGACAGGGATGTGTTGCGTCACCATGGCTGTTCAACCTTTTCATGGATAAATGTTTGACAGATTTAAAAGAATGTATGTATGGGTTAAGAATGAATGAATTAGTCATCAAATGTTTACTCTACGCTGATGATCAAGTAATACTTGCGTCATCCGCTAACGAGCTTCAGGAGATGCTAAATATTATGAATGAAGCTTTGAAAGGGAAAGGAATGAAAGTGAATGTAAACAAAACGAAAGTTATGCTTTTTGAACGAGATGAATCTATGATGAATGGCAATATTTTGATAGATGGGGAACAAGTGGAAGAGGTGAAAGAATTTGTATACTTGGGATCTAAATTTACAAAAGATGGAACATGTGAAAGTGATATCGAAAGGAGAGTGAATGCAGGGAATATGGTAAATGGTGCTCTGCATGCTTTTATGAATAGCCAGATGGTGTCTCAAAGGGCTAGACTGGCAGTGCATGCTGGAGTGTTGGTGCCAACACTTATGTATGGTAGTGAAAGTTGGGTATGGCAGAAGAATCACAAAAGTAAAATAAATGCGGTAGAGATGAGAGCGTTGAGAAGCATGAGTGGATTAAAACTGAGTGACAGAGTGAGAAATAGTGTGATAAGAGAACGTTGTGGTATAAAAGAAGACGTAGTGACTAAAATTGAAAAAGGTATGCTTAGATGGTTTGGGCATGTAGAGAGAATGAATGAAAGGAGACTGACAAAAAGGATTTATGAGTCAAGAGTGAATGCGAAAGTTGGAAGGGGAAGACCGAGGCGAACGTTCCTGGACCAAATCCAGGACATTTTAAATAACGGCCAGGTCAAGAGTACTCTAAACCGACGAACTTGTATGAAAGATTTAATGAGATTGAAAGAAGCGAAGGAGATATGCAAGGATCGTGGCAAGTGGAAGGATGTTGTCTCTGCCTACCCCTATGGGAATAAGGCGTGATGCTATGTATGTATGTATGTATGAATGTTTAATTTTAAGAACTAGCAAACTGCAAATTAAATTTATATCGCTAATATATGCGTGTATGTATGTGTGCCATTTTATGAATAATAGTTCAAAATCGCAGTATAATACAAATTAATGAATTCTTCTGCCTTTTACAACCATTAAGAGACAGTACAAACATGTGACAACCCTACTTTAATTAAAAATTGCATACCCATTTAATTTAAACTTTATGATAAAGGACATAAAGTTTATATTTCTCAAAAGTATATCCTTGCATGTGAACGCAAAACTGTAACGTTGCATGATTTTATATTTTATTGCATTGTAATAGGATGTAAACGGTGTCATTTGGGAGCAACGGGACATTTGCGATTTCTTATCGTTAACGATTGCAGGAAATGGTTGGGGGATCGAGTTTTTTGTTTTTTGACAAATTTAAATTTTTGCAAATTTAAAAGTATTATACTTTTATTTCTGTATAATATTACTGAACATTATCGTGTTATGAAAGTTGGCGCCAGCGAATCTTCATCGTCTTAGGTGGTCTGAATAAAACCCAAGCGACAAGTCGTTTTTCGTACTCTATTATTTCGTTTTCTATATATATATATAACCACTTACCCTCAGGTAAGTGAAAATAAGGTCTGAGAAGGTAGCGCGCTAACTTGGAAAGTGTTAATTACGAGTGTATAGCCTCTACTCAGCTTCGTTCCAGATGCAATATGAATAACCACAGCAAGAGCCGCCCCAATTATTCTAGACTTAGAAAAAATGTTCTATAACATATTTGCCCTGCAGGGAATATAATCGTACAAAATTTGTACAAACATATAGTGGGGTCTGCGTGAGGTAGGTGGCGTAATTGAACCGACATTGATTTTACCTGACGTAAAGGTTGCTAGAGATGCATTCCTTATTTACAACGGCCGGCCCCTTGCGTTGTGGTCATTGTTGGGTAAAATAACATTAATTCGATACAGATTTTATAGCCGGAAATTAATTAATGGACGAAAGATATTATCTTTGTCACATAGTCTAGATCAAATATAGCGATATTATATAAGGAAAGTGATTTCTCTCAACAAAGAGTTTTCCGTTAGCTTTGTTCACAGAAGTGATGACGAGCGTAAAAGTTTACCGATTTAATATTTCCATCATATTCGAGCTACAGTAAATTTCGTTAAATTACTTTTAATTACTATATTTTTATTTATTTTAAAAAATATATCGACAACGATTTATTTAAACATTGTTACAAATATGTCGTTTTTGTAGGAAACAATGTTTTTACATAATAACACTTTTAAAGTTAAAAGAATTTATTTTTGGTATAACAAATAAGGTATGTTTAAATTTGAAATAAACACATTTCCTCACTCATTTTAATAGATACGCGAAGATTGTATATATTGGCATTTGTTAATGCCAAAATATAAAAAACTTCGCGTATTATTATACTGTTCATTACTAATAATTATTTTTCTCACATCTATCATGTGAAAATAATACGAATTAATATCGAACGAATTTACTGGAATGTAATTTAAAATAAAGTATAAACGTTTTTGAAGTACAAAAACCGGGAAATTATGAGACGTAAAGAAAATGCTTTTCATAGGATATCAAATTTTTCGTTGACGATTTAACTGAAACCTATGTCGGCAAACATATTCAAAGTTTCATGAAATGTCGTTTCGAATATATAAGTTTCATTATATTGCAGCTGTTGTCATACAGCTTGTGTTGTTAAGATAATGACATTGCGTAAGTAAAATTGAACTTATGTCTTTATCAACGATATTGCAAATTTTATTATGGTTAAGTATTGTCGTAGTGTTTCATTACAACCGTGTCCTGTTATTGCGACATGACTCACAAACATGATATATAAACACGCATTCTTAGTAATACAATATAGATAAGTGCAAGTTTGTCATTAATGTGTGTTGATTTTCGAGGATGATAACGTTTGCGTTTTATTTTTACCTATAAAGAATAATATGATTCCGGAATCACTTCCCTGTAGAACACATACACTTAATATCATCAATTTACATACTTTATTAGTTTCAAGAGTGCGTCGGTCAATATCTTTGTTTTTAACCATATATTTCAATAATACATCCACTTTTTGTATGGATAATTAATTCAGTTCATGGTTAACGATTTTAATAAGTTTTCTTGATAATTTTATGCACTAAGTATATACGATCACAGCTATATTACAAAATTTTGTGCCACATTGTAAATCGTATATCCATTATAATTTACATTTATTTCCTTTAATCGTCAAATTTATGTTGCCATTTATAGTACAACGACCGAAGCTAATAAGTTTTTTTTTTAATAATTTATTACTAAGTTTAGACGTGATAAAACCAAAAAACATTTTTATATCTGTTATCTTTAAAATATAGCATGACAGAATCGAATCTAGTGTCTGTAGATATGACATTTGAATAGCTTTTAAGTGCGCTCAGGTTTGCTCTAAATATTTAAAACAGCAATCGTGGTCAAGGAAATATTAGTGGCTTTAGTAATTACATACATACAAACATAGCATCACGCCTCATTCCCATAGGGGTAGGCAGAGACAACAACCTTCCACTTGCCACGATCCTTGCATATCTCCTTCGCTTCTTTCATTCTCATTAAACCTTTCATACAAGTTCGTCGGTTTAGAGTACTCTTGACCTGGCCGTTATTTAAAATGTCCTGGATTTGGTCCAGGAACGTTCGCCTCGGTCTTCCCCTTCCAACTTTCGCATTCACTCTTGACTCATAAATCCTTTTTGTCAGTCTCCTTTCATTCATTCTCTCTACATGCCCAAACCATCTAAGCATACCTTTCTCAATTTTAGTCACTACGTCTTCTTTTATACCACAACGTTCTCTTATCACACTATTTCTCACTCTGTCACTCAGTTTTAATCCACTCATGCTTCTCAACGCTCTCATCTCTACCGCATTTATTTTACTTTTGTGATTCTTCTGCCATACCCAACTTTCACTACCATACATAAGTGTTGGCACCAACACTCCAGCATGCACTGCCAGTCTAGCCCTTTGAGACACCATCTGGCTATTCATAAAAGCATGCAGAGCACCATTTACCATATTCCCTGCATTCACTCTCCTTTCGATATCACTTTCACATGTTCCATCTTTTGTAAATTTAGATCCCAAGTATACAAATTCTTTCACCTCTTCCACTTGTTCCCCATCTATCAAAATATTGCCATTCATCATAGATTCATCTCGTTCAAAAAGCATAACTTTCGTTTTGTTTACATTCACTTTCATTCCTTTCCCTTTCAAAGCTTCATTCATAATATTTAGCATCTCCTGAAGCTCGTTAGCGGATGACGCAAGTATTACTTGATCATCAGCGTAGAGTAAACATTTGATGAGTAATTCATTCATTCTTAACCCATACATACATTCTTTTAAATCTGTCAAACATTTATCCATGAAAAGGTTGAACAGCCATGGTGACGCAACACATCCCTGTCGAACACCTCTTTCGACAGGAAACCACTCCGTGTACGCTCCGTTTATTCTGACACAGGCACTAGAACCCTCATAGAGAGACTTCAATGCTTGGATCAGACAACCGCTCACCCCATACGTAGATAACGTTGACCACAGCTCATTCCTCTTTATTCCATTCTTTAGTAAATGTAGATTCAAGTTATAAATATAACCCACCATGTGAACCCACACAAAACGTTCCATTAATTGAAGTTGTGAAAGGTATATACGAAATGAGTATGATTATGTCAATAGACCGCTTTACAAAAAAATGTAAATTTTCCGGATTAATACAGTGAACCATGATGTGGTGTAGTGATAGTCGGGCGGAGATTACTCCTAAAAATCATATGAATGTTTTGGTGTACAAGTAGATCAATTGGGTATCTCGCTATATCTATTCTAATATTATAAAACTGAAGAGTGTGTTTGTTTGCTTAGTGGAAGCGCTAATCACAGAAAATACAACTTAGAATTCAAAAATTCTTCCAGTGTTGTGTGGACTCTTTATCAAAAAAGGTCTGTCGTCTTTATAAAGCTTCGTTAAGACGAACAAGGGTGAGCGTTACGCTTAAAACTACAAAACTCATATATGACAAAATCTATCTAAAGTTCTATCAAAAGTGTGCGATGACATATTTATCTTTTAAGGTTGTTTCACTATAAACTTTTCTGTAGTAATTAAGTGTGTTCTCTCTTTCTAACTCACGTGACGCAAACGCAGTTACATGGGTCGCTATAAATTATAAAATACTGTTTTCAAAAACAATTTTAACTATAAATTAAATTTATACACTGGTAATAAACAACCTTAAAGGTTAAAAATAGAAAACAAAGAGCAGATAAACTTCTAAATGTGTTCATTATTTCAAGCATACATTATTTCTATTAAATAAAGCCTAAAATGAAATTGCCTTCTCTCTTATTTATATTTCGTTAAAACGTGTATAGAAGAAAATTTAACTATTTCTAGACAGTGGTTAGACGTCCTCATTGGCGCAATGGTGCGAGCACTAGTTTCGGTAGCAAAGGTCGTGGGTTCCCTTCGGGGCAAGGCATATTTACTGAATTGCATTTTCTAATTTGAATGCATCTGAATTGGTGAGAGGGTTCAGCCAAGACTAATTCCCACCCTATCAACAAATACGTATTCACCGTCAAACAAATAAATGTGTTGCTACGATGCTATGTAGAAACCATAAGGGAAAAATTATCTCTTACCAGGCTGACGCGCTATCATCTTAGACTGCATTATGACTTACAAGTGAGGTTACATTCAAGGGTTAACCTGTCAGATATAAAAATGGCATAGAACTAGATCGCACTCACGCTGCATATGGATATGCTGTTTCGGCATCTTGTAGTCGGGCGGGTAGCATCTTTCGTAGAAGTCGACGTCCGAAACCGAACATACTTCTGGCGTAGGAATGATAAGCCCCGTGCCTGATATCGCCCTCTGGAGGTGGTGTTCCTATAAACAATCATAATAAATCATTAGAAAAATATAGAATACCATAACATGATAATCATATATGGTCTTAATTGGAGTTATGTACTATTTGAAACTACAGACTGAGGATCAAAACATTTTCGTAAGTTTCGTTGATGCTAAAATCGATATAAAATTTAAATTGGTGAGTATCATAAATTCGATAAATATACCAAAAAAATTCCCACAACTGGTTTACATGAGAACGAAATATGAACCAGTTGTTCATTATGCAACATTCCCAGGTATATTTACGTCACAATGAAATTGTGAATATATTGAAATAAATTTATATTATGTTAACGAATGTTGCCAGATCAAGTCGTCGGGGTTGGCAGCGGAATCTCTTCCGGAGATTCTTAGCACCCCCTGATGAAAGGTTTAAAGAGAATGAAAGAAGCGAAGGAGATATGCAAGGATCGTGGCAAGTGGAAGGATGTTGTCTCTGCCTACACCTATGGGAATGAGGCGTGATGCTATGTATGTATGTATGTAACGAATGTGCATGGATTTAATTTTTTTCATCATATCGAAATTTAGACCTTTACATCAAAAAGTATCCAAATTGATTAATCGGTTTCGACATGAAAATATATACAGTTACATTCGCATATATAATATTAAGATAAATAAGGAAGCTGCAAAATTTCCTAGTAGTGAACTCTAGGGTTTATTTGTTGTGCTTTGCTGTCAGTGTGAGTATTATATACTTTTATATTAGTAGATATCACAATTGGTAACACCGCTTAATTTCACAACTAGCACCATTTATTAAGCTAATTAATTCATTAATTCAATCAGAAAAGACTCGCAGAAGACAATTTTACAAGCCGGATTGCATGACGGTTATATTATTGTTTTACTACGTCAGTACCAATATTTGAGGTGTTTTTATTTAATAGATTAAAAATGGCGTTTATGTTTTTTAAACAGTCCAACTTCTTGATACAGTAGAAAATATGCAATGTTTATTCATTTATAATCTTTATTGCACAAAATCCTAAACTGAAAGATATAAATCTTTATCTACCAGCCAACCTTGTTAGTTACAGAAAGGTCGTTTGGTAGATGTGCAGTATAGCGAGGCACAAAAAGAGAACAAAAGAATAACAATTACAGAAAGTGAAATAAAATTAATTGTGATGTTTATAAGTCGAGTTTGTTATTTTTATACAAAAGTACTCGCACGTACACTTTATACTAAACATTGTATGTGAAGTATATTATTAAATGCGATTTACAAGTTAAATGGGTTATCAAAGGTAGCTAGTCTGTTTCTCAATAATCAGAGAATTTATCATTCAAGAACAATGCGGAATTGGTTTGACACATTTAAAAATCTCACAATAATATGAAATATGAATATAAGCTTATAAATTTCTCTCAGAGAACAATAGATAAATCGTTCGAACGACTTCTTAGCAATAATTTGCAATCCTAGCCATTAAAATATCATATCTAAATTATTTCTCAATGACATGGCCTTTTTCCTGTAGTAGACAGTCTTAGCTTTCGACTTTTATTTTAGATTAATATACGAAATTTGTAGATAAAAATTAAATTAATAAACAGTGAACATTTGAGTGTATTCCCAGTGAAAAAATGGGTTATACGTATTTAAAAATAGGTGTAATCTATTTATTGCAAATGATACAACAACTGATAATGTCTTCTAACAACTGTTTCTACAAACTAGACCGATATGAACCACTAATCCAGTAAAAGTATAAATTTACTATTACCTAAAGAACTGTTTAGGCTACAAAAAGTACATTAAAACGAAATATAAATGTCGTCTTTTTATCACTCTTATCGTCTGCAATTATTATCGATAAGTGGTAAGTGACGTAATCGATCCTGGCGATTGTCAATATACATGACGTAAGCATCCGCATTGGATTGAAAGAATTTTATTATGTGCTCACACGGTTCACACTTACAATAAAAACGCTTTAGATAAATACTTAAAATAGTCAACGCCGGTTACAGGTTCACATTTCGAAGGTTACAACTACAAAAGCTAAGAAAATGTCTGTCAAAGCAAATGATTTTTATAGAAGTACTATCATAGGTTTAAACATGATGTAGTTTATCTTTACAGTCAGATTCACTTAGCAGTAACATTTTGCTAGATTAATTTATTAATAAAGCAGGTTCCCGCAACGTAGTAGTTATGTGTCTGAGATACTTAGACACTTTAAAAGATTTTGTGATGCACGATTCCAATCTCTTAAAAGCAGAAAAATGTTTCTCATAGGTAGGGCTATACTTAAAAAAAATCGCAAATGATCAAAGACGTAACAAAAAGGACTATTTCATAAGAAATTATTTTATCGCAACTGTTTGTCTATAATCAATATTATTTACAAACACTTAATAAATAAACAATATACAAACTCTCATTTACTATTCACCTTTTTCATATATTTTTCGCTATGAATTCTACACAGGGTTACACTTGTTAACGCAACCGACGGAGTTATATTTTAGTATTCCAAATATGTACTAGATATTAATTTTATTTTTTTTAATAAAAGACACTATATATTAATTTTCTACATTGATAGTGCTATTCATACTGTAAATATTTTATTCACGTGATAAATTGGTGGTAAAGTGTCGTTTCTAGATAAAAATATGGATTGGGTTCTGAGCCCCTTTAACAAAGTAATCCGATTGTTTACTTTCAATGCTCAGAAAAATTTCTTATATGGTTAAAGTTTTCTATATTTTTAAAATTTCTATTTTACCGCATCTATATTACGCTGAATGCAGGCATATTTCACCTATAAAATTAGTTCAAGCTACTTTCTATTATCTCGAGCTGTCCATACAGTGACGGTTAACATAAAAATTTATGGTAGCAATTAGGTCGCTTGTTGTTACTGGTGTACATTTACAGTGTAATATAGGTAAATTTTCGTGAATGCTGTTAGCTTTTACGATTTAAGTCAAGTCTAGAAACGAGTAAAAGACCCTAACAAAAAAATATATCACTTAGTCATTCATTTTGCATATACGACGGCGCCGCTGATGCAATGGTTCGATTACTCGATTCGCTAACCGCGGTTTCGCGTTCGATCTCGTCAGGGAATTGTATTTTCTAATTTGTCTAAATCCGGGCTGGTGTCACGCTTTGGTTAGTTACCTTGCAATCAGCAAAGACATATCGCAAAGCAAAAAATTGTGTTCCAGTACGATGCTGCATAGAAACCGTAATTCACCTCTTACCAGGTTAGCGCGTTTACATCATACACTGTAACATCATTTCAACACAACCAACCTGAGATAACAATCAACCGGTAACCAGTCAGCAATTAATAAAGAGCAGAACCAGAAATATCCCACGTTTCTGAGTCTTGCTCGATTTTTCTTTGGATTCTACTTATAGATATTATATAATGCCTTAAAGGATAAACACAAAGGTAAGTGTGAGTAATCGCAAAGTCTTGTTTTCTGGTTCTGTATGTAGATATATCCTAAACACATTTACGTAATAAAACTGAGCTAATTTAGGAAATTCTAAAAAATAATTTATCATGCTCTTGACCGCTAAAAAATCTCGGCCGCAGTAAATTTATGTTTCCTCATGTTGCACCTCAAAATTTATATTTCACTAGCTGTTCCCCGTTGAGTTACCTACACTTAATTCCGGATGTCTCTATTAAATTCTTAAATAAAATTAGCCTAAAGTACTACTTATGAAATCTGGTCTCTGCCAGTGCATAACCTGTCAAAATCAATTCAACTGTTTCAGAAATTACAGAGAATACGGATACGAAATACAAATTAATATGAATTTAGCGAACAGCTATTAATTCAAAATTACAAATATGCTCACCGATCTAAATTATTTGTTAAGATAAATTTGACAACGTTCACCTTACTCTTCGATTAAAATTGTATGTTATGTTAAAAATAAACCAATGAGTTAAGAGTCGCTTTATTACACAAGGAATTTAATATGAATAGGATGTTCTGATAGATACCCAAGGGGATGGGTTAAAAGCGTGGGGATCCTTACCTGAGTTCAATAAATCTTCCATAATCCTAGGGAGATATATACAAAGGGTTGCGTAAATGAAGAGACTTGTCTCATACTCTATATGTATAATATTTCGTATTCTGATTTTAATATTCATACATCGGTGTGTTTTATTTTAAAATGCAATCCTATTCTTCAACTCCTAACATTACTTCACATTGTCCATATATATATCTAACTTACAATTGTTAAGAAAATCTTTTTAATTCATCTACTCAAGTTAATCCATATTTTTTTTAAATTTGTGATGGACGACAATTGATGCCAACCTTTTTTTGAATTAATTATATAAATTCATTAATAATAGGATTAGCAAAAAATTGTACAACCTTAGCGTTTTAAAGGTTTCAGTCTATCCGATGAGTTTACGAAGTTCATGCTAGATGGCGTAGGATTTTTTTGACATTGTTCTTCTTAAGACTAGCTATTTTTAGTTTTACAAACATACACAATAATCACTATTAAAAGTTACATTACATATTAGGATTAAGTTTAAGCAATCATTTTTTTTTAATATATTATATATTATAGATCAGCATCCAATTCGGTGTTCTTTCTAAATTACTACTTCACATCGGGGGTAAGTTACAAAATATTATAAATTCAACAGGCTTTTATTGAGGCAACATCAAAAATGCTTTTCAACCTAAAACCTAGTTTCTTCTTTGTTACATTTCCTATTCTATACATATGTTATAAAATAAAATGTCATACTAATACTGAGAAACAGCAAAGTTGTAGTTCTGGATTTAGACAGCTGTATACCTCTAGTATACAAATAACCATAAGCAGTAAAATGAACTTAGTTATTAGTTATTTCGATATTCATAATTTTATTGATAAATCTAGATTACGAGAATTATTTATTCAAGTTAAATATATAATATATATCAAAAATATTATCTTATACGTAGTCACATCCTTAAAAAGGTGACATAAAACTCCTGATGTTTTCTAAGACAAAGAAAGAAACAAAATAAACATATTTATTTCTATATTAGTTTATTTTTCATGTTTCGCCAAAGGAAGACAAAGATGACACATCAACAAACGTAGAAAAGATATGATTTGAAAAACATGATAGACATGACATCGTTACTGCGTATTCTTATTAATAGAGAAAATAGAATGACAACAGGGATGGAACTGTTGGATTTCACGTCATAACCTTTAAAAGCAAACAATATTGGTTGGTTATAAGGATTTTTTAATAGTTGACATATTAGTACTTTTCACTGGCTCACCTAACGGTAAACGAAGATACAGTCCAAAATGTAAGTAAGCTAACCTGGTAAGACATAATTTATCTCTTATGGTTACTACATAGCAACATAACGGAACGCAGTTTTTTTTTGCTTTGTGGCACGTCTTTGCTGGTAGGATAGTAATTAGCCTTGGTCGAAACCTCCCACCAGTACAGTCTCAGACAAAATAGAAAATGCCGTTACATAATTCTGGTAGGAGTTGACTCCAGGACCTCTGCTATTGAATCTAGTTGCACGAAATTGCGCCAGCGATGCCGTCAAATTTCTTGAATTTGGTTATTGTAATAATATTTTCTTAAACTAGCATTCATTTTCAACAACTTCAAAAATCACTTCGTCTGTTTTTTCTTTTAGGTTTGTTACCTCATATCTGACGACTGGGTGAACCGATCTTGAAGATTCTTTTTTTATATGAAAGGTGGTGCTTGTCGTAAAATCCCATTTTTTTTTTAGTTCAGTTCTGATGATGGCATCCAAAAGAAAACCGTAGATGTCTTAAATTTGCAATAAACATGTGCGCGGCAAATGTACGAGTAACTCAAGATCACGCCAACCGATTTTGATGATTTGTTTTTTTATTGGAAAGGATATTCTTAAACTGTTGGTTTTATAATAGTTTGGTTACGTTTTGATCATGGGATCAATGACAAAGTAACGGAACTCTTCAATTCTTAGGAGCAAATTAACGATACTCGGCAGAATCTTTTATAGTCTATCCGGATATTTAAGTTACCTACCGTAACGTTGGTATGGTCAAGGGATCGTCGTAGTTAAATATGATGATCAATGGAACTCCCCTACGGCTTACAGTAAAGGCGCGGTTTGAGGCAGAATATATGTCTCTTGGCAATAAGCTTATGTTTCTTGCTGCATTGCAATATTTATAAGGTGTGTTAAGTATGAAGCGGTGACAGCCAAATGTGGGGGAGGGGGATGAAACTTTTGCTCAATTCCCATATAAAAAACTGGCAATAGCAGGGTGGCTAAGTATCCGACCTGTAAGGTATTAGGTTGCGGGCTCGATCCCGGATATGGTGCTACCAATATAAATTCCAGCTTGTAAAGTTGATTTATTTTAACGGTACTGTCTCATATAAGCAACACAATTTTTAGGTCTACCCATATTCAGACAATTTTTTTAGTTTATTTCAAGATTCACTAAAAATCACAAAATAACAAAAAAAGAACCACCTTCAAAACCAACTCTTACAAATATATTAATATGCTCTAAAAGGTTAAAAATAATAGCTTATTCTTTTTTAGTTCTTCGTATTCATATATTTAAAGCATATTAATATATTTGTAAGAGTAAGTTTTGAAGGCGGATCTTTTCTTGGTTAAATTTTTATGCATGTTGGTAAAATTTACTTATTTTCTGTGTTACTATTTAAAGCTACTATACATACACTAGTAATTTTATTCTTAGTGACCCAGCCAGTGTTTTTTATTAGATGAAAATAAAAAACAATATCAAAGCATTCATTTCATTTAAAACTGAATTTTTATCACAGACGCAGATAAAATAATTATTTTACTAACAAATAATTCGAATAAATCCTTGCGACAGTTACGGTTACGCTAATACTTTCTACTGCAGGTCGAAGGAATTCTAAGAAATAATCTGAAGTAACTTTTATATAACTAATTGAGTTAGAGGCTGTCAACACTAAATCACTAAAATATAATGATCTAGGAGCCCGTGGCAGCCAGACTTTCGTTATTTAAAAAAAGCTGAAAATTTGTGCATCCAGATTTTATAAAATAACGAAAATAGAATTACTAAATATTATAATTTAGGTGTCTGGCAGGTAAAACCATAGTAAGTGTCTATCAATGTGTAACGCGAATTTTGGCATTGTTACCAATAATAATAATCTGCCTCATTGGTCTAGTGGTAACTGCCTCATTGGTTCAGTAGTTTGCATGTTCGACTACAGACATGAGGTCCTGGGTTCGAGTCTCGGGTCGGGCCAATTCAAAAATCAATATTGAGTTTTCTATTAAAATTATCTCAATATTTGCCCGAAGTTGGGAAGTTGGCGGTGTGTTCCACCACGTGCCTCGGAGGGCACGTTAAGCCGTCGCTCCTGCGGCTGACCTTTCTCCCGTCGTGTCGGATTCCCGTCACATCGGACTATGAGAGTGAAGGAATAGATGAATGAAAATAGTGCATCTGTGTACTATGCCTGCCAATCCGCAGTGGAGCAGCGTGGTGGGTCTATGCTCTAAAAACTATCGCTCCTCGGAGTGAGGAGGCCTGTGTCCAGCAGTGGGACGTTAATGGGCGGCTACTTACTACCAATAATATATAAAACAATTAGGTTACCTGCCAAAGGCACCACAACCCAGGTATCATGAGTGGGGGTGGCTCTTACCTGTACTGCACATATGAACAAATTTTTAGCTTTTATTAAATAACGAAAGTCTGGCTGCCACGGGCTCTAGCTCTATAAGTAAAATTTACGGAGACAATAACAGAAATACGTATTATATTTAATAATTACAGTACAAACATACTTTAAAGAGTTCCAAGACTTCATAATCCCGGGAAAACTACAGAGAGTTAGATTCTTTATCGAATAACCAACTGGAAAAGGCCACGTATACTCTACTCCGTGAACAAGCGAAACTAAGGTCTATCATAATAAGATAAAAGTCATATTGCAATAACAAAGTTTCTATCGATTGGACGGGAATGGAAAATTTCAAGACTTGCATAAACGAGATGTTTTTTTATTAACACAACTAGAGAATCGTTTCCCTGTATCTTCACGTTGTAAAAACAAACCATTCCTTTATATACATATTACATATAATTACAGTTTCTTATCCGAATGTATATTGTTTAGAATAGACTATCCAGGTACACCAAGGGTGTGTTAATTTTTTGGTATATGGTGACAGGTTTCCGCATGACTGTAAACTGTTACTCATCCGATATTAATTTATGATACAGTCTGAGATGAGGGCCCATTACCTTGTTTAGAGAAAATTTATTACTTATTTTCTACAAAGCATCTTACCGAGATTAATTTTTATGTTTGGCGATACGTTTTTACAGGTGGGCGTTGAATAGCCACGAAACGCTTCCCAACAGTTGAGACTCAAATAAATTAGAAAATCCAATTGGGTCAACCAGGTCGTCGAGTATTTTTTCTAGCTCATAGACATTTCCAGAGCTAGATTCTCCAGAGCTTTTGATATTATGAGATATATGGGAAGTGTTAACTAACAATAGGAATTAAAATAAGTAAGGCCAAAGAGACAAAGATTTCCGACGAAATTGCAGACATTTCCTAATGTCATGTGCAATAATGTGAAAAAAAGCAAAATCTTGAGAGGTAATTGCAGGTTCTAATAAAAGAATCTTGAGAATATTGACACTTTGATAGTGGTGCTTGAAGTTTTCTTCAACAAAATCCAGAACGACATCAAGTGAAATGGCTACAAAATGATGTTGAAAAATACGAATGGATTTTGCATTATATTAATACGTTTGTGCTTGACTTTGACCTGGCCTAATGGCAAATGTTGATAAACATTTTTATGTTTCCACTTGGCAACGTATCCACATGTATAATAACGTGAGATGGTGGATTTAAGTAAGTAACTACGAGATGTTTCGACCAAATTTCGGTTTTAAGATGTTTTAACCCTTTTACACAGATCTTACAGAAAATTGTTTCTAGATCCAGGAAATAACGAAAGTATTCAATTCTTTTCCATATCCGATGTTTGAATAGACAATTTTTTAATTTTATCCAGACTTACATAATAAAAGCATAGTTTTAGCAAAAAAAATATTATCTGTATCTTCTTATATCCAGCTTATCTAACAAATTTATAGAAAACTTGCTGAAGTTCCCTGAAAATGTAATTAGAACTATTATGATAATTTTAAATTAAAAAGTATACAGATCAATAAAAATATACTTCACAATGAATATTATTATTCAGTAGGAATCAGTCACTGGCTGCAGCTCATAAATGGGCTGATTCAGCCGGGGATGTGTCTCATACTCCTACAATGCCAGGGTCAAAGGTAACGGAAACCCCGAGTGGTTGGTGGTGAAAAGGACCGGCAAACCATCATAGCTCCATTAACTGGTAATCCTACCTACACATAAAAACTATGGTATATTTCGTTTGATTACATTGATGTTTTGAGAAAAATGAATGAAGAAGGAATGGATGAATTACTCAGGAAATATTTACTTTACGTTGATGATCAAGCAATACTTGCGTCATCCGCTAATGAACTACAGGAGATGGTCAATGTTATGAATAAAGCTTTGAAAGGAATGTAAACGAAACGAAAGTTATGCTTTATGAAAGAGATGAATTTATGATGGATGGTAATATTTTGATAGATAGGGAACAATTGGAAGATGTGAAAAAGTATGTATACTTGGGATATAAATTTACAAAAGATGGAACATGTGAAAATGATATTGAAAGAAGAGTGAATGCAGGGAATATGGTAAATGGTGCCCTTTGCGCCTTTATGAATAGCCAGATGGTGTCTCAAAGAGCCAAAATGGCTGTGCATGCAGGAGTGTTGGTGCCAACACTTATGTATGGTAGTGAAAGTTGGGTATGGCAGAAGAATCACAAAAGTAAAATAAATGCGGTAGAGATGAGAGCGTTGACACGTATTAGTGACTAAAATTGCGAAAGGTATGCTTAGGTGGTTTGGGCATGTAAAGAGAATAAATGAAAGGAGACTGACGAAAAAGATTTATGAGTCAAGAGTGAATGCGAAATTTGGAAGGGGAAGACCAAGGCGAACGTTCCTGGATCAAATCCAGGACATTTTGACTATGAGCCAAGTCAAGAGTACTTTAAACAGACGAACCTGTATGAAAGGTTTAATGAAAATGAGAGAAGCGAAGGAGATATGCAAGGATCGTGGTAAGTGGAAGGATGTTGTCTCTGCCTACCCCTATGGGCATGGAGCGTGATGCTATGTATGTATGTATGTTTTAAGAATTTAAAGCTTATGGTGTAAGAAAAACCATACTCAAATTACAATCACAATTAATTTACTCTATTAAATCACCGATGAATATCTTTTAGAAACACTGTAGCATCGATCGTTAATGAAAACGTGTCCCGCCAGAGTCACGCGGCAGGGCTGACCCTAATACTCGAGCAAGGGCACGTGTTTAAACGCTATTGTGTCTAAGGTTCCCCTAAACAGGTGCGAAACGCCGGCCGGAAATCTATTCACGGCGTCTGCACGTGGAGTGAAGAAATCGGAGAAACCTCAGTACGACCCGGAAAGTTTTTTGGGATAAAACTTGTTTTTTATAAAACCAAGATTATGATTTAAGCAGCCTTCGAAATAATTCAGCTATACAAATATTTAGATTTTACCTTATCTAAAATATCCTTGTTACTATCTTCTAGCTTTTACTTTAACTGATCTACCGTTAAAAGCAAATTAGGTCCCGTTATCCCCTGCCTTATAGGATTAATTGCCATTTAAGGTAAGCCCATTTCTCGCGACATAGGTTCAAATAGCGGCTGATAAAATAACGATTACCTACCTGGCTCAAATGAAAACCTAATTACAAAATATCTTATGACAGGGAAATGTTTTGGGTTTTAAATGTGAAATATATTTTTATCTTGTCTTTTAGATTTTATTCAGGTTGCCTTCAAGTTGATTTAGAATTTATTTACCACGTATTATTTATAGTTTCTTTAGTTTGAAATATGAAAAAAACTACAATGCTTTCCAAAAACAAAATTTTCTAAACATAACAAAAATGTATAGTAAACTTTGTTTGCGTAAAACATGTACAAATATTTAAATGATAATTCTGGTAATGAATAAGGCATGAAATTTGTAAGAAATAGTGCAATAGACAGCGGTAACGATATATCAAATAAAAAGCATACCTTCTAATTATTTTCTTTTTTTTGAAGTGAAATTTCTTT
Source organism: Elymnias hypermnestra (assembly GCA_015832385.1). NCBI lineage: Eukaryota > Metazoa > Arthropoda > Insecta > Lepidoptera > Nymphalidae > Elymnias > Elymnias hypermnestra. The sequence goes on along the minus strand of JACTOM010000068.1, from coordinate 3,256,656 downwards.
AGGCGCATGAGGGTAAAATTTTTAAGGATGATTAGCGTCATAAAGATGAGCAACGTTTTTATGCTAATTCGTTTGAAAGTTAGGTAGTTCTAATATTTACAAAACAAAATCTAATATGTAACTTCGAATATTGACAAATATCACGTAGCATTTTTATTAACAATTTGTCAGATTTCAATAAATTATTTGTATTAAATTTTTATACTTTCAATATTTTAAGGACAATTACATTCATTCTTATCTACCTTTTTCCTCCCTCTAAATCTCTGAAATCTAGTTTTAGATTTATATAACACGAACAAGACTTCAAAACTAGTTTGCCAAAGAAGTTTCACTTCTGACATGTGTACTTTGTGCGCACTTTTAATTTCCATCTTATAACAAGTTATATCATCGTTAAGTTTAAATCGTAAAGCTTTCATTCAATATTTGTTAAGACCAACGCGAGCACCGTGTTCCTGCCCAACCTCAAAATAAAATCTCTTAAAACACCGATAAAGTCATTTCTCAAATAGTATTTTTATATCAGCATGATAAAATTATGAATAACTATCAATTACTAACACACACATTCATATGCTAAACCTAAAATTGAACGTACAAATAAAAGCAGATGCTTTTATACACACACACACGTATAAACATTTACGTTTTATTATAAACATAATTGCCTGAAATATAAAAACTAAACTGTGCGAGAAGTAAACTGTGTAAAAGGCAAGTTGGTTCAGCATAGTTTCAAGCGTAATAAGTTCGATAGGTAAATAACATTTGATATTATTAAAATATAAAACTTCTTAATTAAACTTCTTATTAATATGGCTCGCATCGTGATAGACAGATTAAAACATATATTTACTTATGATATAATAGATCTATAACAAATACTTATTTACGTATATGGTAAATAAAGTTCACGTGTTATAAAATAATAATTTTTAAATACATTTTACGGACACCTTTAAATGACGGATTTTTCAAGGATATAATGTGACAAACTATCTTTCGAATAATTTAATAAGTGAAAGGACTAAAAGAGTGTTAGCCCTTAGATACTTGAAGGAGTGAAATTAGCAATACGTTGTCAGTTCAAAGTGTGATTTAGTTTTTCAGCCTTATGTTACAACACAATGATGCTACTACAACTGCTGTGAAAATGTGATATTCCCCGTTTGTGTTTCGAGCGACTGATTTGAGCTGGACACTTATGATTTTGAACATGTATGCACATCTAATTAATAATGATAATTCAGTTGACTACTAATTTAAACTTGAAATATAAATGACACAACATTCACTCACAATTCCAATACAGAAGGATACATACACTTTTTATGTTGTTTATTTTGTTTCCAACAAGCAGACGTAGGGGAATCCAACCGGTAGAATACACACATGCATACAAATGCCTAGATTCAACACTATTGTGGCAGCATTTGAAACTCAGTAATATGGGTGTGGACAAAGCTAATGGAAAGCTATTTCATTTAGACAATCGTATTTCCACTGTATAAGCATAAATAAAAGCAAAGTCCGGTTTTAACATACTTTTGCGTCGAGAGGTTTTGTTTATGTCGCAAAGTTGATAATAGTAACTGTGCTTAAACGTAAATTTATTTGTCAAGTTAATTACATTTATTTAATATTAATATGAGTTTTATAATAATATTTCATAAACATAATTATCTTGCAATGCCAAACGTTTCAATATTTTAATAAAAAACATTGTGTCACGATGTTAAAACACTCATCGTTGAAACCGTTCAAACGATTTTATTAAAGTTTTAAGAGTCATCGTCACTTTCAATCTGAAAATATTCTTAAATGAAGGGACTATAATCTCGTCTTTTCACTAATAAATGGGTTTGCCAAATAAAGCGTATCGTGCTTTAACTTAATAGCTGTTAATGATGAACTAAAATTTATTTTAAAATGCATTGGTCTTCTGTCAGTTTACCTAGTCTATAATATAAGTGAGATTTGAGCATACACAAAAAATACAAGCCCTCCCATTATAAATGAAACTGCTGCCTGGATTTTGCGTTGATAAAACAAGTAATAGGTACCCTGATGTGTATCTCCTCTCGGTAAGGGTAACCATTCATTTAATTAACTATATTTTCTTGGTCTATAGTTTCTAAGCCTTGTATTAATGACCTAGGTAATTAAAAACAATTATATAGCACAATAAATGTTTCCTATGTCCATTATAAACTTTGAATCCGTCCGATGGATAAGCTTTCAACAGAAAGACAATAATGCGATAATGGTCTGATACCACTAAATACACTTACCCATTACAAGACTATTAACGATTAACTTCAAATTTAGCAAAGTGACACCTTTTGCAATTGTCTATGAAATTAATACATAGTGATACTTTTTCCCATTTTCCCGCGGATTATGGAACTACGCAACAACTAGTTTAAAATAAGTAAAACAATTCATTAGCTTAAATAGGCTTGTTTTCTGCAAATACCTTAAGACAGATCTTAAAATTGCCACTAAAAAACGTAAGACTCAAAAAAACTCCCATTTAAAAATAACAATAGTCTTAATTTAATGTTTTCATTTAAAAAAAATTAAATGTACTATTGTATGAGAACAATAAAATAAATAGGGTTTCTCTTTACATTACTTTTTACACTATTTTTACCACGATCGCCATGTATCTCCCTTCTAGTAAACATGAAAAAGCTCGTAATAAAATAATCCACTCCTCCACCCACCACTAGACCAATCACTGCCTTATTGGTCTAGTGGTTAGCATTGAGATTTTCTCAATGTTTACCCGAAGTTGGTAAGTTGGCGGTGTACTTGGCCTCGCAGAGCACGTTAAGCCGTCGGTCTTGCACCTTATATCTGTCAGGTCGTGTAGGGTTTCCGACACATCGGACTATGAGAGTGAAGGAATAGAGAGTGCACTTGTGTATTATGCCTGCCATTCCGCAGGGGAGCAGCGTGGTGGGTTTATGCTTTAAAAAACCCACTCTTATATGAATGAGGAGGCCTGAGCCAAGCACTGGGACGTTAATGGGCTGCAACTTACCTTACCTAATCCTCCATCATCATATCATAGAAATTTTAAAAGAGGACGCCAAAAATGAAATAACTATAATAATATTAATCTAAATTGAGTAATACATAAATTGGCAATGTCATGGTAACCCTATATCCGATATGTATTCAACGAGCCCATGGTGAATAGTGAATGCCGGAAAATTAAATTTCCGAATGCTTTTCAAGCAGGATTTGCGAGTACAGGTCCCAATGAATACGGGTTTTAAATAAAATTGAACGAACGTAGAATAAATATCAAATGATGGTTAGTTTTTGTATGAAATAGGAGAAAAATAAATGTCTATAGAACACCAAATACAAATGCGTTGAATAGGCACAAATAATTTTAATATCACTTGTTAGCAAATACCGGGATACATACATATGTTGCGTGACATTTAAATTATTCAAATTATAAAAAGGTAATTTTTTTTATTCAATACGCAAGCACCTATGTGCGCAATGAATAGACTTTTTTGATTGAAACATAAACCTTTTTCATAAAGCTTTTTGATAAATTAATAATTTATACAAAAGAGTAATTCAAATCAGATGCAGCAGTTTCGCAGTAACGTGGTTATAACTTCTAACACAGTTAGTACTTAGAAGATACCTTTGCGCGACCGTCATTATACTTCAGGTATTTTATTAACGTAGTACATAATTCCTTTCAAAAATAAAAGTTTGACGTCTCTCTATAATAGCATTTTAAAATAAATTGAGACTGCCTGGCTAGTATAGTAGCACGAGTCTCGTTTCGCCTGCAAATAAAGCTATGGACTGGATACCCGGAAAGACAAATGCAGGAAATTGTGTTTTCTAATTTGTCTGAGTCTGAAGTGGTAGGAGCCTTCAACTATGTTTAGCCAGCATCCTTTTAGCAAAGATGTGCTGTCTAACAAATATTTGCGTTCCGATACGATTACGTTTTACCAGTTTAGCGCGCTTCCATCTTCTATCTATCATCTCTTAACATCAAGTGAGATTACAGTCAAGCACTAACTTGCCAGCAAGAAAAAATCTAACTATTATAAGGTGCAATAGAACTCCACGGGATTTTTGTTATTAGATTTGAGTGTGGCACCCAATTTCTAAGAGCATCTCTACAACAAAGTACACAAAATAATATTTAGTAATAAGTTCTATATATACGCGGCCAATATATAAATTAGTGCGAATTTGTTTTCAACATTTGTAAATTTCAAAACGTAATCATATACGTACGTATGTCACGTTCGTTTATGATTACGTAACCATCGTTGTGTCGGTGTGAACAATTTAAACGCTCGAAATGTTTGCCAAACGTAGAGTGGGGACTTTGAAAAAAACAGCACCGGGCGTTTGGCGCCTGTGTCAAGGGCAATGAACTATGGAACTTTTTTATATAATACGAGCTCTCTGGTATCTGTATTGTCTGACTAAGTTTTACGAACTGCGATATATAAGTACTTGGCTATCGTTAAGCTTATATTTATTTTGTATATCGGTAATGCAAAATAATAAATAAGACTTGCTTTGAACCACATTTATCTGACAGTTGGTGGCTTAATAGTTTGACACGTCGACTCTTGCACAAAGGGTTTAAGCGATCTTATCTAGGAAAGCACCACATTCTCATAATATAAACTATATGCTTGAAAAATATTTTTAATCCATTATTGTACTTTTAAGCATCGGATAACGACATGATGCCCGAAGCTTACTACTGGATGTTATCCTGAGTTAAGTGTAACCCGCAAACACGTAGATGTTTTCTTAGAAATGAGCCTTGCCTAAAACAGAGGGAAGTTTATAATTTATTTTTTGACATATAATTGTAAATCTATATGTATAAAATCAATTGGTGTTTGTTAATCTCGCTAAAACTCGAGAATGGCTAAGCTAATTTGGTTAAATTTGGTTACGAACTATTTATGAAAGTCCAGGGAAGGTTTAAAGGGTGAGTAAATATAAAAACAATAATGTTTGGAATGTATAGTAAAAACAATTAAACATTTACTATTCCTACCTGTCAAACATGTGATGTTCGTCCCGTCGTTTAAAAATCAATTAGATTGAAAAGAATACTTGTTTTTTTAAAATTCTTTTTGACATTCCCAACCAACAATTTCTGATCGCAACTATAATATTTTACGGACTTTGCGGGAATCTGGGAATAAACGTAGACAAGAACAATTTACAAACGAGGAAACCTTTAGAGAAGCACGCTATGGAAATAATTCGATTTTCTAATTGCCTAATATATATAAATAATGCCCTTTTCGTAAATGCATATAAGAACTCATATTTCTTAATATGACTGTATTTATGCCGTTATGAAGAAGTAACGACCCTGCTGAATATTAAATGCTATCATCAGCTTGAAATCTACCAATAATTTGAAGACTATACATCGCTGTCGACGATTCCAGCATGGAGATTTAATTTATATTTACTTATTAGGAAGCCAATATGCACGTAACTTACATTCATACATAAAAGATTACTTCGGCATAATAGAATAATAGTTTCAAAATAACGCAGAAATTTAAAGAAAATATCTCTCTTGAGTATTATCACAATAGCACAGGACATATTGAACATTGAAATATATATCTGTCATTATGAATTAATGGCAAAAAATCCTCCATAGTTGTTTGTACTATAGTATTCTCAAAAATTAACGATGTGGCAAATACGTTATAAAAATGTATGTAATATAACGAAACCTTTAGGTTGGCTGAGAGAAATTTGTAGTTGGTGGCAAGGCGGGCTTTTTGTATTGTTTGTCTCATTTAATGAAATGTATTCTATGCATATCTATCTACGTATATACAATTTCAATAAGTACTCTTAAATAGTGTTGCTTAATTATAGGGTTGCTTAAATTCACAATTGGACTTACTGCCTATTTCAACCCTCAGTCGGACTTCACCGTATAACCGGGGAGGAATACGTGAGTGACCTTACTGTGCCTCACTCAAAGACGAAGAGTTTACCGCTGAGTTTAGTGAGTGCAAAGACTCCTCCATTGCCGGAAACCCACACTCCTGACCCTTCGCTCAGGGTTAGTATATAAATTAGCATTTCCCAGGGTAAAAAAGATTTATTATTGGACTCAAAAGTAACGCTACGATTGGGTTTCAAAATTTTTTTTCCTGATCTCGCTAATTGCCAACAAGTAAGTCATACAGACGTCTGTCGGATACGCTAATAGATTTATTTTCCCACACGTACGATATCTCAAAACTAGATATGATAAAGTATGTGTTGACAAAGCAACGATATTTTCACAAACTGCTTTTACTGTCTCTTCCCCTCCATAATCTACGCAAGTAAAATAAGCCGTGTAAATAATGTCGATGCCAATTACCCATAGGGAGTTATAATAACATTAATATATACTCCGTATGCTTTGGAATTCCCTTGTGTCAAAGAAAAATAAATAACAGTTATTGGACGTTCACAATTAATAGCCTGCGTTTACAAGAAAAAGTTAAATAGATAGAATATACTTTATTGAACACCACAAACATGAAACAAGTAATACAGGAAAACATAACTTAGCGAGAAGTACAAATAGGCGGCTTTATCACTTATTAGCGTTTTCTACCAGGCAACCTTAGAGTTAGGGATATTATTTAAGGTAAGAAGGGTATAAATATAATACATAATCCTATATATACGTTTACATACATAAAATCTGTAAATATAAGTAATAAACCGATACATAATATACATAATAAATAAATAAAACCTTGTACAAATAGTCATCGTCACTAAAAACACAGACAAACGTAATAATTATTTACTTGTTTCTTAAATATGTCCAATGATTTCGATTCTATTATACTCAGAGGTAACTCGTTCTATAATTTTATAGCCTGAACCGTGTAAGAATCGCTATAGAACTTGGTTTTATGAGGTATGAGCCCTAGTTTCAGGTCACCATAGGGTCTTAAAAACACCGTCCATTATAATGGTGAAACTCAAATATTAATCCTTAAATACTCAGGAGACCGAGGGCTCCATAGCACACGGAATTTACATATTGTCTGCCTTCTATACTAGAAGGGAGACAATATGTAAACTCCGGCGAAAACGAATAGGCAACTTGAGCTTTGCGCGAAATTCAGATACATGGTTGTATTTGCGTAATCCAAATACGAACCGAATAGAGATTCTGTAATCGCTCAAGTTTATTCAGTTAATCCTCGGTGAAATCAGGACAGCTAGCATAGTCGTAATCGAGAATAGATATAAGTAGACTGAGCGAGCATAATTTTGGAAGGAATATGGAGTAATGAACGTAAAGGGCACAAGGATCTTATGGCTGCAAATGTCTTTCTGCTGATTACTCAGGTGTGTTGCCCAAGATAAGGTATTATCCACAATTACACCAAAGTTTTGAACAACTTCGCTGTATGGTATAATGGTGCCGTTAAGTAAAACATATGTAAGATTATACCAGTCCACTCTTGAAATCAAATTTCTACTGCTAATAATGATAACCTGAGATTTGATGGGATTAATTTTTCTATCGGAACTAACTAAAGTTCTATCAGAACGTAAACGTTATACGAGTGCTTGGCACAGAGGACAGACAATGAGATATTCTTTGTTATATTCATAGATATTATAAAGGAAACTATTTTATCAAGCCACTGAATCACAATAAATAAGGAAAGTTAGCCCTCTAGTTTATTTTAACGTTCAGAATAACTCAACCGCAAAATTTTTCTTACCTCAAAGGGGGAAACCTCCTCCAACTGGCAATACTTAATTTCGGATTACGCAACGAGGTCAATGCCCGCAGTCTCGACACGTAAGAATAATATAGAATAAATATTAAGTTTTATATTTGCCTGAATACTTATGCCGTATTTGTTATTTGATAAGTAATACGAGTATATATAAATAAATGGGGAACCGTTACGATTATGCTCGCCAATTACTCGTATTTTTTAAATATTTGTAACAATTCTACAATACGGATACGTCTCGATTATACAGTATTAACGAGTTTAGTTTCCAGTCTTCCATGTTCCACTTAATTTTATATAGCAGGGCCAATTTAAAAATCTAATAACATTCTTCTATTCTAGGAACATGATTACATCTTCTAAATTTTTTTCGTCTGGCCCAGTCTGTTTATGACAACATGAAAAAAGATGTATGACCACGCAAAACAACCTTCAAGTATGATATCACCGCTGGTATATTGACATCATCAAGCAAGAGATAATCCTCTTCATTGGTGGAATCATGAGAGCACTCGCGAAGCAGGCGTGACGTTCCATATTTTTCTGCTGGTGACGGAATCCACCAACAGCTAGGATATATGAGAGAATTCTTTAAAAAAATGGCAATACGGTCAAGCAAACTTGAGTTTTCATGGGATGTCTCTTAACAAATTTAGTCCTTAAAATTAATTTGCGATATCATTTACCGGTAAAATGGTTTAGCGCTAACTTTTACATTAAAACAATATCACTTAACAATCACCTTGCAGAAAGAAACTCAAAATCCTTTATTTATAATAAATACAAGGCTTGTCCATATTTTTCTCCACTCGCAGTTATAAAAAACCGTTTCAGCGAGCTCCCCCGCGTATTCACACATTCGAGCGAAAAAGACAACCAGACCCGTTGTGCGTCACGTCAATAGAATTTATATTATATTCTAAAGTAGGTGTTCCCCGCGTAGTTGATCCCGTAGAAATATGGGGAAGTCCGCTCTTCGTGAGTCGACGACGCAACAAGCACGTGTATGCCGAATTTGGAGTCAGTCATGGAGATCAAAATTAGGGAGATTTTAGCTGATCCACCCCAGTACTGTAGTGGTACGGTAAAATCCGGTTTTAATTTGTATTTATTTGTATTTGTATACAAATATTTATTATGTACATATTTCTAGATTATTATGTTCCGTCATTAAACTAGCTATTTTGCTATTCCGTGCGGAGAGGAATCCAACAAATTAGTGACATTAAAATTGGTCCAGCCGTTCTAGAGTTATAAACTGAGTTGTATAACTTACAAAACCAGCTTTACAAATACGCATACACCCTGTTGTGTTAGGCGCGTAATTCCGCATGCATTTTTTTCTGGTGTAAATGTAGCCTAAGGACTCTTTAAAACATCAGATATTTGTCACTGAAGGCACTGTCAAAATCAATCCAGTCGTTTCAGAGATCAGCCGGTGCAAACATACAGATCGATTACATTTAGCGAAAAGATGTTAATTTGAAATTACAAACAGACACTTCAATTTTATTTTTTTATATCGTTTCTAATAAATATAACTGATTTTATCTGCGACGCCATGGAAAGTGGATAGCTAATTATTATAATATAATATAATTTGATTTGAAGTTAAACCTATTTTACGCGTTTATCTATCTAGTATATTATTATATTTGTAAGACTTCGCAGTCTATACATTTTACAGAAAATAACCGAGTTCGAACTTATAGTCCAATTAAGGTAAGAGTGAGCCCAGCATTTAGTACGACATTTATATATGTGTATTATATTATGTAATTAAAGCTTTAAATATACGAGGGTCTTGTTAGTTGGTGTAATCATCTCGTTATATAACACGAACACGTGGCGAAGAAACTTTAAACCAAGTACACACTGGACATTATACAAAAGGAATTAAATGGTATATCAGAAGCAAGATGAAATCACATGAAAAGTTTATTTTTATATAAACTTAAACACAATTTGAATGTAGAGTCACCTCTAGGGTATAAGGGTATTTAGTAACAGAGCAATCATTTCGCTCTCTTTAATTTCAACATCTTGTATCAAAATGTGCTTACTAACTAGAGCATTGGCATAGATGAATCAAATACACATATTTAAACATCAGGTCCTTAATTCTATAAATCATATAACGTTATTATCAATTTTGGTGTGACGGCAGTTGGGCGGATAACTAGTCACTGATGATTCGCACGTTTCTTCTATTTATTTCCAAATAAATTTAAGAAACGTGTACCTTCAAAGAAATAATTTTATTAAACTTAAAAAAAAGAGTCCACTGAGAGCTCCACTGTGGTAATGGTGCTAGTACTTGTATCCCTTGTTGAAATAAATTAAAAGGTATAATATATCACAAGGTGTTGAGAGCATAGAACCACCACGCTCCTCCAATGCGAGGTGGATATGTAGCCTAAGCCCCAGAATTACTCTCAAGATGAGCAGGTTTCCTCACGACGTTTTCCTTTATCAAAAAGTACAATGATGAATTTGAAAAAAAAAAGTAAAGGACGTGAGTTTCATTTTTTTTTTAACTTAACACTGCCTGCCTTAGATTCAAATCGGCGATTTCTCTAAACTAGAATCCACACGTCTCACCACTAGGCCATCATATTTTGCTGGAGTAACAGGATTTGTTAAATTTTTGAAATGTGTTTGTTCGCCTCTATCTGGGACAGGATTAAACTACTCTTGACGGAACTTTCACAAACAGCTATTATATTGCAACAATTCTATAGGCAGATTCAACAAACAAATCTTCACGAAAATATCCGTGGAATGGGATATTCCTTTGTTCTCGTTAATCTCCAAAATGGTTGTTTCGATTTTAGGCAGAAAATGTCACTGTCGCTTAGTAGATATTATAATAAAACGAGCATAAATTTTATATAGTATCGAATTTTCTAGCTGAACGAGAAGTTCGAGGCTTTATAGTAATATTAGACTATAAAATCGAAGCTTGGTCGAATTTAACTATGAAAAACATCGTTATCTCAAGGATGTTGCTAAATGTTGGTCTTTGTCACAGTTTGACTAAAATTAGAGGAATATATTAGAGGAAGTGTGGAAGTAGCACCAGTGACCGAGAAGTTAAGGAGTGGAAGGTTAGCCTGGTATGGACATGTAATGAGAAGGGAGGATAGTCATGTATGCAAGAGGGTCCTAAATACGATGCTAAGCGGTAGGGCCGGGAGAGGGCGACCAAAAAAAGTGTGGATGAATTGTGTGAAAGAGGATATGTGTATAAAGGGTGTGAATGTAGAAATGACAGCGGATAGAGCGAAGTGGCGAAAGGAAACATGTTGTGCCGACCCCACCTATTGGGATAAGGGCAAGAAAAACATTGCCAAAGTCCTTATCACCCGGTTTTTTTTTGTAGTTTTGTTTATAAAAAAAGGAAATCCTCATTACTTAGTAGTTACATCAAATTAGCACAATAAATTCGAATTAAGATTAAATTGTTGGCTAAAACTTGTTGTCCAACGTGAGGTCGGCTTTATGATTTTTTTCCACGAGATAAACATAATTTGTTATTCTCGGCGTGCTCAGCGGCAGACAACATCGTGCAGAATCTGCATGTCTTACGAGTTTCGGATAATGTCTATGAGCTAAAGTGCTTGTGTATATAATGTACGCAATAAGAATGACAGGTTTGTTAAATATTTGAAAAATCATGTGTTAACAATATTAAACTGCTTGACTGTATGATCAAGTACGCTAGTTATTAAAAGGCTAGTTAATCTCCGTGTGGTCATCCGCGTAGTTCCACGATCATAGAGAAACTGCAAAATTAAGTTAATCGCAAATAGTTTTAATCTGTTATCTGTTAATGAAACCGGTTTAGGCTCTTCAGTTGGTTGGTTTCAAAGTCAACAACGGATATAAGTAGAAACTATTTCTGTGTTTTAGAGACTATTTATAAAAGAAGTATCATACATTAGTGCAAGTAATGAGTTATTTCTTACTAAATCTTTAGTAAGAATCACATAATAACATGATAGTTTATAACAGATAATGAAATGACAATAACTGTAACTTATGCTTTGCTTTTTTCAACTATAGTTAAATGAAAAAGCTGTGTTAGGTTTCAAATGGTCTGTGCAAACCTGCCGGTTTAGATTAGGTCGTGCAGACATTGTACAATCTTATTCTACTCGTTTAAATTGTATAGTGTCTATCTGAGTTGTGATTTTTTAACCATAACCATGAGATAACCATGTCTTGTTTAACCATATACAATTCTTATGAGCCGATCAAGATATAATATACAAGATAAAACAAATAATCTTTTTAACCTTCATTTAGTTTTATCATATGTAACTATATAATTAAATTTCATTTCATAAGTTATGTGAGGACGCAGTTGTAGCTGAAATATGTGTCACCGAAAATGGGTACACAGCTCAGAAATTGCTGGTATTTTATCCCATCCCTACGCTGATTTTAGTTATATGCAACAAAAACAAACTTAGCATACCTAAACTTTACCACATATAAACTATTTCGGGTAGTTTAATTGTCAGTAATGAATGTGTATAGATATATACCCCCGGCGGCCTTTACCCCTAGAATCTAAACATCATAATTGGTCAAATGATTAAATAAATTTTAATACTGTACTAACTATAACATTTTCTATATGTATGCATAAGGTAAAAAGTCGCACCTCCGAAGACATATGTATTGACTTAATTACAAAAATAAAACTTATCTTATTTAAATTTATTATATCACACTTACAAACATAATCTTATGTGTTTATTACATCATCTTATACCAAAAACTGCTTTAGGACGTACTTACTTTTACCAAAATAAGGACACCAAGTGTTATCTCTATAGTTATGTATGTAACAGATCACGACATTTGTTATATATGCACTTAAAAGTCGATCATCATATGAATATTCTGGTCAATAAATGTTGATTATTTTCACATTAACTTCCCTGTTACAAATGTGTTACTGAAAGCGTGGTATTCTTTATTTTGATATAAATTGCAATAATCCTCGGTACTATAGGCCGCATAACTTGCCTGGCATAGTTGCTAGTATTCTTAAGCTATGTAAGCTAAGCTGATATATTTTAGGTCACAATGTGGTTTGTATTTTCTACACAAGTAAGATTCTCACATTGGTTTTCCCTACGTGTATCGATACGATCACATTAAGTATAAAAAAATTATAATAACATTTACCTAGAAAAACGTTGTAAGCACGTTTTTCAGGATAGCTTGCATTTTTTATTAAAATCGCGTAAGGACGTTTAAACACTCCGGAATTAAGCAATGGATAGTTTATAGTTTATGCATTACATATTTATCCCGACGAAAAACATATAATAGAAACATAGAATTCTTTTATTTTCTTCATATTATTAAACTAAATATAATTGTGATATTTCTTTTTCAGCTTTAATGTATTTTTTTAATATTTGAAATTTAAATGTAACTACTTCTATGGGCCCCAACCCGAAAATAAACAATTTTTTTTATTCATATAATGTATCCACCTGTAACTGTTTATCATTTGTGTTGAATACAAATAGTTTGTCTTTTCATACCTTTTTAAAAAATTATTGACCGTCTGTTTCAGCTCAACATCGAAATGATTGGTTTGTTTAGGCTTAACAGACAGATAGGTAATTTGCATACAGGCAGATATTTTCCCATAATGTTTATTCCAAAATGTATAAGTGAAAGAATGGTTGTCTTGAAGAAATCGCTATCTAGCGATAAGACCGCATTTTGTACATTTGTTTCTATATCATATTCTAACGAACTATATATAGAAGCAAAATCACATGGAGACAAACACATCTGTCTCTAAAGGGATCAATCCTAATATGACTAAAATATTAATTGTGACTAAAAACCCTAAAAATTCGGTCAGTCAAATTGATATTTTAAAATATTCAACAAGGATGCAATTTCATGAGAATGCTTCGAACGAAGAAACGTGAAGGAATGCCTTAATTAAAGACAATGGACGTTATCGAGTCTTTTTGAGAAATACATTTTATGCTTAAAATGGACATACAGGTTGTTTCAGTGAGCGTAAATAATTTTTTTTAAACAGTATATACGGTACACACTTACTTAAAATTAAAGAAATTAAACGGATTTTAAAAGGCGGCAGGAAATTGCAATCCTTCATAAAAAAATTTAATACTCCAATGAACGCCTGTTTTGACGGCCTCGCTGGCGCAATTCATATAATTTTTGTTAGCAGAGAATCGGGGTTTGATTTAGAAATTTACAAAATCTGATTTGCTGAATCTGGACTGGCAGGAGATTCGGCCAGCGTTTCCCTACGATGCTGTGTATAAGTCATAAGACATTAATTACCTCTTACCAAGTTAGCGCGATTTCATCTTATATTTAACGGCCTCACTAGTGAAATGATGCGAAATACTCGTTTATACAAATACAGAGAAAAGAGAAATACAGAGAATCTTGGTTAGATTCCGGCAGGATAAATTTAGAAAATTGCATTTTCTATATTGTGACAATCTGGTGGGACTGGTATTGATTGTAGTTGTGCTACCAGGCCAGAAATTTGCCGTGGTACGATGCTGTACAGAAATCATACGAGATATAGTAAGTCTGCCTCATTGGTCTAGTAGTTAGTATGTTCGACTACAGACATGAGGTCCTGGGTTCGAGTCCCGGGTCGGGCAAATTCAAATATCAAAATTGAGTTTTCTATTAAGATTTTCTCAATATTTGCCCGAAGTTGGCGGTGTGATCCACCCCCGTTCCTCGGAGAGCACGTTGAGCCGTCGGTCCTGCACCTGATCTCTATCCGGTCGTGTCTGATTCCCGTCACATCGGAGTATGAGAGAAAGAACAGAGAGTGCACTTGTGTACTATACCTGCCAATCCGCACTGGAGCAGCGTGATGGGTGTATGCTCTACAAACCCTCTCCCATATGGGTGAGGAAGCCTGTGCCCAGCAGTGAGACGTTAATGGGCTGCTACTTACTTACTTATAGTAAGTCTTACGAGGTTAGCATTCTTCCATCTTAGGTAGCATCATCACTACCACCATGTCGGATTAAAGTCAAACGCTAACCTGGTAGCAATAATAAAAAGAAATATTTTAATACTCGCAAAGATTAATGTTTTCATTCTGTGCTTTCTTAAATTTCTTTTTAAGTTGTGTTTAATTTACAATTTTTTTTGCATTTGGGGAGAGCATTAAGGAGGTATAATAGAAAAAATGAATTAGACAAAAAAGGCTTTTTGTTCATTGACTGAAGCACTAAATAGGATGTCATTATTTATGTGGACATAATATTTGAGAGCTTCATTGAAGTGGAAATGAAATGAATAAGTTTATATTATATTCGCAGTCGATTTATTTTAGTTTATCAAATTGAATTGAAGCAAATAATTTATCTCGCAAAAGAAGCGGCTGCACATTGACCCTTGGGGCTCTTTTGTAGAAAAGGACTGAGAGATATTTTATCGTTAATTCATATTCTTTACCTTGCTATTTACAACAAACAAATAATAGTGCTGTATATTGTTGACAAAAAAGAATGTTAGATTTCAATATTCGTTCTTTTTAATTTTGTGCAAGAAAATTTATAGTAAGCATGTATTTCAGTAGGATTATTTATAATTTCAAATAAGTCAACTCCACTATGTTTTTTATTTGAATGTGCGATTTAAGGCTTTATACTTTTACTACAATATCAAGTGTTGTTATTCATGACGTCTGGTTACGTCTAAATATTTGGAAAGATTAAGAAATTTATAAGCATATTTGTTATCAGAGTAAGCGGTTTTAGCCTCTTGAGAACAAACTAATGTGTTTTTGTTGTTTTATCGGAAAAGCCGCATATTTCCCCCACCTCTATGTTTATCCACACTCCGGTATTCCCGACCGTTGCCGCATCCGCCGACGTTCCAGTTCGTAAATATCATTTCTTGTTTTATAGATTTTTGTGGATTTTTTATAAAGAAAAGGAAAAAAGTAGTTCCTGGTTCCATAAAAATTATTATCATTATTTCTTCATTTTACGAGCTCGGTTTCGCAATGGTGCAAATATTGGCTTCGTATAGCCATGATAGATATTTTAATCAATAAATTTTGATTGTGTTGGGATGTTGTATTTGACAGCTATTAAATTGAAAGTATAAAGTATTTGTAATATGTTCGAAAATGTAACACAAATAGCGGTTATCAAATTTGTACTTCTTCCTAATGAAATGTAAGTATTTGTAACTGTTTTTAATTTAATGATAATTAAGAGTTATGGATAACATTTGGTCGCGTACTGTTATAGTCGGGATAATTGTGTTATACTTATCATGGTTCTTAGATAATCATCTCATAAAAATACACAAGGTATTTAAAAATATAGGCGATTAAAGCTAGTCAATGTTCACATTGTTGAAGGTTTAATTATCAAATGTAATGTATCAAATTTAATTATGTAATGTTATCAAAATTAAATATATAAATAAATTAATCGGCAAAAATGTATTTGCTATGGACACTCTGCTAACTAGACAGAATGAAAAGACCATAATATTTGCTCAGTTATCGTACCACATGAAACAAAATCAATAAAATAGGTAAACTACTATTATATTGCTGTTGGATAGGGATGTTCTTTCTCAAGGGAACATCTTATCCCCATACACCTTTCTCTAATGCGGTCTGGCAAACTATTACACACACTAGGGGCGTTCATAGAATATTCAAGTTTTTCTAAAATATATTATCGTCAAACACAATCACTCAGATTTGGCAAAGGTAAATATCAGTTTTGTTCTTACATTTTTAAAAAGGAAAGTTGCGTGTAACATGTTTTTTCAATTATTTAACATCATTTTGGTGAGCCGAATAATAGTTGAATCTATTGGGTAAAAAGTTCGCAATAAAAGTACGTTTTAATGAGAGGAATTTTCAAAACTGAACCGATTTTGATAGAATTTGTTATACTGATGATGGGTAGAGGAGGGCGGCAGTAGATTGAATTGATTGTAAATATTAGGGGATCTTTATTATAAATAAAATATAACTCATTTCATATGCATAAAAAATACAAAAACCATATTTTTATTTTGGCTAACAGCTACTACACATTTCGAAAAAAAATAAATGGCAATATTTTAAAAGGCCAACATTACACAATTGTTTCTTTAGTTAATAATTGCGTGCCGTTTTTGAACTCGCGATAGTAACGCATTAAAGATAACAATTGTACTGCGCACAAGCGGTTTACGCGCGCAGTCGTAACTTCATGCACACACGAATGAGTCACCCGTTCGGTCACGTGGTGAGTGGCGTGGTGGAAACTTATTTTAGATTAGTGAATGGCATAAAACGCGACGTGTAACAAACCGTCTCTTCGTCAGACATTTATCCTTACACAATTCGAGTGCTTAAAAATAAAATCAATATCAATAATTAAATTAAATAGCTTGTATATATATCGACGTTAGAAAGCAAACGCGTAGTAACCCGCAAAATAATGTTTTAACAAAACTAAGATAATGCCGCTAAATTTGATCCATTTGAGAAACAAAATTTATAAACATATAGTGTCCAAAAATGATAACTGCAATCTATACGGAAGATACTGTCTTTTTGAAGTGAAACTTCTTAAGGCACATCAGGGTAAAATTTGTACGGAGTACGCGTGACTACGAACTACGTCACGAAGATGTGCAGCGTGTTCTTGTTTGTTACCTCATATCTTCCGACTGGGTGAACCGATCTCGATGATACTTTCTCTACATGAAAGGTGGTGTTTGTCGTAGGGTCCCATTTTTTATGTCCAGTTCTGATGATGGCATCCATGACTTAACCGTATAAGTCTTAAATTTGCATTACGCATTTGCGCGACAAATGGAAGAATAACTCAAGATCACACCAACCGATTTCGATGATAGGAGGATTTTTATTGGAAAGGATCAAGGATCTTCAAGGGTTGTTTGATGTTAGTTTGGATCATGGGATCCATGACAAATTAACGGAACTCTTCAATTCTTAGGAGCAAATTAACGACACTCGACAGTCTTTTATATGCTATACGGAAATTTGAATCACGGATGATTTCTAGAGAATATATGTCTGTAAAAAAATAATAATGAGTTTACGTTTGTTGCTGTATTGCAATATTTACTTAAGGTGCATTATGTGTGAAGCGGTGGTAGCCGAGTGGGAGTGGGAGAAAATTTAGCGTATTAGTGATGAGGTCGATTACCACATGAAAGATTTGTGATAGCAGGGTGCCAAAGTAAACGACCTGCAACGCATGAGGTTGCTGGTTCGATCGCGGGTTTTTCATTTATACGGTGTTGTCTCATATGTAACAACGTTTTTTTATTTACAATTCGTCATATGAGATTTCAATAAATTATTTGTATTAATTTTCGACACTTTTAATATTTAAATGACAATTAGATTCCTAACATATCTTCCTTTTTCTCTCCCTCTAAGTCTCGGAAATCTCAAGTTTTAGATTTGTATAAATATAAATAGACTAATAAGACTTCAAAATTACTTTACAAAAGAAATTTCACTTCTGACATGTGTACGTTGTACGCACGCACTTTTTTTGGATATCATGAAATTTAAAAAGATCCAAAAAGTTTATTGCGCTTTCGTAGATTTAGAAAAGACCCATGATCGAGTGGTGAGGTATAAGCTGTGGTCATGATACGTATGGGGTTCTAGTGCTTGTGTCAGAATAAACAGGGCGTACACAGAGTGGTTTCCTGTCGAAAGAGGGGTTCGGCAGGGATGAATTACTCATCAAATGTTTACTTTACGCTGATGATCAAGTAATACTTGCGTCATCCGCTAATGAGCTTCAGGAGATTGTAAATATTATGAATAAAGCTTTGAAAGGGAAAAGAATGAAAGTGAATGTAAACAAAAAGAAAGTTACGCTTTTTGAAAGAGATGAATCTGTGATGAATGGCAATATTTTGATAGATAGGGAACAAGTGGAAGAGGTGAAAGAATTTGTATACTTGGGATATACATTTACAAAAGATGGAACATGTGAAAGTGTTATTGAAAGGAGAGTGAATGAAGGGAATATGGTAAATGGTGCCCTGCGCGCCTTTATGAATAGCCAGATGGTGTCTCAAAGGGCCAGACTGGCTGTGCATGCTGGAGTGTTGGTGCCAACACTTATGTATGGTAGTGAAAGTTGGGTATGGCAGAAGAATGACAAAAATCAAATAAATGCGGTAGAGATGAGAGCGTTGAGAAGTATGAGTGGATTAAAACTGAGTTCTAATTTGACAGAGTAAGAAATAGTGTGATAAGAGAACGTTGTCGTTTAAAAGAAGATGAAGTGACTAAAATTGAGAAAAGTATGCTTAGATGGTTTAGGCATGTAGAGCGAATGAATGATAGGGGACTGACAAAAAGGATTTATGAGTCAAGAGTGAATGCGAAAATTGGAAGGGGAAGACCAAGGCGAACGTTCCTGGATCAAATCCAGGATATTTTAAATAAGGGCCAAGTCAAGAGCACTTTAAACGGACGAACTTGTATGAAAGGTTTTATGAGAATGAAAGAAGCGAAGGAGATATAGGATCGCGGCAAGTGGTAGGACGTTGTCTCTGCCTACCCCTATGGGAATGAGGCGTGATGCTATGTACTCGTATGTATGTAAAAAAAGTCGCATGGGAGGATGCCCTACTTTTCTCCTGTAGTGCATATACGATTTGTTTCTATACGATTTGTGTACACTGAAATGAAAAGTTCGACCTCTTCGAGGCGAATTTTCAATCACTGTTCAAAAATTTAACAATAACCCCGTCTTTTCAGGCTGCCTTGGATAAACAAGTCGTAGCAAAATCGCGAACATTTTGATTTATTAAAGGCTTATTTGATTTCGTTTTTCGTTTCCATCTTTTATAGATCATATAATATGATGAGCTTACAAAACTTTGTTTCATTTCATCGACATTTCAATCGAAACCTAGCTAAGAAAAAACAATATTTGCTGTATATTTTCCAATGCATGTGTTTTCAAACCGTTTATTTCTATTATTATGAATTAAATCTCTGGTTATTTATCGTCTATAGCTGTATTAGAGCGGATGAAATTCCGTAATATGCTTTTGTAAATAATTTTATGATAACCACAAGGCCGTTTCAGAGTTACGGTACAAAATGAGGTTTAAATTTTCAGTAATAAAGTCTAAAATACTTTGGGTCTATATACACTGTGAACAATTATATTAGCATTTAAAATTGTCGTGTAATTCAAAAAAGGGTTCAACTTACAGAATATAGGTTATATTAGTATGTTATAATTTGTAACATTTTTGAAGTCATATGGTTTTTATTTTTCTTTGAAAGTTATATAATATGATAGGTTGACAAGCAGGATGACTTGTAATAAGATGTCTTAGTATGTTTATATTTATGGATTTTAATCTTTTGAAGGTACATTTTGTTATTCGTTAATAATACGTTTATTACACCACTAATAATACATTCTTTGAAATCTGTTAAAATGGTTTATTAAGCAAGCAGAAGTTAGGCTGAACTTTATCATCTCTGCTCTAGTCCTTGCCCATCATAAAATATTAATTGGAGTTTATTATTTAGAATTCAAAATGTTTAAGTGCCTAACCTGGCCTAGATCAACAATGCCTCTTGCAAAACTGGAATAACAACTTTCTTTATATTTTATTTAGTGCAGTGCTAAAATTAGGTGACATAAAAATAAAGAGATCATATATACAAATATGAAAAATGTGTAATTATATAATTTACTATTTTTTTATATGAATTGAATTAACTGTGATAGCAAGTGATGTGATAGCATAAGCGCTATAGGCTGAAAGGATATTTACATCATTGCGAAGAGTTTTATAGGTAACTTATTGGTATCGCGTCTATATATATTAACAAATTAAAATCAACATATACACGAGAGTATTCTGGACTGCGTTCCGCTTTAAGCGGTTTTGCTTAAAAAAGGCTTCGTATAAGAAATTGACCTCACAGTTTACAATGCTCGCAGTGCTTATTAAAACACATGTATTGGTTGATTTAAACGTTTTCTTTAATTTTAAAATATCTCTCCAATAAAATAAATAAATAACAAAAAGAAACACATTCAAAACAAACTTACAAATATCTTATTATGCTCTAAAAAGTTAAATATAATTGCGTATTCTTTTTAAGAGTTCTTTGTATTCTTATATTCAGAGTCGACGTCGCCTCGAACTCGCAATCTTGTACGATACAAGTCGGTTATTTAGCCACACCGCTATCATCTGTCTTTTATATGGTAACCGAGCACATCGCTATTCTATCATTACCATTTGATTACAGATAGTTATATATTCTGCCACAAACCGCACCCTTACTGTAAGCCGGTAAGGAGTTCCGTTGATCATCATATTTAACTACGACAGTCACTTGACCATACCAACATTACGGTAGGTGACTCAAATATTCGGATAGCCTATGAAAGATTCTGCCGAGTATCGTTAATTTGCCCCTAAGAATTGAAGAGTTCCGTTACTTTGTCAGGGATCCCAAGGTCAAAACCTAACAAAACTATAATTAAACAAGCTTTGAAAGATATCCTTTCCAATAAAAAACGAATCATCGAGATCGGTTTACCCAGTCGGAAGATATGAGGCAATAAACATTTTAAAAAAATACGTACGAATTGATGACTAGTTTTTTTGAAGTCGGTTTAAATGACCTTTTTTTAAATTGAAATGACATGAAATTTCCTTTATTCATTATTTTAAAATATTGACAACGATGACACTGCAATAGTAAAAACTGCGTCGCAGATGCTAGTGACAAACCTTCGCAAACTATTTTACTGTAAGCTATATTTGAATACTATGAAGTTTAAAACAAAATAGATTATTAGCTGCTGTGGGTATATGTGCATTTGCGTGAATGCGTGTATTTGTGTGTGTATGCAAGTGTAATAGCGAATGAGTATGTATGTGTGTGTCTATCTGGGCGTGTGTGCATGTAAAATCAGAATGTTTATGGAAATATGTATAAGGAGTATTTATTCATTCACAAATTACAAGAAATTTTATAATCTCTTCATCAGCATTTGGAGCGATGTTATACATTTGTGTCACTAGTCCTCTAAATCAGCGATATTTTTATGTGTCATTAAATAAAGAACATTAAAGTGAGCAAATTGCCAGCAGGTGGCGTTGTGCATATATAAAATACGATATTATCGTCTGTCGCCCCGCTATCGATCACATTCAACTGCTCGCTATCACAATTAACAAACACGGTCAGCTCTCTATAGCGTGTTAGCGCGTATCGAATCTCAAAACCTCCGCATATATGTTATTTGCGGAAAATCTTGCATATATTTAAGAGACATGCATTGATGTGGATTATTGTAGATTTTATTGAAATACTAATAGTATTTTATTTTATTTTTCCATTCCTATGACAAAAAACAGTGTATGTCGATATGAAATAAGAAAGTTTAAATCACCATGTATATTGAATGCGTTGACTCTAAAAAGTTAAGACACCTTTTTTTAAGAGTGGACATAATCTCTGTGACTGTCTCGAAGAGGTTTTGTTTCCAATCAGCTTGTTCGGTGCGGTGTCACCCGCGTAGTTCCCAATCCAGTGGAAATATTGGATTGTGGTAGAAGTCACTGCGAAATTTCAAGTTATACGTAAATAAGTTTAGTGCGCTAAAACCATTATCATATTATTGCCTTCCTAATGAAAGAAGGTCTATAAAGAACAGCTTGAACAACTTTTGTGATAAAAAAAATTGGCGTCTAAACGCTCCTTTATTGAAAGTTACCAAAAAAAATTAATTTTGGATTGACAAGATTATTGTTGTCACTTTTTTGGACTATGTATTTTGATCCTACAGGAAAAGAGGATTATCAAAGATTGTAACATTTTATGTTCGCAACAAACACATAGAGATTATACGATGAAAATCCCCACTCAAACTAATGGACTCGGAGCACCTCATATCAAAAGAAAATGTTCGGGAAATTTATGTCTAGACACATCCTGAGATATCTCTTCAACTTATTATTAGAAAGATTTCAACCGGATTTAAAATATGTTGGACACATTTCATGTCTTAGTGAATCATTATAACTTTATTTATTCCAAGAAATCACCAACTATACAGTTTTCAATTAATAAATACCTGGTTTACGTACATACTCAGCTAAAATTCAAGTCTTTCTTACCTTATACCTAGTGACATACCATTAACTACGATTACGGTTTAAATTAATAGGGAATTAAATTGTTATAACGTACGTAAAGTTGTAAACGATGATAATATATGTATACATAAAAACAAACAGAAATGATGTGTATAATCTCTAAATTTCTTATGCGTGTATGGTTAATTGCAAGTAATTTTAAATATGTCGTGTTTTTTATTATTTTGTAAGTTATATATCAGACTGAATCGTCTAATCTAAGTTAATATCGGCAATAACTGACTGGCCGCATTTGACTGATTTTAAAGTCTTCCATAAGTATTTACAGAAAACACATCAATAAATCTTTAAAAAAAACTGATAATCCAAGGAACTACATGGAATTTTTTGCATACTTGAAAAAAATTAATAACTGGGATTATCTAAAGCAATGTAGAGATTTGGAATCCTTTTACTTTGTTATTTGGGAACTTCTGTTGCCATTTAGAGCTAACGCATATTGGAACCCTAACGAGATCCGAATTGCTGAATGAACACGATCAATATACCTCGACTGGAACATTTGTATAAAGCTAGTTTAATTGCAAATAATATCTCGATACATATTTGCTTAATAAGCTTGCTAGAAACGAGACAAAGTGACTATTATATACCTATTAACTTATTTATTATATAGAAGTAGTTCTAAATATACAAATATTTATTTATTTACACTTTTTTTACACAAAACTATATTATACATACAGAAAATATAAAAATTTAAACTAGGAGACTATACTTAAACTTATGTAAGTTTGTGTAAACGGCGGCCTTATCGCTAGGGTAGCGATTTCTTCCAGGCAACCATTCTTGATAACAGGAAATATTATTCATTAATTAAGCGTAGGCGATGAACTTACGTAAACTTACCTATGAATAATTACACACGAGTACTTAAAAAGTATACACAACATAATGATAGTATGATAAATATTAAATGAATATACTATTAAATGATTAAATATAAAATATAGTTTCGGTATCCCGGACACATCTTAACGGGATGTCTGAGTGATGACTTGGATATGGAGCGGGAACAACGCTCGTTGGCTATTCGCTGTAATATGCTTACTCGCCGTTTTGCAAGGTGCTCTGCTGGGGTTAAGGTTACTTTGTTCAAAGCCTACTGCACCAGCTTCTATACATCACAGTTATGGCTACAGTATTCCAAAAAGGCCTTGAACACCCTCAGAGTACAATACAACAATGCCCTTCGCATCCTACTACGAATGCCAATGTCTTCTATGCGATCATACGTAAAAAAATCGCTGGCTTTTGGGAGACTGTTCGCAATTGCGAGAACAGTTTCATTAGAACCGTTGCTAAGGCATCCCCTGATAATGTGTTCTTTCGTACCTGGTTGAGTATACACCAGACGAGGAATATAAAATAGCGACTCTCTTTTTGGAATTTAATAATTATAATTTTTAATTTTGAAATTCATGACTTTATTCATTAACTTTTATTTTATTTTTGTCTTATAATTAAAAACTAAATTAAATTTGGTTTTAATTGTTAAATCTCTCTTGTGTTTATGTGTATATCTCTACATTTTGTTTCATTAATTTTGGTTATGTAATTTCTATGGGTCTTCACCTGAAATAAATCAATTTTATTTTATTTGTTTATAAGTCGTCTATGTAGCTTTCAAGTAATGGTTGCTTTTTACTGAATTTAAAAAAAAAAATTGTGATTTCGACTGTCGGATAATTAATAGTGGGAGCGAATTTTATAATCTGGTAGCCAAAACATGAAAGGATTGCTCATAAAATTTAGTGTTACATTTCGGAGTTTTTAAATGGAGCTCCCGTGGAGTTCGGAGTTGGCTTGATGAAATAGCACAGAGTACAGAAGAGATAGTATGTGTAGATCCTGGCGACGGCGAATAGGTAGCCAATCGAGCATTTGACGAAAATTAGATAATGGTCATATTTACTCAATCCAAATATGAACCGAATTGCGAGATTGGTCTTGAGAATATTGTACAATTGGAAAAGTAATAACTCGTATATGACTTTCACGATCACTCACTCACCCTTCGCGAGATCTTTTAAACCATTTGCACGATTGATGTGAAAATTAGCAACTCCTTTTGTAAGGTATACGGTCACTAGGAACAAATTTGCTCATATACAGACTGCATCTAGAACTATGCGAAGACACGTCGGGCAGCAGTAAATAACCTTCGACATAGTAATCTTATAAAGCTAGGATTTACTTTAATTATCTGGGATGCCAGGGAAGAATGCGCAAGTTTATTTTCTGGTGCCTTACCGATAGATGAAAAGTGTTCTGCTGAGTTTAGGTGGGTATCGCGAGCTCTGAGACAATCATAGGTGGGGGTTGGTGCATAAATACATTTCCCAGTGACTATTCTGTCTCTGGGAAATGCATGGAAGGCAAATAATACACTTTTATATTTTCTCCACCTGTTTATGACTCGTAAACAAGAAATGGATAGTAAAAATAAAATATAAAATGCTATAATATGATACTGAATCCACGATCTAATCGTCGAACGCAGTCGTTCGTTATAAATAAATAAATGTTTCGATTCATTTTAGCTCACCGATCTGTATGGACAGGTAACAACCCTTTTCCCCTCATGGCGGCCCCTAAACTAATTACACAACATCCCTTCACAGAGGTATTCAATACGAACGTCTGAGTAAAGTTATTCATTTGTAGGGTACTATATATACCTAAGCTAATCAAAGCAAAAACATTCTTCGTGGGTTATAAATATTGTTACGTAACCTGGACAATGGTGGCGTATCATAGGTTTAATTGCGTAAACAACTACCTATTGATATATTTAGGTTCTATTTCTATTTATATATTTACACCAACACGAAGGAATATTTAATTAAAGAAAAAAGTATCAGTGCACATGATCGAAATATTCATATTCAGTCTCATGGATTAAAGATATTGAATTAATATTACCTATTTACGTTAAAAATCTTTATTCAAGTGAATAGACATAACATAAATATTCATCGACTTAAATTATAATATTCCTAAAGTTTGATTACTTTTTGTCTTTATGCTCCGTTAGAAGTCAAGAAACGGTTTAATCGATCTTAATGAAAATTGGCGTTTGCCAAAAATACGTTTATAACTCTAAAGTTATTTTGAGTTCAATTCAGTAAATATAACATATATTGACATGGGCATGGTTTGCGTAGTTTGTGGTTCATATAAAACTTCGAAACGTACGAAGTCGTTGCTTTTCCAATCGTGTCTACTTTACAGTCAGTAATTAGAAAGATATCATATGAACTATAAAACACCTTGTCTTGTCTAAGTACTGAACTCCTCAAAGGTAAATAAAGATGTATGTAGGTATGTAGATACTAGTAATTTCAATAGCGCGTCACAATTAATTGGAAAAAGTAGATGCCAGTCATATATGTATACAAGTAATTCGCCATACACTAGGCCTTGTATAAATAAACATGTATGTAGGCAGTACGTGTGACTGAACACGATAACGCAACGCGGTTACCTGGGAGCCGGCTCGGTAACCTGAGTACACACCGCAAGATCATCTAAATATGATCCGTGCCTTAGAAAACGTTGACGGCATTAAGATAATTAAACAATTTTCGCACCCTAAACAGTATACACAGGCACATTTTTTTATTGCTGACAAACTAGCGCTCGACAGTTATCACACATGATGGTAAATGATGTTATAGTCTTAGATGGAAGTGCACTAGAGGTAATTTACCTGTTATAGTTTCTACGCAACAGTTTCAGGTACGATCTGAACACAAATCTCTTTTCTTTGGCGGTACGTCTTTGATGGTAGAGTGGCAATTAGCCATGGATGATGCCACTCACCACGTCATGACTCAAATTAGAAAATACAGTTTTCTAAATTCGCCCCTACCGGGGATGGAACCTGAGGTCTCTGCTAGCAAAGCAAGTACTCGCACAACTTTCCTGGGTTCGATTCCCGGGAGAGCAAATTAAGAAAGCTTACCTGGGTCTTGACGTGTGGGTGGCTGAAGCTATGGCTAGTTACCAACCTATGAAGAAAAACATGGCACCAAGCTAATGGCATGTATGTGTTGTGATACAATGTTGTGTAGAAACTCTCACTGAGCGATAAGTGCACCACCATTAAGCATCAGTCAATGACAGTCTAATATAATCTATATGTGGGTATAAAAAAAATTCAAAGCTTTTGATCATCAGTTACTTGGGAGACTGTACATTACTTAATTTAGAGTTTCAAATTTCTATTATAGAGGAAGGCAGATTATTATTTTCCGTAGGATTTATAAAGAGAAACCTCCCCCACAAGAATTTGTTTCACTGCAAAGCACAGTTTGGAAAATAAAAAAATAATAAATGAGATCTAATCCTAAGTCGCAAGTCTACAGAAGGTTAATATTTTGAAACCCAACATGCTATTTTTTTGCAGTCAATTTTTTAAAAAAAGAGCTTAAACCTATTTATTTGTAAATACTCCATAAACATGGATATTTCATCAAAAACTAATTAAAATATTAAATACGATTAGTGGAAAAAAATATATAAAAATAATAAATAAAATTTCACATTTTAACATAATATGAAAGATTTCTTTCTATTTATATATTCAAGTATATAAAAATTTAGTTAATAATAAAACTATTTAAGATGTACCAAAACACCTTATTTATCAACCTCCTTTGGTGTTTAAATGTTACAGTATATTTGCATTTCAATAAAGTTTCTCTGGTATACAAACAAACAAAGTTGTAATAATAGAATCTAAACTTTAGCACAAATACAAACCCCTTACAAAATCTTTTAACACATCTTGATAAATAAAATAAACAAACGTAAGTTCAATGTGTTAAAACACACATATTGTAGTAAAACTTAATATCGCTGTTTAAAATTTTATTATACTATTGCTGTCTGGAACTAAGTTATGGGAATGTGCAATTCAATGAAATAACAACTAGATTAATTAACAACTTACTGATCACTGCTGTTTCACCAGCCAAGTTTCTGATACTATCGAAATAAAAAAACATCCTTATGTTCTTATGTTTGTGACCTTATATATTGTAGAAGGAATTACATTGCTAAATTTCACATCTTACTTGCAAACAGTTTTAAAACTTAAATGAGTGAGCATAATGTTCTAAAACATCTTCATATAATTGCCATCCTGATTAAGCCAGTTTGAACATTATTTTGTTAATTATTAATAAAAAATGAAGTGCTCAATTGTGCTTTGCAAAACATCTATTTTGTTGTTTATTTCATCATATTACAAAATATATATATTTCTAAGGTATACATCATATGAGTGAACATGTTAACATAAAACAAAGAAGTTTTACTACAGCAAGTTTTTTAGGATTAACTAATACATTGTTTTGCAGTGGTTCATAACATGAGACTAATGTTTTTATAAGGGTTTATTGTATGCTGTTGTAATTATATTATTACAATAAAGTATGTGTTGCTGGCTATTATATCCTATAATACTTTACAAATATCAGAAAATTACTAAAAGTCCTAAATTAATTTTAAGGTAACCATTCCATTTATGTCAAAGATAACCCAAATTTACTATAATAATATCATTTCATTTCAAACTTGTGTAAGGTAAGGTAAGGTAAGTATCTGCCTATAGGAGAGGGTTTATTTAGAGCAGAAATCCACCATACTGTTCCACTACAGGTTGGCAGAATGCACATATGCCAGAAATACTTCCTGGATATGCAGGTTTCTTCACTGTTTTTTTTCACTTAAAAGCACAATAATGGATTGAAATGTAATTTCCACACACATACATACACATATTATACACTCATTCATCTTATCTAGTTAACCTGTTCTTCAAATATTGTGAATATTAAAAATTCAATATGATTAGATTGTAGAAGCTTCTTGCTTTGCAAAAAAGATATAAATAAAATATTTGTGAACAAAAATTGAAAATATAAAGATATTAAAAAAAAAAAAAGTAAATTCCCACTTTACACAGGATGAATGTCTCTAACTTATTACATAAAAGTCCCTACCAACATCATTCATTAGATGATACTGTACAATAAAATTAATAAATAAACATTCAAATAAATTATATTAACATCAAGTGTCCTCCAGTAAGATAATAAAAAAGTTGAATTTAAACTTGAGTGGAAAAATAAAAAATGAGGTTTATTTAAATTTTAATAACAGATATTTGGAAAGATTGTTAAGTTACAGTAATAATTGAAATAAATAAAAATAATAATATTTTAACCTATATTTTAATAGTACAATTCTTAGTGTCTACAGTTATTGGACAGTCTGAAATAAAAATTGGAATGGATTGACTGATAAGAAGTAATGAGTAAGATTATTAGTTCATTTGAGACTTTTATCAGTTACTATCACACAACATTACAAAGGAGCAAAAAACCTAAATAATAAAGATATTCTTATGGAAATATACAACACATTTTCAAATAAGTCAAGTTTATATTTAAAACTACATTTTTGTATTAAACCTAAATTTTAACATGTAATTTCGTACATTTTTAAGATAATTTAAAGTAATGTCACTGTAAATTTCATCACAGTTATTTCCTAAAAGTGGTAGATAAAAAATATATTTCAATATATTGGTGGGATCTTATATCACAGGTAAATGCCAAACAAGGCAATACATTGGTAGGATTGTATATACATACATATAAATCAAGAAAACAGAAAGTGATATCATTTAAAAATTAAATAAAGATGTTGCAATATTAACTATATTATATGAAATCACAATAAAAAAAATTCTGATATCTCCAATTAAATTCATCTGTATTCTAAGTCCATACAATCGTTTATCGTTAAATTAATAACAAATAGTACTATAATTTGTCAATCAACGCGTACCGGCATACGTATGTTTGTAAACAAATAACATATGATCAAGTAGCCGGTGAAACATGGTGTTTTTTTTACAAATTCCTTATTTTCTCTATAGACTAAAGCTAAAACAACAACGGTCAACAAAGTAAAGCAACCGAGAAAACAGTGTCAGTAAAAGCTGTAGAGTCGCCGGGGCTTAAGGAAAACACCATGTGTTATAACGCGCGAAAATTTGACGTATATTATAAATAATCAAACATATAGCGTATATAGTCATTTTCAGATAATCTAGACATTATTGAGCAACAGCGAAGAAATAATAACCATTGCAGTAACAAAATACCAGAAGTATGAATAAATTCGCAAATATCCCTCTATTCCTAATAATTATACCGCCCCTAGCGGTAAGATTAAGAAACAGAAACATAATGGCCGACACACAGTAGTTTTGATGACTTAATATCTAAATGCGCAAAATACTTACACTTTCCTCCTCTTTTTCCATACCAGAGGGCATCTGAGGTACAGCACGATTAATCGCCGAGTAGTCCGGTAAATCCGGAAGCTCCTCGGCGAGATATATGGGCATTGGTTTCGATGCATCTAGGGCCCTCGCCCTAAACGAGAGCTTCGACATTTTGTTGACAGAACAAAACACGCTAGCGTCGACACACAAATGCACTTATAAAACACTTTATATCTCCTCCAGGAGGTCCTAAAGGACCGTAAACTGCACTTTGCACACTCTAGTTCGTTCCCATGGTTAATTTTTGCACGCACTCAGTCACAATTAATGAAAAACATAAACGAAACTTTACATATTGAGCGTACTTTACAGAAAGCCATCATGGCGGCTTTCCGTTTGGCGGACGACCATGACCAACTTCCACCTAGTAAGACGTGCGCGGGAAGGAAACACGCGGGAACAATTCCAACAT
The DNA here is from genome assembly GCA_015832385.1 of Elymnias hypermnestra. Taxonomy (NCBI): domain Eukaryota; kingdom Metazoa; phylum Arthropoda; class Insecta; order Lepidoptera; family Nymphalidae; genus Elymnias; species Elymnias hypermnestra. The sequence goes on along the minus strand of JACTOM010000068.1, from coordinate 3,225,836 downwards.
TTTCAAGTCTTATTTAATTTATCAAGAATGTTTATATTAAATTATATTATAAATATTAATTAATAAATATAAGAGTTTTTTTTAATTACTCTATATTTATTAATAAGTATAATTTTACATAACACAAAAATAAAAATTTTTAAATGACGTCAGAAGTAGATTGTCAAGCCGCAGACAATAAAATCGTATTATTTAACGTTCCGATTATCTAAATAATTGGAGCTTTCTAGATTATTTTATAATTAATACATATTTCATCAAGGTTTTAAAACTTTTTTTCAAAATCATCACTAAAGTTGCAATGTTAAGTGCTGAAATTACTGCACCATGAAAGTATACCATAGACTAAAAATCGTTTAGGATTTTTATATTACAGGTGATAAAATTTTCAAGTTTAGGCAAGGTTCACATTTATTCGAACAATAGGTACTCAACTGTTTGGTGACTTATGGCTTCCGATGCAACGTTGTATAATACTAAGTATCATGGCCTCTCATATCACTAAGTATCTCAAATAGAAAGTAAGCTACTTACAGAGGAGTTATTATATTTAACATGTATATGTGCAAACACTTACTCTTCTTCGACGAAAGAAAGACCACCGAGACATGTTCTGTGGCCTGACAAACTGATCACTAAATTTCGAATAACTACAATAGTATCACTTCTGTTTCCAGTTTAAGCGTATATGGTCCAAAAATCAGTACGCACGATAAAAGCGTGTAGAATTTTGCATTAATTATTATTAGATTATATTATAACCAGATTTCATATAGAAAAAATTGGTTGTCTAAAAACTTGTCTTAAGGGACTATAAGTTAACGTGATGGTGTAATAAAAAACATACATTAAAAACTGTTGATGATGCAAAACACATTCCACAAGCCGATCGCCCCTCTTTATCACTTACAGATTCGATTCAGGCGAAACGTGAAAAATAGTCATGCTTTTTCGTGAGTGCAGCCGATGTTCATCTATTTATGGATATATTCATTATAAGGATAATGATATATTCATTATCCTTATAGCTTTTGAAGAAATTTTAGTAGGCTATAAAGAAATTTTTCATTTTCTGTGGAATTTCTAGGACCAGTAAAATTTGGTTGACAGTTAAGGGCCAAGATGTTTTGCCATCACATTTACACTTCGGACTCTTGCTTTCAGAAGACTTGTTCAGCAGTGGACATCGATTGGTTGACAATATTTCTATTTAATATATATACTTAGTGGGTTCTATAAAATGTTACGTGTGTATTGAAATATATATTACTTTATGTGATTCTGTTCTGATAATTATGTTATCTAAAATTTAATCCACTACTTTGTTTTAAACCTTATATCGATTTCTGTAGGCAGATGAACCAAAGAAAAAAAAAATTAATGTATTGCTGTTTGTAGAGCGATGAATTGAGATAAAGTAATCAATTAATGAAAAAAGTCCATTTTAATTCCAAAATTTTTTTTATCTACAATGCACAAAACAATACAAAAAAAACATTGGGGTTCTTTATATTTAGCATTTGCTTTAGATATTTTAACAGCTTTTCAAATTAATAACTCAATGATTTTTTTATTATTTATTTGCAATTAAAATAATAAAAGAACATTACAGTTAACCAATAATTTATTCATATATGTTATCAATTTTAAACAAAGATTAGTGTATAATATAAACTTAAAATTCCATAAATTGAGTAGGTGTACATATCAAATAACATTATCGGTGATGAAGTTTCAATGACAACAATAATTGCAAAAAAAAATCACAACTGTTAACAATGAAAAAATTTCGAAAAAAAAATTGTAAATTCAAGAAATATCAGTCGATTAAAAAACAATGGTGCCAGCCTTTTAAAAGTTTATTGCCATTATTAAAAATCAAGCCTATCACTTTATCTACATTTTTTCTTGCAACCCTTCATGCGTCTGGACCTCGTTTGTTTTCAGCATCACAACCTTCAAAAAGGGCCAAAAACGTCAAATTTCATAATCAAACACTATATAAGAAATTAAATACAGCTCAAATTACTGAATATATATTCCAAATTAAAAAAGAATCAAATTATACAAATTAATAAAAAAAAAACTAATACCATTTTTATCTGGCAACTTTACAATGGTAGTATATCTAGTTCAGCTCTAGCAACACTAATACATTATTATGAACTGACAGGCGCTCAAAAGGGTAAGAACCCAGAGCCTTACAATAAGTTATTCAAAAACTTTTGAATTGACATACACCGAGCCGATTTAAATAACAATAAAAAATTAAGGAGTCAAGCACATTTTAACTACCGAGCTTGAAAATTAGAGATCATATTCCGTTGTCATTTCGTTAAACATTATTAAAGCGCTTAAAATATTTTTTTTTTTATTATACTTATAACATGGTTAACTTCTATACAAAACAACTCTCGTTCTGTTCACATTAAGTGCATTTTAGTAAATGGTAAGCTATATCTAGATTAAATTCATATTTTTTTCCGCGTTTGGTGCATTTCAACTAATTTATATTGATTATATTAAGGCAGTTATGGAGTATTTAAATAAGACTAAGAGGCAGCTGTCGTAATTCTTGTTGTGACTGTGACTTTTAATATGTATTCGTTGGTAACAATTTATGTTTCATTGTAAACCATGATGATGTCACGATTTATTGCCATTATAAAGTATCTAATTTGTCAATTTTGTTTACATTAGTTATAGAAGAGCGAGTCTACTATATATATATATATATATATTAAGCAAAAAACTGTTAAGATTGTTTCCTATATATATTATTGTTAAAATTTAATTCGGTTGTCAAAAAGTCAAATAGTATAAAAATTTATTTGAATTGTCAAAATATGCCTTACGGTAGCTGTCTCTTACACTATATAATATTAAAATAATGTAACATTATAAGAATTTAACATTTTAAATAGATATTCAAAAGCACACATGATACTTTTCAACTTTTGTTTATATGTGTAATTAAAATATCAACGTTTAATAGGATTGAATATTCAATTGTTGCAATAATATTTAATCTATGAATTCTTGTTACATTTAATAATTCTTATATCAGATAAACTGATTTACAGTTACAAAAGCAGCATGTATGTTTTTATTAGTATATGAATTATATGTTAACAGGTTTGCTTGTCTTGAAAGTGAAAAATCTGTATGTTTATTTGTTTTATGTAAGTGAAACGAATTATAGATGCCTAAATGATGAAAATGATATAATGGAGAAAACAATAATAAGGTACTGTATGCTTTTTTAAGGCTATAAAAAAAGCTTGGAACTGAATAATTCTTTGGCTGTTCTTAATGATGGTAAAAAAGGATATCCCGACTGAGTTTTTTGAGCTTTTCTCAGGACAATGTGAAGAAACCCTTGTAATGGTAACATAAAGAATTGAAATAATATGTGAAACAAACAGTATTTAATGATTTGGAAGTGCTGTAAGGCTAACTTAAAAAAATATTTATGAATTTGAATATTAGATATCATAAACTGTCTAATTAAGTAGCAATTGTCAGACATTATAATTTTTCATTTTCAAAACAAGACAGACTGCCAATCTATGTTTTTGTATATATAATAAATAATTCTTCTGTAAATGTTCTCATCTCGCTTTGGAAAAACAATTTTGTCATGAGAATAATATTTATATTACAGTTAATGAATGTTAACTTTTGTCAAATTAAGCCAGTTTTTTTTACTTTAGTCAAATAAAAAATAATAAAGATAAATGTGTTTTTTTTTATAAATTAAATATAGTTCATTTTGGTTTATTTTATCAAAGTCATAATAGAATAAAAAATATTATTTATGTATTATAATTTATATTAGGTTTCATAAATAACCACATTGGATTAATAATAAATTTCAGTATAAAATGTTTATTTCATAATAAATTAAATATGTAAATATACAGCAATTTCAATATTTTTAGTTTCGTGTTTATTAAAAGTAGTTTACACAATACCTTTAGAAATGACATTTCTTTGAAAAACACAAGCTCAAATAGGTAAGACTTTGACAGTGATTTCATGTTTTACTGAAACGCAATATTTTGCTTGGCGGCATTTCTTTGCTGGTAGGGTTGTAACTACCCACGGCCGAGGCCTCTGACCAGAATTTAGAATTTAGAATTTAGAATTTAGAATATATGGTTGCGTAAATGTGCCCAGATGGATGTTGATCCCGCGACCTCTACTACCGAAGCGAGTATACGCAGCATTGCACTATTTTAAAGCGTTTAAAAGTTCATATTGTTTTTTTTTTATTATCATTCATTATTTATTGAACAATCTACTTTTTTTCCCAGTTAATTTAATTCGAAAATCATAGAGCTTATTTGGTTTCTATTTAAACTCATAAATTTGTACGTAAGAGCAAGATGAGAATATATATAATACAGAAATGACCCTGATATGAGTAATGGGCTCTAACTATAATTAAATCTAACATGTATCTCGTGATGAGTTTAAAACAGGTTATCAACAATATGTGTAGTGTGTTTGTGTGTTTAATGAAATCAGCTTTGTTGCTCGGGATCGGCACAGTCACCTTGGGGGATGGAAGGCTTTGTGTTCTTACCCACGAAGATTTCAACCTCCTGTAATGAACAAATAATTTTGTAATTAATTAATGAAATATTATTGAAGTGAAACTTCTATACACGCACGAGGGTAAATTTTTAAGGATAAAACGCGTGAGTAGCATCCCGAAGATGTGTAGCGTTTTTTATACTAATTCGTTTGAAGGTTAGGTAGTTTTAATATTTACAAATAACATGTTGCATTTTAATTCGCCACTCGTCATCTAATTTGACGGTCTCGCTAGGCGCAGTGGTGCAGGATCTCGCTTTGTTAGCAAAGATCCCAGGTTCGATCCCCGGTAGGACGAATTTAGGAAATTGTATTTTATAATTTACCTTAGTCTGGACTGGCGGGAGGCTTTGGCTTGTTACCATCCTACCAGCAAAGACGTATCGCCAAACAAAGAAATTTGTGTTTCGGTACGATGCTGTGTAGAAACCATAATGGGTATATCGCCTCTTACCAGATTAACGCACTTCCATCTTAGACTGTATCATCACTTACCATCAGGTGAAATCAAAATCAAAATAACGCGTTCAACCGTCAGCAATTAAAAAAAATTATTTTACTATTTTGCATAAAATATAAAATATTTCATAAATTCTCTTGTCTAAATTTCTAATATTAACAAAAAACACGTGGCATTTTTATTTACAATTCGTAATTTGAGATTTCAATAAATTATTTGTATTAATTTTCGACACTTAATATTTTAATGACAATTAAATTACCAACATATCTTCTTTTTCCCTTTCCTCTAAAGAAGTTTCACTTCTGACATGTGTACTTTGTACGCACGCACTTTTAATTTTCGATAAGTAACACATAAAGACATTGTTTATCTCACCTGGCTGCCTTCTATCGCCATATCGTTGTCTCTTTCATGGCTGGTGGCAGGAGTAGCTCGGGCTGCTAGTTGACGCTCACGAGCCACGCGCCTGAAACATATTTAAATATTGTAGAGTTCTTAGGTTCCCAAAATTGTGTTTTCCAATTTGTGTGAGTCCGGGCTGGTGGGAAATACCATCCTTTTTTTTACCCAAGTGGTGGGGGGTTATCTTTTGAAGATAACTGACCAACCAATCCAATTACTTTCTGGTATGATGCTGTATTAAAAGCATTAGAGGTAATGCACTTCGACTCTTGTGGATCATTTGTAAGCGCCCGATCATTTGTTCTTCTTCTTACGGTGCCTCGCCATTACTGGAGGTAGGCCGTCAGTTCCGCAAATCGTTCTAGGTCTTGCGCAAGGTGGCGCAACACGTGGCCCAGGTAGGCGACTTTTATTGGCTTACTTATTTGGACGACATGTAAAGGTACGACGGTATAAGTTTCTTCATTCTGTTGAATAATTCTCCGGCAACTTGGACACAGGTCTTTATTTCCTAATTCGGATTCCACTCATCGTTAACCTAAGTTCCTAACTACTTGTACTACCGCAGCTGCTCCAGCGCTCTCCCGGCCTCATAAATATCAGGCCTTGAGGTGGTATTACGAGAAATGACCATAATCTTCATCTTTGTTCCATCATTTAGTCTCACCTACATATACTCAAGTACCATTTATAAATTACAACTTAAAATTTTAAAGTCAATTGTATCTTCTACAGTTAAAAGAGAGTATGGCGATAATGAGCTAGGTCTATTTAAACATTGCAAAATATTACCCGTACAAGAACAGTTTAAATATATGCTAGTAAAGAATACATTTTTCAATGAAAAATATCAAATTAAAATAACACACCCTATACAGACACGAGCGAAAACACAAAACCGGTTGCAAACAATACGCGCTAATAATGTATACGGCGAGCGAACTGCGAGTTATCTAGTTCCTCGCCTTATTAATGAACTACCCTACACTTTGGTAGAAAAAGTGTCTAACAAAAATATTAAAATGTATGTAAAAGATTTTTACTTGCGCAATTTACATTAACATTTAAATGTGTAAGAATACTCATATTCGATTGATTGCAATGGAATATGAGTATTTAATAATAATAGACCTTGTACATAATATATTTTAATTATAATTAGATGTAAGCATAACACTAAGGGCAAACCTCTGTGGTTTTTTATAGTGTTAAGCAACAATAGTTTAAGTAATTTGTAAAGGATAATAAATAAATAAATAAAATAAAATAACCTGTTTTAGAAGTTTTAGAGTAGGCTTTAGGGTGCAGCCTTCAAGTCATAGGTATAGTCACATCCAGTAGACTCATTCTTGTCCTGGCTTATTAATTTAACTTGTTTTATAAACATACTGTAGCATCACTGGGGTCTCAGTTTCAAATTAGCGTGTTTTCTCCAATGTGACAATAGCTGAGCTATACACTCTTTCCAGGTTGTATTTAAGTGGCTTTCTTTCTTTATTATAGTTTTAAACTGACATAACTTTTTTTATAGTAATTAAATTTGTTCAGTCCTACTCCTTCACAGAAAATATGATGTGTGGGTCAGGTAGTTCTTGTATGTAATTTAGATAATTCTCTTGTGCGTGTCTACGTCACTAAACACTTCCTAATCGGCTGGACCGATTTTGTTGATTTTTATTTGTTTTTTTTTAAAGATAGATTCGACAGTATGGTTTTGACAATTCGATTCAATAAATAACGAATTTACCCATATCTTCAGGGCATTATGAACTACGCAGGTGATACCGCCGGGAACAATTAGTATATATATGTATATGAAATAACCTGCGATGTTCCAACATGGCTTTCCTATCTGCTTCCCTCTTCTCAGCAGCTAGTCTTGCTTTCTCGTTTTTAACGACAGGGGTGCGGGAGCTCTTGCCGCGAATTGGGGCAGATTGAACTGGTTTTGTCACTGGCGATGTTATCTGAAACAGTTAAATATATATTTAACATTTTTTTTACCATAGAAGCTAGTAAGGGTTATATAATGTGATAGTCAATCTAGATACATATATATATATATATATATATATCACTTAGTATTGCCCATATAGTATATATAGGATCTATATCCTTACATATTAAGAACTAAGTCTGTGTGCCTGTATATCTGTTTACATTAATATATTGACCCTTGCAGGCGCAGTGGTGCGAATACTCAATTTGCTAGCAGAACTCCTGGGTTCGATCACCCCTAGAACAAATTTAGAAAATTGTTTTTTCTAATTAGTCTGAGTCTGAACTGGTGTGAGGCTTCGGCTGTGGCTACATACCACCCTACCAGCAATGATGTTCCGCCAAATAGAAAGAGATTTGTGTTCCGGTGCGATGCCGAGTAGAAATCATAAGATGTAAATTACCTCTAATGTGCTTCCATCTAAGATTGTAACATTACTTACCATCAGGTGACATCATAGTAAGGCGATAAACTGTCAGCAATAAAAATAATGGGACTAGAGAATAACATTGCTGCATATAGCTTGTCAAGTTTTTGTGTAAGCTGACAGAAATATAAAGACAATTGTAGAAGGTGTTGGACAAAATCAAACCACCTAGGAGCTTTTACAGAAATGTCTGGTAGGATCATTCCGCTGTTATTGATCATATAATTCGTTTATTTACTTCCTATACAACCTTATCCTTCCTTAAGGTTATCTGGAAGAAATCGCTTTAAAGCGATAAGACCGCCTCCTGAGCCACACTAAGTTAATTAGTTTAAGTTACTTTTTAATATATTTTTTAAGTGTGGCGTGGTAACAATAAAGTAATAAAAATTATATTAATAGATATATTCATTTACAATCAAGCTATGAAAGCAATGTTAAAAAGGATACATTGGAAATAATATGGACAAAGTGAGTAGATTGTACAATTGATAAGTGCTAAAGAATAATAAAAAAACAATTTGGAATATAATGATAATAAGGCTGGAGGTATCACTACTTACTTCTTGCCAATTATTCTTCTTAAGTAAGTCAAGATGTTCATAAAGGGCATCCACATTTCTTACTTGAAGGCACACCATATCCCAAAAGCCTTGTAGATCTTCGAGGGTGGTTGGAAAAGGTTCATCACCTCGTTCATTTATATTGTTGTAGCAGAGGCCTGGAAAAAATAGTAATTGATTGTAAAATTTGGCCGACAAAATTATAAGTAATATTTCACAATTTGACTAGCCTTCTTTTGATCTTATCTGTACTGATGGAAAAGGCATAAGCTTTCATGATCCCTTTAACCGATGGACGTCCACTACTGGACATAGATCTCACCAAATGATAACCACAGGGCCCGATCTTGCAATGCCTGGGTCCAGCAGCCATCGATGACCCTCTTTATGTCATCGGACCACCTTGCCTCGCCCATTGCTACTTCAGTTTTGCGATTTGTATGGCTTTGTCGGGGTTCTGCTTTGGTTCTGCTACGAATCTCCTCATTTCTGAGTTGATCACGTAGAAAAAGTCAAAGTATAATTTTCCATCGCACGCCGTGTGACTCTGAGCTTTCGTATGAGGCCTATAGTCATCGATCTCGTTTCGGAACCATAGGTCATCACTGGTAACACGCACTATTCGAAGAGCTTTGTCTTCAGGCACCGGGGGATATTGGACGAAATTAGCTTATCATTCATCATTTTAAATAAACATGACGAATCCGATCATAGATGTTCAGTATAATTTATAACAATCGCGGAAATTTAAAAAACATTACCTTTACTGGCATGTGTTTGTGCCCCCCTATAAAAATTAGCCGGAGAACCTATCTATCTAGTATGTATGTAAAAACCGACAGCTGTTAAACATTATAGTATCTTTTACTAGATTATCCTCGATACCTTCAGATATTTGAGTTGAACTGTAATAGTATGTACTTGTATAATGAAAATGTTATGTTCTGAAATGTGTTTGATCTACTAATTTAACTTGCTAACCACAAGTAAACCTGTATATGATATTGAACATATAATGACTATGTATATTTCATTCATGAATATTTGTGTAAAAATGTAATTTTAAGGTCTGTATTTATATATTACCTTCAAATTGCTGCATCTTCTGTGTTGCCAAAAGTCGCGCTTTGCCCGAGGCAGCACGAAACAAACCGAGTACTTCCTCACTAATATTATCCTGATTCTGGAATTATCGAAGATATAAAAAACTAAGTAAATAACAAGTGTAATATCTCCCGACCAACTTCCCAACTAAGGACATGTACATATACTGAGAATTTAATAATAGAAAAAGTCAGACTAAATTTTTATTTGCCTGATTCAGGAATCGAACCCTGAATATCCAAAAAGGCAATCTTAATATAAAATATTGTCATCAAGAATAACATTTGCATCAAGTAAAATGTTGTTCAGAAACAGTTAAGAATTAAATTATCTTTTTCCAGGTTAACACGCTACTATCTTTGACTGTATCACCATTTACCACAGTCAAACACTAACTAATCATCTTTAAATCAAAGTTTGCTCATCATTTAAATTTGATACAGCTGCAAAGTTAAATATATAGAAATATGGGGAATCCTTAGCTGTGTCAAATATCACTCAATAGTTTTGAAGGTGTTGTAATAACCAGTCACTGGTATATCATAAAGTAAGTAGCAGCCCATTAACGTGCCACTGCTGGGCATAGGCATCTCCACTCATATGAGAGAGGGGGTTTTTTTTAGAGTATAGACCCACCACGCTGCTCCACTGCATAGTACACAAGTGCACTCTCTGTTCCTTCACTCTCATAGTCCGATGTGACGGGAATCCGGCACGACCAGAGAGAGATTGGGCGTAGGACCGACGGCTTAACGTGCTCTCCGAGGCACGAGAGTGGATCACACCACCAACTTCCAAACTTCCGGCAAATATTGAGAACATTGTAATAGGAAACTCAATATCCATATTTTGAATTGGCCCGACCTGGGGCTCGAACCCAGGATCTCATGTCTGTGGTCGAACATGCTAACCACTAGACCAATGAGGCAGCATATAGTAAATGTCACATTAATTCTAATCTCATAGTCGAATTTGAGATATATACTTTGTCAGCCTATAATTGCCGTTTTCCTGAGCTACAAAATTTGAAACAGAAAGTTTAATCAAAATATCAGCAATAAAAAAGTGTGCTATCAAATAACTTTCTTCAACCCACCTATAAAAGTTATGACAAAAATAGTTCAACAGTTTGAGAAAACGAACCGAACCATAGCCTTTTCAAATTTCAAACAGTAAAGTTTTATTTTTGAACAACGCTTGATGATTTAAAAATAAAATCCAAAAAATTTACCTGCAAATTCTCCAACTCCTTCTCAGCCCCAACAGCCAAAGCAATTAATCTTTCAGTCTCTTTCTTTTCCAAATCTAAGAAATAATGTGCATCTTTCACAATGTCACCATTAACTTTAGCTACACCGTTAACACCGTTCACTGGTTCAGTCACAGATTCATCTAAATTTATCACAGAAACACCATTTGTCACTTCACAGGTTTGCGCATCATCAGTCTTTATTGGTTCGGGAATGTCTTGACCAACCTTCTCAGGAGAGAGATCGGACTTCAAACTCTTCCTGGGCGATAAAATTGGTAATTGGGCCCTAAATTCTGGTCGCAAATGCCTCAGAACAGGCAGTACTGCAGGATCTTCCATCGTAGGACTAGTGTATACATTTTCACTGTCAAAACTATCATTTGATTTACGCGGAGTCATGAATATTTCGCTTGGACAATTAAGTGATTTCTCAGTCAACACTTTTGGATCGTCATCCTCACTTGAACTTTTTAATTTATGTCTCTTTTGATTGAAAAACCCTTGAGCAAGTGCCCCAGGACCATATAAACGTTCGACGCGTTGTTGGATGAAACTTTTCATTGGACTGGGCAACTTTTCACCGTTTTCTTTAGTAATTTCAACCCTTTTCGATACACCGTTGGACGATATTGTATAGGACTCAGAGGTGAATCTACTCTCTTTGCCATTTGTCATTACAGTTTGTCGAAAATTTGTTTCTGAATAACTAGACTTGAAAGTCATTTCCTTTGAATTATCAACCTCATCTTGCTGATGCAACATTGAAGCTGCGAAATTCTTGTTTTCATTTGATACGTATGGACGACTTGTAGTCGTCATACTGGGGCCTAAAAAATCGTTCTTTAGTTGTTTATTTTCCGCAGCCATGAAGGCATGTAACGGGGAGGCTATTTGTGGATCTGTGTGCGCCTTAGAAGGCGCTTTTAGTGTCAAATTCGTACGCGTATCATGAGGCCCAAATGTTGGCACCAACAGTTTATTTGCACTAACTGGAACTGGCACTAATAAGGAATTGTTTTCGCTCCTATATTGGTATGTGTGTGTAATGGGCCTGATGGGTGATGCTTCTCGACTTTTGTTTATATCTTGACGTAGTTTAGAATCGTATGTGGTTAGATTTGTGTACCCGTTGACTGAACAAGCTAGGTTTAAATAACTAGGTTTCTTTTGTTGTTGTTGTTCGTCACGTTTTTTCAAGTGACTGCGAGATCTGTGGCTTGATGTATCTACAAAGATTTTTGGGGGTGGCTTGAGAAGATTGTCTACTTTTCTTGGCGTAGGCGTTGGATCATCGGGAGTTCTGGCCGGCGATATCGGCGCCTGCGGAGTGGAACTGTTTGCTGGTAAATTTGATGCTGCTCGTTCCTGTATTCGAGACGTAAAATCTCTTATTCGACTAGTTGTTGATGATGGCGTGAGGAGATTCAAACTTCCGGATGTAGTATCTGCAACAATTAACAAAAATTTATAATATTACTCGAAGAAACATACTGAAGAAACACTTATCCAAGGTACAACAAATACATAAGTACATGTTTCAGATATATTAAATAAAAAAAATATTAAGTGATATTAGCTTATTATTCAAAACAAACAAAACGATAATCGGTATCGTATAAGACTGTCGTTGTTTTAACAATTTTTGAACAGTCTTTTTAGATATATTATATATGTAGTAACGGCCGGTTGCAAAAGCCACTGGTTAAAGTGAAAATAGTTCAGGTGAGTATTAATTTAAAAACAATAATCAAAGAAACACGAATTTAAGGCCTTTAATAATACAATTTTCCAACAACATCGTAAGCCTAGAGTGTAAGTATTCCGGGTATGTGGTTCGATTACATATAAGAAGTTGAACCTATTAAGTTTATCTTGATTTAATTTAAAATATCTAATACTGTGACTATTTTTTTTCTGTAGTCGAAAATGTGATACCAGCCCATATGTGAACTAAGGCGACACACCAAATAGGCAAACGCATTCCATTTGAAGTAGTCGGATTGTTGACATATTCAAATTATACAAACATATAATAAAAAAACGAAATGGACGGGCTTTGAACTAAAGATCACTCACAGAATAATGTCAAAAAATAATCACACATTTTTAAGACCAAACAACTATAAAATACAAGCGTGCTCCGTAACATGAAAAAATCATGTAATTTTAAAATATATCAAGCTGATTACATTTTATCATATCTAGGTTCTCGTTGTGATTATTTCGGTCAATATGCTGCATATCAAATATTTATGTTATGTCATACATATTTGGAAAACATTCTACTACTGTTTAAAAGAACAAACACTGCTGGGCGCAGGCTTCAAAAGATATGCCACTTCTTCGAAATTTGGAAGATTACAGACTCCAGTTTTTCCCAGGATATAGAACGTTTTCACGCTGTATAAGTTCATCTGAGTTATTTGAATTTTAAATGCCGAGGCTGTTGTTTAAAATTTCCAATAGAAAAATCCCATATCTATTTTCTATTGGCTCGACCTGCGTTTCGATTTCAGGAAATCAAGATCTTTAGACGAGCTAGTGAAGCAGTCCATAAAGCTGTTATATACCTTCTAAAAGAGTAATACGAGTAATTATCATTTTTTTTAATATAGTGAGATTAAAAATCCATCATAACTTCTGTAATGATTAATGTATAATTTGACATTACAGAAAATGGGATAGATTTGCAGTTTTTATACTTTTTCAACGTATTCAAAGATTATTGTTTTATGTAAGATAACATGAAGGTGAATATGTTTATTAACTATATTTGAAGGCTTCACGTTGTTAGGCTATTCATCAAGTCGAATGTCATAGATGACGTTGAAACTGATCCATGTATCTTTTGTCACCTTAACATTTTTAACATTGCGACTATCTCATCGTTTCGCATCTTATGAAGTCAAACTGTAAAAGGAACCAGGGCATATTTTCAAAAAATTTTAAAATGCGGACATAATATAGAAAGAAATACCCAAATCTAACGCCATAATTTTTAATATAAAAGTCATTGTCAAGATTTAGTGAGTGGAGAGATAAAACGGCGTAAATATTTCATTCGCATCAATGTGCATACAGAGAGCCGTAATATCTAAGATATAATCAGATTAAATGTTCTTCAGTTAACAAACAATAACAAGTCTTCAAAACTAAGAAAGTAGTTCCCTTTTACGAAAAAATATGATTACGCACAGTAATTTACTGCAACATATACTTGCAGCAAACTAAAAATGGGATAAACGTTTGATCATTAACCAATGGTTGCTCGAACTGGTTATATATATAAGGAGATTAGCTGGCCAGACCTTACCTTGACCTCTTTAATCAGTTTTAGGACGAATATTAAATTAATGAGAGTCTTTGATAGCTTACTTGTTTGTATATTTAGATTTAAATAAATTTTATTTATTAAATCAAACTTGTTGTGTCTCCTATTAGTTAAATGGAAAAGTTGGTAATTACATTTTAATAAAATAAAGCAAAAACTGATGTTTCTTGTTATAGACACAATACTAAAAGAATATTAAATGGCGGTTTTTTATATGTAAGGAGAAACATATATATCTGTTTAATATATATTTTAGAGTAAGAGTTATAATATATAAATAAAAGATAGGGTAGAGTAATGGAATGGAACTAAGTAATCAATTTTTTTTTAGGTTTCACAACTAGAAAAAAAAGTTAACAATAAGATTAGTTTTTTTACATTAATAACATTTCAAATGTCATGCATCTTTGAAAATAAGTTATATTCTCCTAATAGCAAATGAGCAAACTGTAACATTTCTTCCTTTTAAAATCAAGTTAAATTTACAATAATAATTTGAATATACAAAGATATAAATAAGGTCAAACTTAATTAGAACTTGGCACATAGCAATAGGCCAGTTAACCAATACCAGTCAACTGGCCTTTTTGGCCCCATGTCATATTTATGCTCTGGCAAGAGAAAATTATATCTGCAAATGGAAAAAGTTGTAAAAGGGTCATAAAATGGAACACAAAGGATTGTAAACAGTGAAAAGGAACATTTATATCATTATCATGTACTGAGATAGAAGACAGAAATGAAAATTTGTTAAGACATTAATTTTATCTGAATACTAACATAGTAATTTTGATTTAGTTTTAAAAATGATTCTAATAACAAAACACAATATTTAATAGTGCTAAATAGTCACATAACATTTTAATAAACAAGGACTTTCAACTGTTAATTGAGAAACAAAAATTTACAATTCTTAGCCAAAGGAAATCTTTCAAAAAAGCTACCAAAGAATATTTTTATTTCGAATAACAAGACTAAGAAAAAATATTCTTGACAACATAAGAATATATTACTTGAAAACTATAAATTAATACATTATTCTTAGAAAAAAATTAACTTGCTTTTTAAAGTATTATTCTCTACAAAGCTGGTTATAGAAAACTTTCATTCTATATTTTGAAATGCTGAGTGTTTCCATTTTAAGACATTTCAAAACAGTTACAAGAAGCTTCAAATTATTATTTGTAGCTAAAATATATATATCTAAATTTGATATACATATAAACAAATGAAATTAAATTTTAAAAACATTACACTTAATTAAGATTTCAAAATAGATTTTTATTGGGTTCAATACAGCAAACCAAAAAAGGTCATAATTCGTCATATTTATAACAAAATGAAGAAGATTATGGTAAGTAAATCTTTTTCCCTATACAAGATTGTCAAGAAGTCAAATCTGAGTTTTAGATGTCATTACATAACATGTTTTCATAAACATTGAGTAGATACCAATAACAGTTATATATAATGAGTGTTATATTAATGACAATGTTGATCTTCCAGCATTATTGACTTGAATTTCTTATAAAGAATATTTTTAGAAAGTTTACTTCAGAAATTATTATAAAAAGTTACATATATGATTCATTTTTGCCTTGTTGTGCTCTAAGAAATGCAACTAGAAAATTAAATTAAGCATTCTAGAAAAACATTTAGAAAACCTCTATAATGTAATGCATACAATTATATTAGTATGAAGCAAACATTAGAATAAGCAGTTCATGCAGGCACACCAGTTATTTCCATGCCAATACATATGCAATTTTTGCTTACAAGAAAGAAAACTAAAAGCATACCAACGTACCGGTTCTATTTGGTCAACTATGGATTGGAATCTATTAGTTTTATAATTATTAGACTACACTTAACAACGTTGATTTATGCACGTTCCTAACAATGTGATGTTCTGTGGCTACACTAAAGGAATTGCATTACTCATCTTTATTGGAATCCTAAATAAAGAAAAACGCGTCAATATGAATCGCAAACTTTTATACGATCACTTTGTCCGTGTCGTGATTTAAGGATATAGTTGTTAGATGATAAATCGCTTGTATATTTTAAAAAAATCATACAAAACTTCACTTACCGCTCTTAAAACGTTAAAAGAACTTATTCTGCAAGGAATTATGAACAGTGTTATAGTATTTTCTCAATTTTTCTTCACTCTGAAAACACTTTTATTTAGACGAAACGATTTGACAATTGTTACCATGAAATTAGAAATGTCAAAGTTTATTTTTTTCGAAACGTCACCCTCGGGAAGGTCTAGTTACAGCCGGTCCGGTTGTCCGTTCCATTTCACGGTCGCTGAGCTTGTATGCTATTAAATCTCATAATTTATTCATTCATAGAACTGTTATATGTAACGTTTTATAGTATTTATGAATATAAGAACAGGAGCTGACTCATTATAATGTGTACGAGCGTATCGACCAAGTGTTTGGGCGACAATGACCGAACTACTAACTAGTGAAGTGCGTAGGTAGTATCGAGGCCGGCGTTTCAATGTGTTAAACTTGTAGTATGCGATCTTTTTGTGTGCAATGTGCAATTTCAAAGCACTTGTGATTTCAATGTGTGACCCAGATTATATAAAGAAAATGACTACAGTATATTGTCAATTTTAAATAAATAGAATACGTTGCGTAGCTTGTACACTTAAGGACATTAAGAAAAGTATAAGACCTTGGTTGTGTTTAAAATTTGACGAAAGTAGCACACATGTTTTTGCAATACGTAAACAAATACTGGCTAGCGGGTTGACATTTGGTATAAGAATTGTTAGTCACCAATTTACATATTTATGCAATACTAAGGTTAGTAGAAGAAAGGCCATGACTAAAACTATGACAATTACTTTTAAGCCCCAGTACACAGTAGTAATATGGATGGTCTGCTACATATTATACTACTTTGTCTTACAGCATTTTTCGTTTATTCACGAGCCGTATAAATGGCAACTTAAAAGTTTATGTATTCTTTAATTCATTTTAATTTTGATACGGTTTTCGCAGGATTCAACTTAGTATACTAATATGAAACACACGCGTTTATTTATATTTTTTTCCATATTTCTCTATATATTTTAACCAATGCAATCATACTTCATTTGATAACCAAAAATATTTATGTTACACAAAACTTAAGCTACCGTTGTGGTTATCGCAAAATATTTTATAAGGTTCTAACATTGACTAGAAGCTAATTACACTTTAAAACTGTCACCCTGAACAACTTGATAACGTCTTAAAATAGTCAAACGGTTCACTTTCTAATTCATTCTGTGATTTAGGTACACGCATTTAAGCCCTCCTTTTTTTAGATTTATTCTTTTCTATTATTGCAATTACTACATGAGGAATTTTATTTGCCCTTATATAATAACTACATACTATATATTAACAAAACGATAATTTCATACGGTAAATAATTTTCAAAACTAGAAAAAAATAATTTATAGGGAAAGGAGAACGCGTACCTTCGAATATATATAATATTTATATTTGAAAATCAGATCAAGTGATGGTTAAGATAATTAACCGCTCAAGTGTAAGAACAAAAATGAACTGTGATATAAATCTATATATGGTCACAATTAAAAAATAAAATGTTTCTTAACTACGACTGCCTGTTATTAAAAAATGGCTTTCAGGCTACGCATATAATAGCAAGAAAATAAATATAATTTTATTTCTGACTGATATTGCATGAGGTGAATGAAGTATGTCACGACATCTTTTGTGTAAATTATCATCGAAAAGTGAGTTCCAAAAAAGGTTTGGCAATGATTACGAGACATACCCTTACTTCACTAGAGAAAGTTATCAATTAGCGAGATTGTGTAATTGAAATTGTTCAGGAATATGACTCCCAACCATAGAACCAATTACAAATAAATTTAGCACTAATTAACAAAATTCAAGCGTCTGTTCGTATTGTTAAAATAAAACTTAACTAAATCCACATGAAACATGTACACATTTTCAATGGGACTATGAGTGCAGGTGCCTGATGGCATAAAGAATAACATAGGCTAGTTGAGTACAATAGATAATTCTTTCATAGATTGAATTTTAAAATTAAACGATATAGACGCAGTAATAAGACAATTTTGTAAACTTTTTAAAAGCTATATTGTTATGATTTAAATTTTAATATAACAAGGTGTATTCCTGTTACAAGAAGGCTATTATATTCATTCAGTATTATCATTCAAACCGAAATTATTATAAATGTAGATATGTTGGGAAATATTCCAAATCTTTTCCTTACCAGTAAATCCATAGAAAAAGATTATGTGTAAATAAAATTTTGACAGCCTCCCTGGCGCAGCGGGGCGAGTACTTTGCTTGCAGAGGAGCCGGGTTCCATCCAGATAGGGTGAATTTAGAATATTGCATTTTCTAATTTGTCCGAGACTGGTCGGCAGTGGCTAGTTACCGACCTACCAACAAAGACGTACCGCCATACAAGATTTGTGCTCCGATACGATGCTGTGTAGAAACTATAAGAAGTAAATTGCCTCTTAAAAGATTAGCGCGTTTCCATCTTAGACTGAATCATCACATACCGACAGTCAAGGTCTAACCCGTCTGCAATAAAATAAAAAAATGGTATAAAATAATATTTTACATTCAAAGAAAACTAAAATAATTTCTTTACGAACTTTTAAGTAACAGACTTTTTCAAGTATTGACAGTTTGCTCGTTAATCTGTAACCGCTTCTATATTAACAAGTATTGACGCGAAACAGATAACGTGAATAGGAACATAATTAGGTGTAGGTGGCCAATGGGGTAGAGAATGTCATCCTGAGTAGGTAGATGTATTTTTCAAATGTTTTGTTGAACGGTTGTAATTTTTTTTTAATAATAATAACATAATTGAGTGTTGCCATATAAGCAGCGGAACTTTTAACAAAGAAGCGTTTGAATTCAATAATTAAGGTTTGGGATGAAAGTTAAGATTTTAAGTTTTTATTTCTGATACTAGTCTTTCATTGTGATCTCACTTAACAGTAAGTCCAAGACTAATACCTTTTAGTGATGTTCACACAGCACTGTACACATTTAAAAAAAATGAAGACACGTCTTGGTACGATGGCAACTAACGAAGATCAAAGTTTCTTACTAATCGAAATGTAGGCAAAGAAAAAAACCAATTTCCTAAGTAAAAAACCAAGAATCGAATCCGAAACCAATGCTAGTTTGAAAAGTACTCGCATAATATTAAATACAACTTCTGTCAAATTATTACATATTTTAGGTCCCACTATTTGAAATACGATATATGTGTCATTATCATCATCAATTGACACGGATGTAATACAACCCTTTTTGAAGTTTGCATGTGTACGTAATAATATAACGTTAGTATTATATTAATACGAATACACTACGAGTAAGCAAAATACTTTTAAAAAGTAAAGTAAAGTACTTTTAAAATAATGGTATCTAATGACCAGCTAAGCAGTTACACTAAGTTTAACTATTTATTATGTTACTAAAACAACATGTTTATAATTAAATAAGAGTTAATAAATTGTATTAACAAAAAATTAGGGATGTCTATTTTCTATATGCTGAAAAGTATTATATATGGAGACTATTTCCAGGTTAATTAATGGCATTCTATTCTACTAAAATAACACTAAAACTAATCGAAATTAATACCTACAACATAAATATACGGTTTATATTTAAGTTCAAAAAACAAATTTTATATTTCCAGTAGAATTGAGTGAAAACCATCTTATATCTTTAAAAGGCATTTGTTTGTACTGCCTTTGAATGTGTCACCTGCCCACCTTTGCATCCTCGCAAAAAAAAAACTGTAAAACATGTCTTTCGTAAAAATTTCTAGTTGATTTGTAAATTATTTTTTATTGTCTTTTTCACCACCTTAAGGATTGAAATTACAAAAATGGCTTGTTATATAAATTAAAATAACGATTGAATTGCTCTTGCAATCATATAAACGACAAACCACACTTGATGTGAAATAATGTTCTTATAAAGTCTAAGCAAAAGCAACCCGCGCATAAAAACGCAGCGAACTCATTCTTTTCAACAAATGTGTACAAATATAGCTGCAAACATCGAAATAATACAAATGTCAAGCATCACAATCACGATACGATAGAGGAAAATGAAAACACAGGAAGAAAAATATGCAAAATTTTATTTATATATGAAAATAAGTTAAAATAAATGTATCTAATTCATATTTACTTCGAAAGAAATAATGGTAGCCAATAGTAACGTAAAATGAAAAATACAATAGAATACGATACAGAACATGCTAAAATAACAAACACAACACTCAACTAAAGTCTTATTTACCTGAAAAATCCGTACTAGCGTCGACATCCAGTGAGCAACTTCCGATAGAGTCCACCGACTTATCCATCACTTTTACTATAAGTTTTTTTGAGCAGTCTTTTAACAAATCCGATTCCTTTACCTCTATTTCATATGCGCCAATACTATCCAAATCGTTATCTAAATTCCTAACATCATTCGATTTCGGAGAGACAGTAGAACTTGGTAATTTTATATCAGTGTCTTCCGTATCAATTGTTAATATTGAACCAGGTTTTAAAGTGCCATCGCCGGGAATGCTTTTATCTAAAATTAATGTGCTCTGACTTGTGAAGTTGCTTCGTATCGGCTCAATATATTCAACATCGTCATCGTATACAAATAAGTGGTTGGAATGTCCGCTCGGGCCTTGTCCGTCTGTCGCGTCCGCCGGTACCGCGTCAATAACAGCACGCGTCTTACTAAGGCTCTTATAATAATGATTTTCTAATTTCTCCAACTGCCTTTTTGTATCGGATTGCTTTTTACGCACAGAATCTATGATTACTGGCAGATTTAACAGATCAGGTGTCTTTTCACCATTTGATAAATCTCGTCTGAACAGTGGCGAATCATCGCTTTCTAATTCGAAACGTTTGTATTTTGATGAGCAGTAATCGTCTATGGATGAGGTATCAGACTTTTTTGTGTCGAAAAATGTATCCAAAGAGAAGAAGGACTTACGTTTCTTTTTCGGTTGGCTAGCTTTGTCTAAATTTTGAGGAAGAAACGGGTCGCCAGATTTATATTGTTGGACGCAAATGTTGCTAGTATTGACTAAGGATTTTGGCCTAACATCTTGGGGTATGCTCAGGACACGGTTGGTTTCTATCTTTCGGGAGTCTAAGCTCAAAGTTTTGCGAAACCTCTCATTAAGATTGGCGAGCAAAAAGTGTCTTCTCTCAGTCGACTTTGGTGTCACATTATACGAATTTTGCTTGCTGCTAGATGGTTGAACATCTGGAATGTGCTCAGTGTATTTAAATTCAATGTCATTCTCTTCGTTGTCTCTTTGATCAGACCTTCCATAAGGTTCTGATGGGCATAAAGAGGACTGTCGATTTTCTGGTTTATGGAAGGAAAAGGAACCTCTGTTTGATGAAGATTTATTTCTGTCACAAATGCAGTTTCCTACGCAACTTAATCTGATACAAGGTTCTTTAGATTCTGATTCTAATGAAATTTCATGCTTTGTATTTGGAATGTAGGTGTCCGGTTTGTGTTTGTGGACAAGCAAATCTTGCCTAATCTTTTCCAATCTTTCGTCTTCATTGAGTCCTCTCGTATATTTTGGTTTTGGCGGGCGGAAAAATCTTATGGATCCAGACGCATGCGGATCTATCACTCTTCTTCTTAGAAAAAATGGGGAATCGGATATTTTGTTTACTCCTAAAAGGAGAACGGGGGACTTCTTATCTTCTTCATCCGGCAGGTCGCTGTAAAAATAACAAAATATCTGATTATTGGAATCTCATGCGTTAATAAAATTTAATATTTAAATACTTTGTATTCTGATCTTTAAGTTTTCCATTAT
Organism: Elymnias hypermnestra; assembly: GCA_015832385.1. NCBI lineage: Eukaryota > Metazoa > Arthropoda > Insecta > Lepidoptera > Nymphalidae > Elymnias > Elymnias hypermnestra. The sequence continues at coordinate 3,203,797 of JACTOM010000068.1, read as the reverse complement.
TAAAATACATAAGACTTTTATATTAATTCTCTGAATGAAACAGCACCAAAAATATTTTTTCATTAAATCTATAGTTACGTAAGTGTTAATCGCACACAGTAAGTAGATTAACATATTTAGAATATGTAATATTAAATAAAATATAACACATTAATACAAGCAAAAAATAAGATGTCATTGTTATTTAATAAACAAAAAAAACACGAAAGCGTCAAAAAAAGAAATAAAGAAAGCACATACTTACACTAACATGAACGTAAATTATATCTTTTTTGTTATCATTTCAACATATATGCATCTGACGTTAATTGCATAAAAGATTGTGCAAGCACATTGAATAATTTGTTATTACGGAAACATGTTATATGAACCGTGAGAAACGTACAGTTATCTAATCTTCTGTAAATCTTGTTTTGAAATATTTGTCTTGTCGGTAAGGTAGAGTTATAAAAAAATAAATATTATCTATATTACTCATGTTTAGAACGGAGTTAAACAATTAGACAAAATTTGACCTCTGTTACAAAACAATTTTTCACGGTAAAGTGATCGCCGGAGGAGGCGAGTTACAAGACAGCGCTTGTTTGTATAAGTCGTCTCTTGAACTCTTAGTCATATTCATTCAGGATACCAGGGATGAATGTGAAAGTTGAAAACCTGGTGCCTCATTCATTAATATAGAGTCTTCCATTGGGTTTTAGTGATTCTTGCTAGCAGAGTCCCACACTCCTGAGCCATGGGTTTCATGACCCATTTCGCAGCGAAAAAAGAAAAAATAAATGGTAACGAAAGAGAAACACTAATGTTATATAGAATGAATCGCTTTAATAGATATTAAGTGACTTGTTAGGACCGTTGATGATGGGACGGAAAAAAATTGGATCCTGATTTGAAAAAACATTTTTAAAACGTTTTATTAGCCTTATTTACGCTCCGTCATATTAGTACAGCTAAATGAAACGAAAGTTTCATAAATAATACATTACTTTATATATACGTTGCCCCATGCTGAGACGTCAGCTTTCTTAATTTTATTCCAGTGCTGGTTCTTTTTTTTAGTAAAGTAATGTATTTTTTTTTGTAGTAGTTTTCATTGGTACAATCATCTGTCTTCGATTTCTGGAGCGGTTTCCTTACACTTGTATACGTACGCAAAACTGATTGAACTGCAATGTACTCGTTATAAGAGCAATGATGTTTTGTTCTGAAAACCTTATGGGCTGCTAGACAGTCAATATTTATCACACACAATATATATTTACTTTGAAAATAAAAAAAAACAAAGCAGGAATTTAAAAAAAAAAACAATTTTGGCTAAGTTGTTTCTACAAAAAAACATGTTAATATAATTTTCATTTTATTGTACAGTCATAGCGCTGTGCACTTTTGCAATAGTGTAAACCATATATTTTAAAACCACGAGACTAGTTAAACCGGCTCTTAACTCTTAAGGAATACTAAAATATTATAATTAATACCGGTTTTAGATATCTTATGTGTTAGATCTAGGTAACATGTTTACAGGTATATTGTACAAAGTAAATAAAAATATTTTCAAAATGCTTCGGTGCAAGCTAATTATAAATATAAATTAACTATCATCGATGTTTAATGAATCTTATACAAAATATCGATGGCTCTTAAGCACAACCTACAAGTATCTAAGCTCTCATCTCTATTTATATATATAAAAGAGATATCCAGGTATCTATTGACTAATCACGATATCTCTGGAACCATAAGGCGTAGAGACTTGAAATTTGGTAGGAATATACCTTACGCAGAATAGATGTCAGCTAAGAATGGATTTCACGAAATTCTAACCACAAGGGGGGTTGCGGGGTTGTTAGTTATTGACTCATAACTTTGCAGTAATACACAGCAAATAGCTCATTGAAGTATTTATACGTATGTTTCTTATTTGTAAAACAATTTGCCTAAATGAATGAAAAAGCTACCCAAAAAACGTCCCACGCAGACGAAGTCGCGAGTTCATCTAGTATTGAATAAATATATACTTAGTATAAATTTATGTTAAACTACTATAACAATAAATATTTTACTGGTTTAAAAAGAAATTTAATGGACGACGCTTGAAAATGGCATAACGATTGTCACTGGAGCAGCGGAGATTTATATGAAGATCACGGAAGGGAAACGTTCTCTTAAGAAAATGTTGCCGCCGATGACCCCCTTAGCACTATGATCCACCAATTCAGATAAAACCAGTTAAACGACTTATAATATAGCTGTATTAATAACAAATTGACGTCATTCGCAACTCACCTGACTCACTATAAATTTATAGAGTTATTAAAATAAAAAGTAATGATTTATCATATTTGAACGCTATTTTCATCTTTAAATGCCGATGCGGATTCTTAAGACCTCGGTGGTGTAATATTTTGTTTAGACAGGTTGTATTTTCTAATAGATCTAATTCTGGATTAGTGAGAATCTTTAGGCGTGCCATATAGCCACTCTACCAGCAAAGATGTATAGCCAAATAAAGCTTTATTATTTTATTATTAAATACAAATTTTTAAAACTATTTTTGCTCAACATTATAAAAAACAGATGAAACCGTTGAAGCCGCGGATGATCAGGGGGAATCCAGTCACATAATGAAGAATTATATATTATAATGATCTAAGTTTTAGTTAAATATTTTCACTGTTTATTGTTTATATTTCCCCGCTGTAGTCTTTCCATAATTTTCCTATATTGTAGCATAAAATGTTATTATGCAAGATATTATTTATTGGATGTAAGCATTATTAACACAAGATTCACGAGTAACTAAGAAAGACAGATATTGCACTGCGAAACACAGAACATTGAACAGATTTAAAAACATCAGGAACTTGGTGTTTTAAAATTAAATCTTTCTGTTGTACAACGGACACAAAATTGACGACAACGTAATTATCTTGACGACATCTTAATACGATTATAATTGATTTGTACAGCTGCCCTAATAATCCATTATAAGTTAACGTACAGACGAATTACCACTTTATAAATATAAGACAAAGACATCAGAAAGCCTTATTTAGCGTCCATGTTAAGCGAATCTGAAGCTTTGCATCTTGTATTATAATTTGACATATGTTTATTCAATTATATTATCTAATTACATGTGCATAAGGTCTATGTTAACGTATATATTCATTGTGTTGAACACTGTATAAAAACTGTTCTTCCAAGACCGTTGGGCCATTTGTCAGTAATCCACTTTTGCGTGAGATAGAGCAATTTGTGCTTCGTCTGAGTAGGGTAGGGTTTTATTATCGATACCTCGATATTTACTATACCAGTGCAGGACTTCGTCTGTACCGGTATTAGCTGTTTCCGCGTATTTCCCGATACCGTGGGAATATGAATTTAAAGTAATCGGGATTCATTCTGGTGAGAAGATCCCGTAACAAGTGCGAGTACTTATTTATTAGCTTTATTGTACACCACTATTACATACTAAGTAGAGTAAACGGAAAAGTAGGCGATGTATGCAAAGACATTTTTTACTATCATATACTACATATATACTATAAAAACATAAACAAATAAAAATGTTGATGATGTTAGTAATATATAACAATCTTTACGTTATTATTTCTGCAACAAAACGATATGAAGCACTTCGGTCGAATAGCTTCAAAGTCTATTAACGAACGAAGGTAGAAACAAGTTTTACAAAATTTTATCGAGATTTAGAAGTAGTCCTGTAAAATTCGCGATCAAAATTTGTCAACAATTTTAATCAGTGGCCTTGGTGAAACGCATGCAAATTTTCTGCGTTAATTTTTGATCACATTCTAAAAAACATGATATTAAGAAAATGTTTTTTGATTAAGACGGCGGATTGGATTATATGAAATCCTAAGGAAGTGAAGAGAAATCGTAGCGTTACACAAGCATTCCTTAAAGATAGCTTTGTTGATAGTACGTGATGATAAAAATAAACAACTGTATGCCATTTACGTGACTACATAGTGATTTTAAGTAAATTTCACCAGCTCCATAACTTCTTCGATATATTTTTTTTACCTTTCTGACAGGTTAGCGTCCAACTTTGATCTCACGTAATGGTAAGTAATGATATATTTTATCTAGTAAGAGGCAATATACTCTATCTATTAATAATCTGCATATTATCATTGAGATGTAAATTACTTATAATCAAATTCGCGCGCAACTATTTTAGACTTTACCATCAGTTGCTGTAAATATAGAAATCTCCATTTTGTAAAACTGCTTGTGTAGAAATTCATATTTGTGCTGTTTTTGATTTTAAAGTATTATTAGATGTACTATAAAAATGACTAACCTGATTAAAATACAAATAATGAAATACATAAAAAATAAGACAATTAAAAGATTGAAGGCGTGCAAATAAATTATTACTAGATCTTATTTTAGGATTTTTTTACTTTTGAATTAATCATACGTTGATATATAACACGTCCCATCACTATAGCTCTCATTAGAATTGAAACTGTACGCTTCATTGCTTGAGTTATTGTCTGGCAACATGGCCCCTTCAACACTAAAGAGTAGAGGCTCAATAGCTTTACAGATTGAAATCTAAAACAAACAAATACCGACAAGAATATAATAGATAAATTGTGGCATCTAAGACGATCGTGTACTCCAAATTCACTGTCAAATGATTTCAATCACTACAATAATACTACACATACATGTAATTGAGGAAATTGTAGAAAAAAACGTGAAACTTAAGGACTATATTTAGCTAAATGTAGTTTACATACAAACATTCCAAAAACATAACTTAGCACTTTAAATTCTCTCCAGGAACATAAAGTATTCAGAGATATGAACCCTAGTCAGTTATTTAATCTAATGGGGAATTACCATAAATTTACAAGTCCTGCTAATGTCTATAGGTGACGGCATTCTATAATTATTAAATAATCCATACACATGATTGCTGATTTATTTATAAAATAAAACAACCTAAGCAACATTATCACTAATAAAGAATTAAGCTGGAACAACGTATTTCTTCCTAGTAGGATTGAAATAATACTAGCTAGAATTTTTTGAGACAAGTCATAGGATGTATTGGTCGATTTGGATTCAATCCAAGGTGATCATCACATTTCAGGAACAAATTCAGTATATGTCAAAAATTTTAATTTTTGGCCCTTCCAGCATTATAAAATTACATAGCTTTATTTTGTTTGAGAGAGAAGCGTAGTCCCATAAAAATTCTACATGAAATATTTCTAAACTTATTCACTTATATGTTAGTACCTATTTTTGGTGGGAGGTTTTAAATTTAAATTATTCACTGCTATGCAAACATCCCTTGTCAGCCATTATGAGTATGATGGCTTATAAGGAATAGATCTATCCTTAAGCGAGGCAAAAGAATATCTCTTGCATATTCTGGATGAAGCCAAAAAGATTTAAAACAAGGGGAGGAGACGTGCTTATTGCCACTCATACTGTAATGTACTTGTATATGTGAGAGAACTGAGGAACAAAAGCCTTTATATATATAAATGTTCAACTGCTTAGCACAGTTGTCCTCCCCAAGAATGTTAGGCGTTTAAATCAAACAAACACGGTTAGTTCATTGCGGTTAACAAACTGTACATATCCCAGAATTGTTCCCGATATGTGCAAGTTTCCCCACATTATTTTCCTTCACTTGTCATATGAATAAGCTGCCTGTCTGAAATTCATCTCTCTAACCAACATCAGGATGAGACTTCCTGGCATTCTTTACAACTAAATGCATGTTAATCCAATCAGCAAAGCCTTCAAAAAATTGTAACACGATTATGCACGGTTAACGTGTAACGAAAACTATAAACACTATTTTTATTATACATACGGTAAAAAATTGCTTAAGTTATGGATAATGAAGCGTACGAAACAAAATCACCTGCAAGTCACGAACGCAGTTACTAGTTCAATGACCCCCAATGTAATGAAACTATAAATATTTTTTGTTTATTACGTAATTTCATAATCTCGCACCGTTTTTAAGGAATTTTATTTTACAATATAATAATGTACAAAAAGGTTTTTCTTATAGAAATAAGCCGGCAAATGAGTCGCACGGCCGATAAGACTTTTGAAGGAACACTGGACCTGCCAATGCCTTCCCGGGACAAAGGACTAAGACGTTTTGCCAGTCCTTTTCCACAGTAATTGACTTTCGGTACTCTTAGTTATTCAAGAAAAACGTGTGACGTCATCACGTAGACTATACATTAGATAATGTATAGCCATCATACAAAGAATATATATATATATATATATACACACATAAATAATAAAAATCGTTTCAAAATATAAAAGATCGCTCTTGCGTCACTTCGGTATGGTTAACCAAAAATATACAAAATTGAATTGTTAACCTAGTATATAAAAAGTGTCGTTACATTGCAGGATTGGCAGGCATAATACTTAAGTGCACCTAATCCTTCACTCTCATAGTCCCATGTGACGGAAATCCGACATGATCGGAAAAAGTTCAGGCGCAGGACCGACGGCTTAACGTTCTGTTCGAGGTACGGGGTTGGAGCACACCGCCAACTTCCAAATTTCGGGCACATTTTGAAAAAATCTTAATAGAATACTCAATATCGATTTTTGAATAGGCCCTACCCGGGACTTGAACCCAAGGCCTCATGTCTGTAGTCAAACATGTTAGCCGCTAGACCAAGGAGGCAGCAATATTATATGCATGAAGCAAATTATATATTAGACAGAGACGGAACGGATATTCACGTTTAGCCAGTTCCGCGGCCATTATATCCGTGACGAGTAACGTTTAAGCAGTTTAAAAACGTCGATAAAATAAACTTGACGATAACGGTATATACTTGCTCGAACTATACTTTTCTTTTATTTTTTACTTTAACCCCTTTGACACTTTTGGGATACCTGCACCAGGAAATGTTTTAGTAGATTAAAATTTAATCAGTTTTAATTTATTTCACCTCTATATCACATAGTCCTATAGTGCCCTTGGAAAATATTACAAAGTCCTGCGGTTGCGCCAACATCACAAATCACATCATCAAATGGTACTGTTATACATCTCATAACACTACCTTTTACATATAATGTAATAAGTCTAAAGAAACTTCTTATCAAATAAAAAACTATTTTCAAGCCTATTTAAAGACAGTCTGTGTAATCAAAGAAGTGAGTATGTATTCGTACTTATACAATAATAATATCTCGTTCAGAAATACCTTATCCCTTTTTAAGATTGGCAGTAAACAACATTTCCCTTACTTCGTAGGGAGAACAATTATTTTAATGTTCTATAATTTGTCCGATTTATCCTTTTGGATACATCTATTGACGGAACGGGCGGAATCGAATTAATGGTCGTTCGACGTGTTTCAATTGTGTTTAGAGTCAAGGGTGTCTTAAATTAGGAATGAATGGTTTGTCGGTAACAAAAGACATCTGTATATCTTTCAAATATAATGATAGATTTTGTGATTCTTTGCACATGTATCATACTTGGTAAAATAGGAACGACAGAAGACATAGAATAAGAAAGGCACAAATACACTGCAAGTGTCCAAGACGACAAGTAACACCTAAGCACAACCTTAAAAACCAAACAAAATAAAACTAATAAACAAGTGATATTCAAAATTATTATCTGTCTTATGTATTCATCTCAGAGAGAATTTGCTTTGTTTACAGAGAACTTAGGTTGCATATTTAGGGGTGAAATGGTTTAAAAATTGTATTTAATTACTGGGAGTTATTTTAAAATATAGATATCATACAACATATCAAATGGAAGTCAAAACTCAGTATAATTCTTTTGTGCCGGCAACGTTGGTCGCTCTAAAAAGCGGCAAATTAAACAGGTGAAACTAAATTAAAAGCTTATAAAAACGTGTGTATGAAACGCAACACTTTCTATGCGATATCGAAAGTTTCCGAGTTACAAGCAAACTAATGAAACAGTAGACGGAATTGTCCGCCGTGAGAACACTTTCTAACGTTTCACGTTACGGTTTATTGACGTGATTTGGTTTTGTTGGTGTTACGTGACTATTTATTCTTAAAACATTTATTTTCAATTTTTCAATTCACAAATTTCGAATTAATTTAAAAAAAAATCTGTAAGACTGACACCGTCGTGAGATTTCACTAAATGCTAAACAGAGATTTCGTTTTCGCTGGTATAATAGTGGTGAAATCCGCTTTATATCACAATAAAGGTGTATATTTCAATTTGTTCAGATCTAAACTGATAGGTTTTTCTTGGGTGTGGGTAATAATAACTACTAACTGATAAAAACGTTGCCATCTTGGATTGTATCATCACTGATCAATGGAAACTTTAACTCAGCTTGATGCTTGAAATAAATGTTTTATTACAATATATTGTACTGTAATGACCCTTGACCACCTTGGATGGAAATAATTTTGGAAATTTAGTATCCACGCCTTTCTATTTATCCAACAAAGTTCACGGAAGCAATAAAAAGTAAAGGCATTTTGGCTGCTACGTTAGGGTTCTCTCTTTGACAATACCCATAAAATTTACAATAAATAAAACACGTACTGTAACAGAGTAACCTCATCTAAAGCAATTTGACGTACAACGAACTCTATAGTAACGGAGCGAGAAATTCCGAGTACATGATTTAGACATGGAGTTGAAATAGATATAAATATATATTCAGAGAAACATGACAAAAGGTTACAGTATTTGACTTTCTATTAAGTAATCCTTAGAGTGTAATCTCACGTAATGATAAGATATGTAATAGTTGAACGTAACACCTAGTACAAAGTAAATAATAAATTAGCTCTGTAATATCTTCTACACGATGTCAAACTTGAGCACCTTCGTTCTGCCCAACAATCCATTTTGTCAATTTTTTTAAATATGACCAATCATCATCGAAGCTAGATATAGCCCCCTGAAAGACTGGCTTTAACAGCTCGTTCGGAAATAAGATTGGACAAACTGATAAAAATATTTTTGATTGAAATAACTGTGTTGTAAAATTACCACAAAATTTTAGAAATTGTAGAACAAGGATTGGAAGGAAAAGAAAGAGTCCATTGAAACCAATTTAAATTAAATTTTCGTTTGTTTGCTATTCCGGCTAGTAGTTTGCTATTCCGGCTAGTAGTTTGCTTTTCGGATTAGTCTCACGAAACAGTTATGCCCGAGCAAAGGCAAGGATATATTTTAGTATTTTTTTTCTTTAATTTCTGACATCTTACGCTTGACTGTAATCTCACCTGATGTTATAATGCACCCTAAGATGGAAGTGGGTAGGCCCAATTTCGCAAAGCTGACTGATTTATAATTTTTCATCGCATTGTGATCAAATTAGTTACTACAAACGTAGACTCAAGTGGCTAATTTATTACAATAGAAGGTTCCCGCGAAACTTTCCCATCACTTCTTAGACTTATAACATCAACTTCACATGGACATTGTTTAATTATATCTAACATTACATTTTAGTTATTCAATTCTGTAGCTATCAAATCATCGGCAGATTATAAAAGACTTTCTGATGTGCGATAAGACAATTTCTTACATTCATTAAATAGAAATGTTTCGTTGACATGGATATGACTTTAAATAGCTCATTCTAAAATGAATAGGCAGCGCTAATTATCAAGCAATTTGAATTATACTATTATATGATATATTTTACTTTGGTATAAATATCCAAAAATAGAGGTTGAGGTAGGTCCAGAATCTAATGAAAATCTGTATCGGACACCAATTTCTTACGTTTAGCGCGATACATAGTGATTCAAATTAATATACTTAATAAACTAAAGAACTTTTATAAGTTTTAGACAAATCAAAATAAAGTAAGGGATGACCCGTGTTTACAAGGTGTTAGGAGACTACTTCCGAAAACGAAGACAGATGATAGTACTAATGACACATTTGACAATGGACGGGAATATTCGATTCTTATTTTTAAAAAATCATAATTTTACAACGTTTTATTAGCATTATTTACGCTCCACGATGAAACTAGTACTTGGCTAAATGTCGTGATAGTTTCATTACTTTACTAAAAAAACAACCATCACTGAAACACAAAATTAAAACAGCTGATGTCTTAGTTCGGGTCAACGACCTCTAGCTGTCCGCGCGCTCGCAGCTTGCGGCGGTCGCGGCCGCGGCATCTAGAGGTCGTTGACCCGGGCTGATACATCAGTTGTTTAAATTTTGTGTTTCAGTGATAGTTGTTTTTTTTTTAATCAATGTATTTTTTTATGAAACTATCGTTTCATTTAGCTGTACTAACATAATGGACCGTAAATAATACTAATAAACCATTTAAAAAATGTGATTTTTTAAAATCAGGATCGATTTTCCATCTCATCATCAAATGTGTCATTAACTCATTTGTCTTTATTTTCGGAAGCTCCCAACACTTTGTATATGTGTGTCCTGAGGCCATCTCAGTACCAGGCCTGAGCCAGCAAACTTTATCAGAGATGTATGTTGGCATAATAATACATTTTTCCATTATCTGTGTGAATGTAAATAAATAGGAATCACAAAGTATCAAAAATCACTAATATTGTAAGGCTAAAGTCACGAGCTTCAACCTTGTCAATAAATATTCTTATTTCAATACCAAATTTAAATGTTTAGAAACCAGTTCAATCTTTTAAAGTTAGATGGTCTATAATTAAAGACAATGTAAGAAATCTATAAAGCTCTAGCCAAGCGATTGAACTCATTTTTTATGGGATGTAGGAAGTAATAAAGTTTAGGAACAACAAACTGAAGCAAATACGGGAAAGCTTATGCTTAACATTTGTACAGGTTTATTAACATCGATGAATTTATCAATATATACAATATATTATATGCAACTAAACTGCTTCATTGGTCTAGTGGTCAGCATGTTCGACTACAGACATAAAGTCCTGGGTTCGAGTCCCGGGTTGGGCCAATTCAAAAATCAATATTGAGTTTCTCTATTAAGATTTTCTCAATATTTGCCCGAAGTTGGGAAGTTGGCGGTGTGATCCACCCCCGTGCCTCGGAGAGCACGTAAAGCATTCGGTCCTGTGCCTGATTTCTCTCCGGTCGTGTCGGATTCCCGTCACATCGGATTATGAGATTGAAGGAATAGAGAGTGTACTTGTGTACTATGCCTGCCAATCCGCAGTGGAGCAGCGTGGTGGGCCTATGCACTAAAAACCCTCGCTCCTCGGAGTGAGGAGGCCTGTGCCCAGCAGTGGGACGTTAATGGGCTGCTACTTACTTATATGCTACTAAAAAGTTACAGCATGTTACGTAGATTGTCTATCAACAACATTGATAAAATTCTTCTTGATATAAATTCAGAGGCCGTCATTATCTCATTCACTCGGTTATCATTTAATATTGCGTCATGATAAGAGTGGATTAAGGTAGTAACAAATTGAAAGATAAGTTTAAAGGGTTCGTTGGGATTTTGTTTATAATCCTTCAGTCAATCACTAAATCAATATAACAATTAAACGCAATCAATACCTGCCAGTGAAACAAATTATAATTATACTGAATTATGCGCCAAACTTGTGTACTAATATTAGTATGCATACAAATAGTGGCCAAACAAAGATATAAGACAATGTGTTTTCAACTTATTATTGCACGAAATACTCAGAGATAATGCGTTACAAAAATGAATATTTCTAGGTTCTTAAGAGAGTTGAAAGAGTGAATCTTCATTAATTTACGAGTTAAAATCTCTTTTCCATCATCATCTCGTACAGGTGGAAAATCTTTTTAAAAATTACTATGAGAACTTACTCGAATGAAGAAATTTTCATTTGATTTGAACTAGGATTCAAATAAATCTATAATTTGAAATGAAAAGTGCCTGTATTGTTTTAACAGTTTGAGTTCGGTATGTCTTTGGATGGCTTTTAGCTTTTGTCATACTAGATATATGGTTAAATTCGTGTAAACCAAAAACATATACGTAACACGATTTCATAGATGCTTAAGTCTATTCAATTGGCCCCAATTTAAATCTGGATAAAACGCGTTCGTTTTACCGCGTAAAAAATAAGGAATATCTACTGTGTCATGCAAAACTTTATAGAAACTAGATGACATGAATATTACTAATCTAAAAGCTGTATCCTATAGAAATCTGAGAAAATGATTTGCTTACTTGTCAAGCGCTTTGACCGAAATAAATAACGACTAAATGAGTTTTAATACAACTCCACATATCGGTTTATCATCAGTATAAATACTAAACGAAAAGTATATTTTTGGAGGTGTATAAAAACAATGAAACAGTACCCTAAAACCGGATCAATTTAATATATTTAACATAACAGGGATATCTTTTATCTCCTTTATTAGTTAGAGATTATTATTGATAAGTTTAGTTTTTATAACGACAATGGCTCAGGTTCAAAGTATAAACACTTGTTTGTTATTGTAAATTGTCCAGATTCTACTTTTTACATTAGTTTGCAACACAATTTTTTAATTCTATTTGATTCGGGTCGATCTATAAGTGGCTAAATTAAGTTTTGAAAATTTGTTTCGCTCTGGTTTTATGCACTGTTTTTGTATTACCTAGCTGCTTCGATGTCTCAAAGACATTCTAAGGTATAAGAGAACGGAATTGCCTCTTTCTAGATAAGTGGATATTGAACTAAGAGCCGACTTTATACTTTTCTTAAATTTAAAACTGTATAGAATATAAAAGTTTATAATATATTAATATTACTTGAACGATATTAATCTTGGGTAGATCACGAGTAAGATTTTTTCGTCAGAAACCTCAGAAATAGATAATAAGATAATAACAATTGATTCGGTTACCTGAGATCCGTGACCTTGAACTGATTATACAACAACGGCTTTTGTATCATTTATCTTAAATATTTGACTAAATTGGATTTTGTAATTTATTCATCATAATGGAACAATACCTTAGGACCACCATAATCACTATACAGGTTTTACATACTGTTTAGATTTTGATAGTTTCGACGACTATAAGAACGGTTAGACTTTTCTGTAACTTAAATTAGGCGTTGTTGCAAACGATGTTACATAAAGTTTACACTATAATTGTGGTCGGAAGTTTACAATAAAAACGTTAACAGAATCAATAACAAAAAATCATTTATATTATTTATTACTCATAAGGAATTCATAACATTTTTTTCTTAATGCATACAACGTGCAGCGATAATTAACAGTTTTGAGTCATTCTGAAATAGAAGCCCTATTTCGATGATGATAAAACTTAATTTGAGTTAATCAACAAACGACCCACTTACTTTTTTCTCGTCGTTTACTCATTTGTTAGATCTATCAATTAAATTATCAAAACAATATGTTCCTCGCATGGAATTAGAGTTTTTTTAAATTAATTCTACAAAATTAAAAATTTATATACTTACAGGTATCATGCATTTTGCTTCCGTTTATGGTATGCAAGTTTATATCATTTTTTTGAAACGGTGTTAATTATGAATGCACCAAACTACAAATAAATTTGGTCGTTTCTATTCCTTTAATATATAATAGATCTGTAAAAACTTGACTATGTAATTTCACTTTTTTGCGGTCATCAACACTTTAGAATCGCTACAATTCCTGAATGTACGAGAAAATTACGTTGGCACTAAAGTACTGCCTTGTGATACACCGAAAAAATTTCACTCGCGCAATTGTTTCCTTAAAAACGCGCGCGCACGTCCTAATACCCGTGGGCGGTACAACAGTATGACGTGGTTTCAATACGATTGGTATTAAACGGCAAATACCCCGTTCATCCTCGGAAATTCAAAACGGTTACATGTGGCACGGAATCCAATGCTTACTAGAGATCCAAGTTAAAACATGTATGCTTTGTTAAAGCATCAATGTATATCTATCTATGGTAACTGATTTTCGTAGTAAAGAAAAAGTAGATGTGGTAGGAGGACGAGAGAAGAGGGGACACGGCACAGACGCACTGACTGTGGTATGGTATACATTTATTAGTATGTTGGCACGTGCTATAGTTTTCTATGGAGTGTTGATTTGAGTATACCAGATGCTACATTTTGGTGTGAAGTTGTATATTTTACGTTAACGATAAATCTTTACGGTTTGGGATGTGGTAATTACTTTATACAGTAGATCCTAGAGGTTTAGCGGTTCCTTTAGTGAATGTAAATTTTTTAACCACAAAATACAATAATAGTAATTAAACGATATAAGAGTTAAAAATAAATATTTCTTGAGAGTCATTCAAATAAATATAAATGAAAAACTTACAGCCGGTGTCTATTTCACAGTAAAAAATAACCTCGCGAACGCACTGAAATAGATTTCTTTTAAGAAAAATCACTTATAACAAAGTATTTTATTAATTTTCGCCAAGTTATGTTATACTAGCAAAACCCTGCGATTTCACCCAAGTAGATACCGATCTTGTGGCTCGGACTATAGATTTATTTTCATCAACATAATAGTTTTATTTCACCTCATTATTTTGAATGGTACATCCTTTCATACATACATACGCACATCAGGCCCCATTCCCATAGGGGTAGGCAGAGGCCACGTCCTTCCACTTGCCGCGATCCTTGTATATCTCCTTTGCTCCTTTCATTCATTCTATCTACGTGCCCAAACCGTCTAAGCATACCTTCCTTAATTTTAATTACTACATCTTCTTTTATACCACAATGTTCTTCCTTTCAGATTATTAGATACACACTTATATTCATAATCTAATTAATATACAGATTTTACTTTACAACGAATATATATCTATCTAATACATTTTAAAATCCGTAACATCATTTAAGTAGAATGACAAACTTAAAAAACTTTACAGGTATTGAATAACTCTTGATTTGAAGGAGGTAATGAAATTTTTGAAATCGCTCCAGTAACTTTTAGCTTGATCAAAATAGATATCGGTGGGTATCGTTGGTATCCTTGGAATATGCGCTAACTCATCAGTCGTAGACCCAGTTATAAGGGTCGCTGCAATTTTGTTTACATTGACATTTTTTAATTCGTTATACCTTTTGAATGAAATGTGCGATTTTAATAATTTTTTACGGGTCTGAATAATGTGGTTTGATTATTATCGGCACATTTATTAACATTTGAAATACAAATTTATTAACATAAGAAAGTAGTTATAGTGGCATAACTACAGTGGTTGGACATATGGTATCGCGCACCTTTTATTAGATATTAATACGCTCTACAACATTATAGAACGGTTTTTTTTTATTCTATCATCAATAGTTTCCGTAGCGCACGCGATGACAGATTTTATGTGACCAATTTTTTCACACTTTGGGTTGTATCAATGCATTTTTATTAGGGATCCCTGTTTTTTTAAAGAAAGTAATAGTCTATGTCGCTTAGTGAAAATACAGCTTTCTGATAGTGAAAAAAACTTTGAAATCATTCCAGTAGTTTTTTGTGAAAGCGTTACAAACATACAAACATACTCACAAAAACACAAATTTTTCCTCTTTATAATATTAGATTAGATGTGTTTTTGTACAATACATTGGCCATGTAGTAATAAATCGTTATTTTATTAGAGTAAAGAACACGACGTTATTTGAAACAGGTTTCATTCTGATTAAATTTCAGAAAACGATAGGCGAGATTTCAGTTTAACATGAAAGGGTTTTAGATAGTATCTGATATTGTAATGTGCTTAATTAATTTTATAATTTAAAATACTTAACTAACAACTTCAAATTTATCCGATACAAAAGCCATAATATTTCCTTACAAATTAAAATTCGCTGCTATAAATTTACGTTTTTTTTCCACAAATAATCAAAATTAGTATGGTGGTTTAAAGAAGCGTTCCAGCATTACATACGTTATTGGATTTTACACAAAAAATTAAACAAAAGGACGATATTCAAATTAAAATCTGAATAACTTTAGCAAAGATCTTATCTGCATCATTTGTACCAAGCCCTCACATACGGGTTGCTGTAATGGCGTTTTTAATGGCCGGATATATCACAATAGCCAATTACAGGGTTATGTCATAGTCATTGTTTCGTTTATGTTCATCTATGACTTCCGAATCCTCTCGAAATAAGGTTTGCAGGAGTTGATTTGAAGTTAACTCGTGAGATCTTAGGCGCCGCCTAATTTATAACACTGAAAACTTTCCCATTTACTGAAAACAGCTAATAATTTTATCCACAAACTAATGTGCAAATTAACATTATTTCTAAGTCGCTAATTACAGATCTTAAAATCAGTTTGGATTGATTATCAACTACAAGTGAAGATTAGCGACTTTAAAGACACTAAAATCATTTCGGCATTAAGAAGAATTATTTCTTATCCCCGGAATATGGCAGGCGACTATTTGTTATCGGGATCACATTTTCTTGTTCGATTATGGAATCAATAAGATTAATAATTATAATAATTTATTAGTGATTAACTTCCGGCTATTGAGGATATAAATGCGTTTAAAATGTACACAGACCTATGTAACATAGTACAGTATCTTTTTATAGCTTTAACTGCTTGCTTGGTTAAGTCGAGCCTACAGTCAAAACTGGATGTTCCTATCAAAATGTTTTCAATATCTAAAATAGAAATGTTGGTGGTACATTTAAATCCCCGTGCTAAAAGCCATTGGCCCTACAACTAAACCTATCCTATGGTGTCGAATTAAACTATAAGAATAAGGAAAGTTGGGTAGAGACCATCTTCATCGCGCAATCGCAAACAACATCGCCAGAGCGCATTCCTAACCTGTATGACCCCCGTGGTCAAAATTCATTTAGAAAACTATTTCATTTACTGGGTTTTTCCCCCGATATGGTTGTCGGAGACCTTTTTCGACTAATGGTTTTGTTATTCCTTTAATGCTAATATTTTTAAGCTTAACAATTTTTTATACTTCTTGTATCTTATTATTTCAGTTTTTTACTATTCCTATTTTATATGTTATTTTATGCTATATTTTTCAATATGATTTCAATATAATTATTATATTAGAATGCCTTATACTACGTCTCGTTTTTACAATAGTTTTGTTTAATCTGCTTTATGTTAGTTATTACATTTGTTTGTACTATTTTCCTTCTTTCTACTTTTAATTGCTATTTTGCTTTTTATACTCTCTCTCTCAGTGTTATCTTTATTAATTTACATTTCCCAACTTAGTATATTACATTATATTTCTTTGACTTTATATGTATTCCTCTTATATTCTAGTCTATACCTTCTTTCCCTTTCGTATATTTTACATGTATCTTAGTTTTTGTTTTACCTTAATCTTTCCTAATATTTTGTTAGAATAGGGTTAGGACACACAAAATATCATGGTCCTTATGACCAACAACGCGTTAACCGATACACTTTGTCTACAAAGTCTATGGGCAACGGAAATAAATTACCGACTGAATTATTTCAATAAAAATATGATAACGTACATTATGATTAAATTAACGAATTTTATGTAATAATTTTACTACTCCTCGTTTCGATGCGTATAAACTCTATATAATTTAAATCTAAATAGTTTTCACTTGAGAGGGTAAAAAAAGATAAGGTATAAGCAATTATGACAACTATTAATATTTCTCAACCCACCCACTAGTAGTCATTGATGATTATTAGCATCACACATTTGCAAAGTTTAGTTACATGCAACTGTTTATTAAAATAATTATTACGAAAAAACATTAATAAATTATAAAGTCACTCCATAACCACAAATAATTTATGTCAATATTTAATACCTTCGAATCCAGCGAAAGAATCTGTTGGCTCCATTCTTGCCATTGGGTTTCTTCTTCTTCCCCATTTTTTTTTTTCACAATAAACATAAACTTAACTAGGTATATAACATTGTCTACGTCCTTAAAGTTTGAACATGGAACATGACACGTTCCAACACATCACTTAGTTCTTAATTTAAATATGGAATAGCACTGGTTTAAATTTGGAACGCTGTTTCTGGCCGGTACAGGACTCTATGCTTGGGCTCTAATAAAACATTTAAATTACAAATTTTTCAAAACTATTCAATGCATATTGTCTATTCTTGGAATTATTCCACTAGTTACAAACAAGTGAAAAATATATTAATTTTCTAGTTAATAACAACAAGCGGGAAAGAACTCCAAACCAAAAATATCAACATCTTCGTTAATTGGGTTTAATATTTACCAAAAAATCCAAATTGTTGCCATAAAACAATAATGTTTAATTAAAAATAAATACACGTCCCGTTCAGAAATGTGCGATGCGATGCGCACGCGTCGAGACTGGCGCGTGGCCACGTTCAAAATTAGAAGCTAAATAAAAAAAAAACTACTGCATTGCGATGCAGCGGGTGTGCTGTACTTTATTTTCGTTTTGTGTCTACGAGATAGAATACAAGTGATTATTTATGGGGTGACATCTGTAATGGGAACTTTTGTGATAAACAAGCTTTTGACCGCCACTTCGGATCCATGAAAGCCAAAAGTGTTTTTTAATTTTGAGCTTCGTTAAAATCTGTTGAAAATTTTTGTCTGTTTGAGCAAATTAAACTTTTTGGATATCGTTATTTGGTTTCTTTCTTATCGTTCTTTATACATTCAATACAATATCAATAATATGTATGAACTCATATAATAAGCAGTTCCTCGGCATGTTGTGATATCTTTATCGAATTTTAATAAATGAAGAAAATCATTAGATGTAAATGGAAAAATATTCATCAAAAAGGCGCAGCAAGCGCTTGGTGTCCTATTTTTTTAATTGAATCAAATTTAGCAATATAATACTAAGATGTGTTCTCACATATCACAATCATATTTTTAGAAAGATATAGATCGGCGAAACAATTGTTTTGCTAGACATGCGTGCTGATTTTGACATTCGCATACACGAACCGAGGTTGATGTCATACAGAGCGCAACGACTTTAACGCTAACTTTATGAATTTATTTTCGTTATTACGAATACCGCAGATAAGCATTTTTTAAGACCGTAATTAAGCCAGTTAGACCAAAAACAAATTTAAATTGACAAGCCGTAATTAATTTATGACGAAAAAAAATATCAAAGACCACGCGGTCGTCGTAAAAGTGTGATAAACGAAAATAAACAATGACCACGTCACATCTTCCCAAGCAGTGATGTAACAACCTAAATCAACTGGCCAAGTGTCAGAGTCCACGACGTTTAAATGGACACGTAGTCGTAATAAAAAAATTAAAAGGGTGACAGAAAAATATTATACCTATATAATTAAAAATCAATTGATGTTCGTTAGTTTCGCTGAAACTCTAGAGAAGCTGGACTCATTTGGCTTATTTTAATGCCTGTAATGAACAACAATTTCGCTTTCCATTAGAAACTATTCCTAACTGTCAAACATTTGATGTTCGTTGCGTCGTTTACAAATTAATTATATTTAAAAGTCGTTCAGAAGTCAAATTAAATATCTAGTTTTTTTTTGTTCATTTGTTTTCGACATTTAATATTGACAACCAACAATTTGTGATCGCAACTATAACATTTTGCGGACTTAGGCGGGCATCTAGGCACAAAGGTCGCATTTTTTTGATTGGGAGTTCTTTTTGTTCCGGTTAAGTTTTGACCACATTTTTTACTAAAGTGGAATCATTCTGCGACTCTCATTTAGCATTTTTATTTATTGATTCTGAGGCGGCCCTAAATTCAGCTCAGCTAGCACCTAATAAAAATATAACATTTAAATGCTTATAATTAATAGAGCACTCGCTTAGTTTATAATATTAATGAAATATGCATATATTAATTGAAATAATGTCAAGCGTAATGTATTAAAGAAATAATGGATATTTAATCTTTCGAGATTCGTACTACAAAATTTGTTTATTTAAGTAATCATCACAAAATCTTTTGCATCTTCAATAGATTGTCAAACTGTAATGACTCTACCATCGGTACGGAAATTTGATACGGTCTAGAAAAAAAACCGCATTTCAGTATCGATTTTAGAGATAATTATTAATATCTAGTTCTATTAAGTATAACTGAAATAATGAAAAGAAATAGCTAGTAATTAGGTAGCAGTATGTACAGAGGTGTTTCTGTGAAACCTTAATTCTATAGAAGCACAACATAATTGTTTTCTATTTGAAAGTTATGTTGGTTTTAGGTATATTAAATTTGCAATTTTCGTCGTCGCAATAATTTTATTTCATTTTTCATAAACATATTTGTAATATTGACAAAAAAGTAGTGGCATTTTTATTTACAATTCATCATTTGAGATTTCAATAAATTATTTGTATTAATTTTTGAACTTTTAATATTTGAACGACAATTAAATACATTAAATTCCTAACATCTCACTTTTCCCTCACTCTAAGTCTCTGAAATCTAAAGTTTTAGGTTTGTATAAATGTAAACAAGACTGAAAAATTAGTTTGCCAAGGAAGTTTCACTTCTGACATGTGTACTTTGTATGCATGCACTTTTAATTTTTATTTTATGAAACCTCATAAAATTGTCTCTTGATTTCTGCGGCTTTAAATGTATCACATTAAAAAGGTTGGCTTATATTTCATCATACTACATGACAAGATTGTTTTCACGCTCCTCCTTATTATTCACTAAAAAAGTTCGTTCCTCTGACGTAACATCCAAAATCAATTGGAACTATGCCAACCGGCTCACCTATACGAGACGACACGACACTAATAAAGAATGAGGATATACAAAAATACTAGCGTTTTAATTGGTCTCACAGTATAATCTATGATCATTGTGAATATATTGCCGCCATTTATACAATAAAGCATATTGACCAAAAAGGCGGCAAACTTGACAAATTGCTTGACACTTTTTTATGCTAATATATATTTAGACTATTATTTTTAACTAATAAAGTTTTGTTTGCATAATATAACATCAAATTTTAAATTTACATTTTTTTTTGTGTCCGTCTAACCATAAAGTCTTGAGTCAATAAAGGCCAAGAAATCAATTACTAGAGTTATTAATAATCATATTATATCATTCATAAATTAGTGAAAACCATTACTTAAAAAATCTGATGGAAAGAGTCATTAACCTATTATCAGTTGAAAACTGTCTACATCGTTACGGAACATTTACAAAGTTATCTTTTCTAGTAACTAGAATAACTTTGTAGGCTAGGAAGAAAACCAATGCTTTTTATTTTTTTAGTCCAAGGATTTAAAACACTTCTTTACAATAAAATGCAACTAGATTCTTTCTTTATTTTGTATATACGCTTATATTAAATATAAACAGACAGTATAATATATCTATTTAAAGAAAAGTATACGCAGTTAAAACTTTGAAAGCATACGTAGTCTTGAAACTGGAAGGATGAATAAAATAACAAAAGCTGTGAATCGCGCTGTTTGTTTTGAGAAATGGAAAGGGATGTTGAATCACCATTTAGCAGCTGTTGTTTTTGATCTCTATGAAAGGGTTTTCTTATGCTTTTAATTTAATCCATACACTTAACATTGTTAAGTGTAAATTCCTTAATCGTATTTGTATTGACGTCAAGTAAATAAATAAAATAAAGTATTGTTCATTTATTCCAAATTTGAAATCTCTAATACATTTTTATTCATATAATGGGAAAGGCAAAGATTTTACAACATACACCATAAAAACTAATTGAATTACTTTTTTTAAAGAACACTATCAATTTTTATGTTATCTACAATTATTCACTGTTTTATTATGGCGGTTAGATAAAACACACCTTAGGATGATAAAGCACATATAACGAGTCCTGTAACGGCGAGCGCGGACCGTTATCAATGTCAATCGGTAACTGACCGGGACGTATGAAAACACAAGCTTTCAGGAACATACAATGTTAATTATAGTATGCGACGAAATGTATATTGTATATGTAAAATAGTCAGATCACACATCTTTATATATAAAATTAATTCTCGTGTATATTGTATATGTGACTACATTATTTGCAGCTGGATGAATTTTGTTGAAATCTTTTTTTAGTTTCAAGTGAGTTTCCACGGGATCGGGATGTACACGGACAAACACGCCGAGTACAATTAATATTTATCTAATAATACGCATACGAGGTGTGTTCAAAAAGTATCGCGAATTTTGTGTTTTTTCAAAAATTATTTATTTATTCATGAATATCTATTTTGTCCCCTTCAAAGTAATCCCCATGAGATATTATACACTTGTGCCAACGGTTTTTCCAATCTTCGAAGCACTTCAAAAAATCATTTTTTTTTATCTTGTTCAGCTCCTCCTTCGATGCCGTCTTTATCTCGTCAAGAGAAGAGTAACGTCGTCCTTTCATGGGCCTCTTCAGTTTAGGGAACAAGAAAAAGTCACAGGGGGCCAGATCTGGGGAATACGGTGGCTGCGGCATCATTAGTGTGTTGTTTTTGGCCAAAAAGTCGCGCACAAGCAACGATGTGTGAGCAGGGGCGTTATCGTGGTGCAAAAGCCAATTTTTGTTCTTCCACAAATCCGGGCGTTTCTGGCGGATTGCTTCGCGCAAATTGCGCATAACTTGCAGGTAATATTCCTTATTGACCGTTCTTCCCTGTGGCAAGAACTCATGATGCACCACGCCCCTGCAATCAAAGAAAACTGTCAGCAAAACTTTCACATTCGATCGAACTTGGCGCGCTTTTTTCGGTCTTGGTTCGTGCGGCAGCTTCCATTGAGATGATTGAGCTTTGGTTTCCACGTCATAACCATAAACCCACGATTCGTCACCAGTTATGACCCTCTGGAGCAAATTTGGGTCGTCGCGGACAGAGTTTAACATCTCATTAGCAATGTTCATGCGATGCTGTTTTTGGTCACAATTGAGCAATTTTGGTACGAATTTCGCGGCGACCCGTCTCATGCCCAAATCATTGATAAAAATCGAATGGCACGAGCCAATCGATATGTTTAGGTCCTCAGCAACTTCTCTAACGGTGATTCGACGATTGGCCAATACCATTTTCTCCACTTCATTAATTTTTTCGTCTGTTGTTGAAGTGCTCGGGCGTCCGGCACGCTCTTCGTCGTTCACATCTTCTCGGCCTTCTGAGAACATTTTGTACCACCGATAAACGTTGCTTCGGTCCAAGGTAGCTTCTCCGTATGCCACAGTCAACATTCGGAATGCATCCGCGCACTTAATTTCGTTTTTCACACAAAATTTGATACAGGTTCTTTGCTCCATTTTTTTGAATAGATAAAAATCGAAGACGATCCAAAACACGTGCAAGCAAAGCAGATGTCAACAATTTAATGAACATTCAAAATGGCCGAGCTTGTCGGCATAAGTGAGAGACATGAGTACCAACATAACGGCACAAAAAAATTCCAAATTCGAATATACGTAACCGGCGAAAATTCAAAATTCGCGATACTTTTTGAACACACCTCGTATTGCTCGCGTTTTCATTTGCGTAATACTTGTCATTTCATACAAAACTGATACGGAAATGAATATAATTATTTTCGGGTACATTTTTTCAAATTTGCAATAAGATGTATAATGTTGTACTGTAATGTAAACGTATAAATTAAATGTATTTTCTTTCATATTGATTACGTTATTTAATACATATCCTAGTTTAATTTTTTAAGAAACTATGATACAAAAAAAAAATTAAGTATGTGCGTACGAAGTACACATGTCTGAAGTAAAACTTCTTTGGCAAACTAATTTTTAAGTCACGTTTATATTTAAACAAATCTAAAACTTTAGATTTCCGAGACTTAGAGGTAGGGAAAAAGAAAGATATGTTAGGAATTTCATAAATTTAAATGTCATTAAAATATTAAAAGTGTCGATGATCAATGCAAATAAATTATTGAAATCTCAAATGACAAATTGTAAGTAAATTTGCCACGTATTTTTATTAGAAATTATTAAATAAAATTTGTATTTGAATTTAAAATTTTGAAAAGAGAATTTATGAAATATTTTTATTTTATATTTTATGAAAAATAGTATATTAAATTATTAAATGACGAGTGGCAAATAAAAATGCCACACGTTATTTGTAATAATTCAAACTATCTAGTCGTCAAACGAATTAGCATAAAAAACGCTGCACATCTTCGTGACACTAATCACGTGTTTCATCCGTAAAAAATTTACCCTCATGTACCTAAAGAAGTTTCACTTCAAAACGAATATTATAATAGTGAAAAAAAAATCAAGACTTTATCTTTAAATTTTCTATATACTGCAAGATGATTCAAAGATCTCTCCGTTGAAGTTGGCAGTGCTTTATGAACCGCATTAATATATAGTGACGAATTCACAAAAAGGTATACATATTTCACATTTGTATAGTAAATATAAAATATTTTATAAAAAAAAAACACCTGTATACATTTACTTACTGTAGGAATTCAAGATAATAAATTTATCACATAAAATAGTTATTTGTCTGACACCAAAACAAACAGTTTTTCAGTCTATTTATTTGTCAGGGCTTATTTATTCTACAAGACCAATTTTTTTGTAACACATACAGACTGAGTTGCTACACTACCATGTCACAATATTGACAAAATAGAGAATAATATTGGGTAAGTACATGTGAGGTTTTAACATTTTTTTAACGGGAAATATTATTATTTTATACAGAGAGGTCTCAGGTTACGAGCGCGTGCAATTAAAAAATACATAACAAAGAACTCTTTTGATAACAAAATGCAATAATCAAATGACTGTTTTATGTACTTCTAATATTTTGCTATTTAATAATAAATTTAATTTCAAGAGACTTGTCTCACTGTTTTATTACAGTTACTAGACTGAAGCAGTTAAAGAAAAAAATAATATCCACCTCGCTCTAACCAACGATGTGCAGACAAAAATAACCCACATCTGAGCGAGATGTTAGTTTTATTGTAACATAAATTAAGTGGAAGGAAATCTCTAAGTCCGTTCCACGTTGTTTTTAACTTGTGTACAGAAATAACCACGTTTACAGAAACTTTTTATACATTTTTTGCTGCACTGACCTCGTGTTATCGCCGATTGTATGTCCACTACGGGTCCAATTAAAATGCCAAAGTCGGATAGCTTTTTATCAAATGATAATTTTAACAATTACTACCTACTGCTCTCCCTTAATCCTTAGGTCGGATTCATCCGGGGCATCAGAGCTGAATGCATTAGCGGCCCTAGATGACCCCAACACCTGGATGAAGAGGGTTCCGCTGGATTTTAGTGAGTATCCTAGTACAGCAAATGAATCCCATACTCGCAGATTGAAGTTTATACTACATCCGGCGTGCATAAAGCATTTCCCAGCCAAAAAAATTACTACCTACTTTTAAGGGGGTCATCCCATGTGATGGGCTCAAAAAATAAATTTCTTCTTATAAATTGCTAGACTAGAATATGGTAGTATAGTGATTTTAAAGTCATTTTAAAGATACAGCAGGTAGAAAGAGCTGTTCGGAGCGCTGAGTTGGCAGTTGGGTTCCGGGCCTATTGTGTTTATACCTGGCCACTTTTATACGAATACAAGTTTTTTCAACAAGCTAGTATTGACTCAACAGCTGAACAGTCAATTAAAAAGAGTTTCTAGAGGAGGAGAGAGGAATACTCTATGGACCAGGCATCGCCGATTGAGGGTAAGTTGAGATTTTCATAGTTTTAAACGGACTTGAAATTTTAAACGAGTTCGTCTCAAAGCTGTGTTTTTCAAACCTCAAAAGCAGTTGGACCCAATGACTTGAAGTTTATAGGGCACACAACATATCGGAATCGGGAATTTCTAAAACTTCCATTTTTTATAGCAAACAACAAAAAAAAGACGCAAACTTCGCAACTTTTATTGCCAATGTCTACAAAAAATTCAATTTTTGTATATTCATTTGATAATCATTCCGTGTATTTAGGCTTACAGATTCAAACGCAGTTTTTTTATTGCTTCAATTAAGCCAATCATCCGTAATAGTGGAGGAAGTGGGAGCTCATTTTTTCGAGGTGGGGGTGTTCAGAACGCCGTAACTCAAGTTCTACACAACATTTTTAGCTTAAATTTTTTTATTTATACTGTTGAAATATATGTTAATAAATGATAATAAGCTTAAAGCTCTATCTATTTACTGGTCGTAGAAAAGAAATCCTAAACAACAGGCCGTCACATGAGATGACCCTCTTTATTCGTTTTCCTCACATGTGTGATTGTTTCCGGTAGCCACTACGAAGGCTGCATCAGCTATGACAGATTTTTTAAAGGGAACGGGACATTATAAACATATAATAAATATCATGATGAGCCAAAATAAGGTGAAACCTGCTTTGTTTTCAAAAATCAACTTTGCACGAAACTTTGTAGTAAAGCACCATTTTTAATTATATATATTTATAAAGATAATAATATATTAAATTTAGACACCAGTTTAAACATAATTATAAATTATGATTTGTCTGGTTTACTTTGCTTAATCGCCGAAATGTTGGATTAATTTCACAAAACTTGTATTGGTGCGTAGTTGAATTGACAACTAGATCAAATATGAATTTCCACGGAATCACAGCGAATTATTTAGACAGAAATTTAAAAAATCCATATCAAAAGTTAGATCATAAGCTGCAATGCACCAAGGACCTAAGATTCCCAGACTATAAGGGATCGGTCGTCGAACTTAGAGTTTGGCTTCTATCCAAAACTGTGATGCAGTCTAGATAATCTAGAAATATGTTTGTATTTTGAGTCGTAAAATAAGATGAAATAGATATTAGATATATTAATATATGATGAAATAGATATTTACAAGTGCAAGCTAAGATGCTTTATTTCATAATAAATAATTGTCATGTACGCAACTATTTCTCACCGGTGTTTAAAAGTTGACGCTTAATTGATTTTAAAAAGTTATAAATGAAAGTATAAATTTCTTTAACAAACACTGGCCAGAAACAAAACGAATTTAAATTTCGAACGCGAGCTCACGCGCACTGTACAGTATTTCGCGCCTTACACTGTCAAAGTTATGGCGGGAAACGATGACGGATAATCGTACGTGCTATATTAATTTATAATCGAATTGTCTGTTTGTTATACCTTATAGATTACTATTAGTTCCGAAGAAAGCTATATGAGTTTTATTTCATATAATATAACGCAAGCTATTCCAATAACCGCATAGTAATTTTTACATAGATCATTCTTTCGCGCTTGCGACATCATAAATTATACAAGTCAGTGGTTTACAAGATTTAGTTTTGTATGTATTTTCATTATTATCTTAAAAGAAATATAAACAAAAAACACAATACGGTTACACAAGATAAAAATGGGATTTTTTATTACGAAATAAAATGCAATACCATATAAAAAATGTAATACTTGTTTCAGTGGTCTAAGACAGCGTCAAAAATCCGTCACAAGATTTGAAAACCCTAATTGTTATAAATGCTTGAACATTAGAATTAAAAAAATAATAAACATATTACTTCCTGATAAAATCCTGTGCGCATTTATTGCAGTTAAGTTGTAAATCAGTATTTCTCAACGTGGGGCCCAGGCCCCACAGGGGGAAATTTGATAGTTGGGGGGGGGGGGGGGTCTTAAAAACAGTTTTGACATGAGTTTAATCCGTAAACTTCATTGGGAATTTTTTTTAAAGAACAAATCAATTTTTAAAAGTCAAATGATGTATGGAGGAGGCATGACCAAAAAAGGTTGAGAAACACTGTTGTAAATTCTTGTAGAAAAATCTTGGTAGAATGTAGACAAACACAAAAGCCCGAACTAGCATTGATAACTATTAGAATTCCTATCGCGTTCTTTGCCAAATCGGTCGTTCAGATGCCGGAATTCAAAAGGCTTGCAATATGGGCCATGGATAAATAACTGAGTAATATAACTTCATGAATGTTACAGAAACTCAGCATTAACCTCTAGTTCTTCGATTATTTTACTTAACGATGAATGTCATTATGATAGTGTCATTTCGTCGTCGTATCAATCCATGGACTGCCACTGCTGGATATAGGTCTCTCCTAACGATTTCCACTGCGCCCGAACTTGCATCACTTCATATCACAGTTGCGCCTGGTGGGAGGTTTGCCGACTCTGCGTTTTCTGGTGCGTGGCAGCCATTCTAGAACCTTCGGGCCGCAAGGTCCATAGGATCTAGGAACTATGTGTCCCGCCCATTGCCATCGGGCGCTTTAGTTCTCCTAAAGGATCTCCTCATTTCTGATTCAGTTGCGAAGGGAAACCGCGAGCATAGCCCATTGCCCGCTAAGTGACTCTGAATTTTCTTACGAGGCCCAGATCTCATCGTTGGTAACACACACTGTACAAAGACCTTAGTTTTCAGGCACTGAGGAATTGTGGATAAAAAGATTTCACGTAGTTTCCCAAACGCTGCCTATCCGAGTTTCATTTACCGGCAATTTTTTAACATGCAAAATAAATCAATCCTTTGTTTCTTTTAAATGTATCCCATGAACTGCAAAGAAAAGACCATACGGTCTATACATTTGCTTCGTGCGAACAACGTAAAGATAAGAAACAAATAAAAAATAATAAACTAAATACATGTAAATAAAAGAAATAATATAAATGTAAAACAAGAAGTAATGGATACTGAACTATGATTTAGAGAACTTAATTAACAAGTTTTTTAATTAAAAATTTCAATTAATAAGTGCAACAATATGTAAAAACACACCACACTTAAAAATATATGAAAAAGGAAGCTTAATCTTATATTTAACACAATTTCTTTTAGACATCCTTAAGGAAGGAGACAAAATGGAGAGAGTTTATGTGCCAAGGGGAGAAGTAATTTACATATTAAAATAAAATATACTTAATGAAATAGTCTATTCAGTTAACAAAGCTGCTAAAATACTAGGAACTGAAGTACTTCCTAAATAAGATTACATTGAAGAATTGTAAAATGTTTTTGTTAGTCAAGATTTTTTGGGTGCTGCATTATACTCTAAAGGAACTAAAAATCAAGGACTTTAAAGAAATAAATAATGATTATAATAATTAAATTATTACTCATGAATATTCCATAGTTCAAATTTTGTATGTAATGTAATGTTAAGATCACCAGGTGTCAAATTTCAGTCAGATTACTTTAAAACTGAAATTTAATTACTGGTATGTTTTAACTGTCTCAAAAATGCAATGGTGGGATTAAAGGTACTGTAATTTTTAACTCGACTGGAAATTGATTGGTTATCTGTAGAGAGAGTAGGTAAATTTTTATCTCCTATTAGGTTGTATATATGTTTAGTAATTTAGCTTGTAAGGGGTAGCTCTTCTAGAGAGCATTATGCCAGATTAAAAAAAAATTACTCTGCTGCACATTTTGGTGGTAGGGTGATAACTGAACAGAGTCCTAACAGTCTAAAAAAGAAAAAGTAAATTCAAAATTTGCTCAATGTGAAATAGAAAGCAAGACCTCTACTAGCACAGTGAGCACTCTTATCCTGCCATAGGAAACCTGTCAAATTTTACCACATTATTAGTTATCTGCTATAAAAAGCCCCATCAAAATCAGTGGAGTAATTTCTAAGTTTTTTGCTGTAACAAGCAGAAGGACATACAGCTATTCATTTAAAAAATCTTTATATGAACATCAAGACTGGTGCAGTGGTGAAAGTACTCACATTGCAAGCAGAGGTCCCAGATTATCCCCGTTAGGGCAAATTCAGAAAATTGTATTTTCTGATTTGTTAGAGTCTGGACTGGTGAGAGGCTTTGGCTGTGGCTAGTTACCACCCCACAAGCAAAGACGTACCTCCAAGCGAAAGAGAGTTGTGTTATGGTATGCCCCTACATAGATACCATAACTGGTAAATTCCCTCTTACCAGATTAGCACACTTTCATCTTAGATTGCATCATCACTTAAAATCAGGTGACAAAACAACTTTAACAACAATTTTTTTTATCAAAAAGTTATTTTCATCATAACAGTTAGTTAGTGGAATGCTACTTAATTATTGGCCAAATAGTGAAGAGTCAAAATAATGTTTTTTTGATAAAAATCCATACTATCCTGAGGCCACCTTAAACCAATAGTACCCTTTAAACCTTGAGGATCATTTTTCTGCATGTTTAAGACTTTTTATCATCATTCTACAATAAAAAAAAAATGAATAACAAAAATGTATTCATGCAGACCCAATTTGGCCTAAATACTTTTAACAAGTAAGACATGATAAAAATTAAAATTAAATTAAAATATCTAGTTTTGTAACAATACTCTTCTAAACCAAACCATAAACCCCTCATTGGTTTTTTTTTTGCATTTACAATTAAACTCAATGAATACTGGGTTCTTGTATAAATACTTTACACAGCTGTTATAAAAACTTTATAAAAAACTTTATAATGTCAACGTTTTTCAAAGATTAAAAATATTGAATGCAATAATTTAGCTAAGGATTCATTTCATGGAATATTTGTATATATTATAATTTTGATTCAGATGTTTGATTGGGTACTAAAAGTAAGATTTTCAAAAGTTATAACAGACATGAGTAGTAATAATTTATTTACAAAATAAAGACATTTTCAATATAAGAAAATAATATGAATACAAGAGGAACATTTCGTATATTTTTTGGATGAATCACACACGCAAGTTGTTTTATGCATACCATTAAAAAAATCCTTGAATGCATAACTATTTAAACAAAGGCCGTTCTAAACTTGAACTTGTAATAGGTGGTATAACAATAAAAAAATACAAAAACAACACCTACCTGACAAGGCGCCGCAAAAATCTCGATATGTACAGTCACAAAATAAATTCTACTTATAATAAACAATAACTAAGAAATTATAAAATAGTTCTATCACAACCTTACAATTTTCCTTGATTACATTTATTGCACTTTAATGAAAATAAACAAATTTGATACACTCTAAACATCTTCGCGAATCTCGATTGATTGATTTCTGTGTTGCCACATGAATGTACAGAGAAGGTGATATATTCCTTACTGAATTGCCAGATGGTACGCAAGTAATTGCTCATTGCTGAAACCCTATAACAAAGTAGATGGAGTTTAACACAATATTCCATCTTTATATCTATTATTTTTCATTATACTTTAAATTATGACGATAAATAGCGGAGATAAATTTTCACACTCATATCTTGACAATATTAAGTTGAACAAATTCTCGAGATGAATTATATTTTTAATTACACAATCAAAAGAGGTTTTACTCTTTTCAAAGAAAGACATAAATCGTAACTGTAGTAATGTCTAATTGTCTATTTAAAAACTTTCGTTATTTCCAATTGTAAGTCGGCACGAGAACAGAAATATTTTACGTTGAACTTCAGCATAAAAAAATAGTGCGGAGTCATATAGTTAATGGAATAAAATGTATTCAAATGTGTATTCTAAAAGAAAACTTACTGCTACTATTTTAATTTGGTTGTTTTGTAGGCAATGTAATGAAAATACTTGACAATAAGATATGAAAACTATGGTAAAATTGCAACATATCTCTGCCAACCGAGCTGTCCATAAAGTTAAGTGAGTGAGCAATTAAGAACAAACTTTATAGTTATAATCGAACACGTATTTATTACGAACAATATCTCCTGAGCAGATGACCAACATCTCTCGAGAGTTTAGTTATCGTGACAGATTGTTATTGAAAAATTACTTTTGAAGACTATGTTAACATTATGTTTTAACCACCTCTGTTGTTATTGCTGACAGGTTAGCGGTTGGCTGTGATCACACATGATGATAATTGATGGTACAGTCTAAGATAGAAGCGAGTTGATCTGGTAAGATGCAATTTACCTCTTTTGGTTTTTGCACAGCATCGTATTATCGGTCAGTAGGTCGGGCGGTAACTAGGGACGGCCAAAGCCTCCCACCAGTCGACAAATTAGAAAATGTAATTTCCTAAATTTGTCCTAACGGGGATCGAACCCGGCACTCTGCTAGCACAGCGAGCACCACTGCGCCAGCGAAGCTGTCAAATTAGTGCGACCATTTGCTTTGATCTCTGGGATTACTAGTTTAATTCCTGTTAGCTTAACGTGTTTGCTATTAAAAAGATTAAAGAGTTATTTAAACTTTTAATTTGTATCAGTAAAAGTCTTACCAGGTCAAAGCGTTTACTTAAACTATACCATCATACCTTAAGGAGTGATGTCAAAACATACCAGTAGTGATTATCTGTTTGCAATACATATGAAATATTATTCCTACAATGAATTCTTGATGCGAGTGCATTTTTCAATATATATAAAAAGCACCAACGTGGTCGTCTGATCATTAATGTGGCACGTAAAGGCTTTGTAAATAAAACAAATGACGTAATTAAATTATATTTATTACCCTATATTGCAAAGTTTATGTCAATAATCTTTAACTGATCGTCCACGTTCTACGTAATACACCCTTTTCTAATATGTATCGTATAATATTTAATGAATGATTATTTATACTATTGTACGTTTCAAAACATCAAAATAAAACAACAAACGTATATGATAATTACCAATTAAATTCAGTCTCCCCTCATATTTTCGCAACAAAATATAGCCTGTCAGTAAATTCAATTAGTTCAGCTATTTTAACGTAAAGACAAGAGATAAACCATTATTTGTTTTTAGTATATGATAGAAATATTCAAATATGAAAAAATTAGCTTAATAAAATATGCTTGGCTTATATGTCATTTTACATGAAAACTCAAATTTTATTTTTTTAAATATTTCACATGTGAAATTATGTACCAAAAATATCCATCCAATTATTTGATATTTGTTGTAGATAATGAAACAATGGTTCAATAAATCAGCTGTTCGATAATGCTTCCATTAAAGTCATAGACAAACCATTTTTTACACATTGTAATAAAGAAAATACTAAATACAGTTTAGAAATAAAACATACCATCATAAATACTGTTTAATACAATCAATAAAACTTGGAAAACATTAATAACATAACGGAATGAAATGACAGTAGAACGTTACTACAGATTATAAATTGATCATGCGACAAATTACCCTAGTAAAGGCGTGATATTTAATTCCTTGAATAAATATGTCAAACATTAAAATAAAAGCCACATAATTGGAAACTAAAGCTAAAGGTGTGAGAGAGGAAAAGTCTACTTTCTTGGCGAGGATTGTAATAAACCTAACAATGTTCCACAAAATACTATGTGGGTAAACAAATTCTGTTTTTTCTATATCATGGAATATATTATAGAAATCATATAATAATACGAGACTTCATAATATCATCTATTACGCACATTAAAAGAAATATCAAGAGTATTTTGATAAGGTTTTTTATAAATATTCTTGATATTTTTTTTCCGAATACGAAGTAAATTTGATTTCAAAAAAGTAAAAATTAGGTATAAATACAAAAAGGAACAAACAGTCTTTTACTTGGTAAAATTCCAAGCCTCAATTATTTTCATATGTAGGCTAAAACATAAAAGTATTATAACTTTAATACAAAGGAACATATTTATTTGGTCAAAAATAAATAAATTAAAATTATACAAAAATTGTGAATTAAAAGAAATTATAATTAGTTTCAATAGAGTTCGACGGCCTCGCTGGCGCAGTGGTGCGAGTATTCGCTTTGCTAGCGGAGGTCCCGGGTTCGATCCCCGGTAGGACGAATTTAGGAAATTGTATTTTCTAATTTGTCTGAGTCTGGACTGGTGGGAGGCTTCGGCCGTGGCTAGTTACCACCCTACCAGCAAAAACGTACCGCCAAACAAAGAGATTTGTGTTCCGGTACGATGCTGTGTAGAAACCGTAAGGGGTATATCACCTCTTAACAGATTAGCGCGCTTCCATCTTAGACTGTATCATCACTTACCATCAGGTGAGATCACAGTCAAGCGCTAATCTGTCAGCAATAAAAATAAAAAAAAATATATTTTTTGACTTTAGGGATGATGATTTTTGAGAATAATTAAACACCTTAGCTCAAACGCAAATGCGCTTAGTGAAACAACTTTGATACAATGTGTATTGTAGGATATCATTAAGAAAATATATTGTTTCTATATTTCAATATAATTTATCAGATAAATATCAAGGTAATTTTTCATATATATAATTAGAGTTGTCTCATCACTTAAATTTAAAACTATCATATTACCAGATAAAACACAACTACAATATAAAGCATTGACTTGTGATTTAAAACAATGTCATATACTTATGTATGACAAACCATATCATGAAATTTATTGTTCTATTTTTATTGAGAATTTTTTTTTAATGTATGCGCAAAAATATTGGATAAAACAGGTATATAATATGATCGACAAAAATAACCATAAAAAACTGTATATAATAAAAAAAGTTTAATACTACATTTATTTTGTTATAATTAATGTATAATATATAATATTTACACCACTTTTATAATTTAATAAATAGCATGTATCGTTTCGCCAATTTTTACAT
The DNA here is from genome assembly GCA_015832385.1 of Elymnias hypermnestra. Classification (NCBI taxonomy): domain Eukaryota; kingdom Metazoa; phylum Arthropoda; class Insecta; order Lepidoptera; family Nymphalidae; genus Elymnias; species Elymnias hypermnestra. The sequence continues at coordinate 3,169,361 of JACTOM010000068.1, read as the reverse complement.
TATAATATAACATAAATTATAGATAAACAAAAACTTTGTACCATAATGTATTTCACACATTAAAGAAAGTTTAAGATGCATGACAAATAATGAGTTTAACTATACAATCTTCACTTTTATACCTCCCATAGACTAAGTCCAAGTTGTAAGGGATCTATATCATCATCTATAGATATGTATGCGATGATTTTAAAAATAGAACAAAAAGTTATCGATAATGACCTTCACAATAACAAGACCATAGACAAAGCCTCAGTGGTTCATTACAATATTTTTTTAAATAACAATATTTCGCCTACGTTTCATTATCGATTGAGGTCATTAATAATTAAGATACTAATAAAGTACGAATGGAAAGGCCCCAACAAACGACCCCTGGAACAATGAACACAGATATCAATTTGTAACTCTCAGAATATTATCCGGGGATCACGCAAGTAAATCGCTGGAAGCTCTCGCGCCACATTCACTCGCCCAATAGATGTTCCCGCAAGTACTGATCAGAGCCCAAACGTATGGTGTGAAAAACTCCTCGGGCCTATCCTCTTCGACATACCGGAATTTTAGATCTGGGAATTTCTGCGAAAAAGAAAAGTTTTAATTACAGAATTTCGTTAGATTTGCGGCGTTTACTTCAAAAGTGCTGTAAATTATTATATAAGATACTTAACATAAGGCCAAATAAGGATTACACAAATTGCTATATAATATTTGAAATAACAGAGCAGATATTAGAAGTTGGAACATTTATTTATATATTTATCACCAGACATACAGTGTTGTTATTACATATAATGACTACAGAACCAGTATAAACTACGTTTCAGTAGACATCTCCTTCCTAATTTACCAGCGATAACAATAAACAATATATCTAGATGTATACAAAGATAACACTTTTATTTACATAAAAAAGAAAACATCAATTTAATAAATAGCCTTTACTACATCAAAGGTTAATAAATCGATATAAAAAAGGTAAGTAGCAGCCCATTAACGTCTCATTGCTGGGCACAGGCTTCCTCACTCATAGTAGAGAGGGTTTTTAGAGCATGGACCCACCACGCTGCTCCACTGCGTGTTGGTAGGCATAGTCCACAAGTGCACTCTATTCCTTCCCTCTCACAGTCCAATGTGGCGATAGTCCGACATGACCGGACAGACATTAAGCGCAGGACCGACGGCTTAATGTGCTCCCCGAGGCACGGGAGTGAAGCACACTGCCAACTTCCCAACTTCGGACAAATACTGAGAAAATCTTAAAAGAAAACTTAATATCGGTTTTTGAATTGGCCCGATCCGTAACTCGACCCTAGGACCTCATGTCTGTAGTCGAACATGCTAGCCATTAGACCAATGAGGCAGTAAAAAAAAATCAGTGTTTTTCACGTACCTTAAGCCTATCGCTGGACCATTGTTCAGCGCCTTTCTTTATACATTGCAACACTTCTGTAACGCCGAGGTCACCTCCAGAACCCTCTTGCACCCTCTGGAGGCGAGTTGAGAAATAACCTATGACCTGTTGACAAAAAAGCCGAGATTAAAAATAGATTTGTCTATTATAGGTTTTGAAACAATTCAATGAGAGATCGCTAGGAAATTAAATAAACAACCAGTTAAGGTATGAGATGATGCATCCGATTATAAATCCATTATCTGGAACACATTACTTTTTATAAATGCATGTTAATATTTATAAGTAACACGATATAAGATGCATTGCATCTAGTATGACGTCAGTTTTATGGCCTCGTTGGCATAGAGATGCAAGTACATGCAGAGGTCCCAGGTACGATCCCTGGAATGGCGAATTTAAGAAATTGCATTTTCTAACTTGTCTGTCTGGATTGGTGAGAGGCTTCGGCCGTGGCTCATTACCAAACTACCATTAAATACGTACCGCCAAGCAATAGTTTTGTGTTCCATGCATGCCGTGTGTACGATGCTGTGTAGAAGCCATAAGAGCTAAATTGCCTCTTACTGTACTGTATCATGAATTACCATCAGTTGTGCTCAGTCAAGCACTAACCTTTCAGCAATGAATAAAAAGTCAAATCAAATCATTTATTGCCGATTGTGTACATAATCCAGGTCTTATAATAAGTAAGTGCAACAATCCACCACAGTATGGCATGCAAATATACGATTAAAATTAAATCATATAATTACAGGTATAAATTAAAATATACAATATGTCAGTTTCATTAACCTAAGAAACAAATTCAGAGCAGTAAAAATAATGACAGTTCACGGCGTATATATATTAGAAAACTTGTTGTACGTCCAGAAAAATATTGACTCTCTTAGGAAAAAAAGTGAATGCACCTCATATAACATAAGAAATAAAAATAAAATTGCTGTAAATTTTAGTAGGCTACATAAAATTGACAAGTCATTCAAGGGTAACTGTATACGTTGCTACAACAAGCTCCCAGAAGAGGTTACAAAGATGTCTCTTAATAAATTTAAATTTTTTATCAAAAGAAAACTAATTGAGAAATCATTCTATAATTAGAAAGAATACTTAGAAGACAAAAAAGCGTGGGGGTGAATGAATTGCTCTATATGTATATAGATATAGAATAAATTTTAAATAAATATTGTAATGATGATAACAAAAAAAACGTACACCCGACTGAGTTTGTTGTGGGCTCTTCTCAGATCAGGGCGCGAAGGAACTCTCGTAACTTTAGATTGTAAGTCGTTCTTTAATGTTATCATCAGTCATCCATTAAAATAATATATAGAAAAAACTATATTTGACGATTCAAAAGTGCTGTAATAGGCCTACTTGAATAAAGATATTTTGACTTTGACTTTGAGATTAATGTATCGGCTAAATATTCTTTTACTGAATAATATGTTTTTTTAATTAAAAGTTCTTTAATTTGTTGTTTAAATTTGTAACACCTATGTTTCTGTCTATTAAAGACCATGGCAGCTTGTAATAAATTTGAGGCGCCATACCAAAAATGCTACTCCCAAATAGGGTCGTCGTGTGCGTTGAATGGCAAAGCTTATTTTCCCTGCATTCGCTATCACAGTAGTTAAATAGCTGCTCATTTGTTTTAATGAATACCAATACTTCAAATATATATAACCAGGGGCAAGTATTTTATATTTATCAAAATATTTTTTACATGAATCGGTTTGTTTCAAATTAAATACAGCTCTCGTGCATTTTTCCTGAGATTTAAATACTCTATTTCTGTCAACCGAATTTCCCCAAAATATTATACCATAACGTGTGTTAGCTGTCACATATGCATTGTAAGCTGTTAATACCGCTGCATGATTAACAACTTTAGATAACATATGTAATGCAAAAGCAAATCTATTTAATTTTGAACATAAATGGTCAACGTGATATTTCCAATTAAGGCATTCGTCAATGTACAAACCTAAAAATCTTGTATATGACGTTTCAATTAGTTTTATATTTAAATAGTTAGTTTTAGTTTAAAAGTATTCTATCTGTCTGCCCCCTGTTATCTTGTGAATTTTTGGATCAATATGATTATGTTTCTTTACACGCTCATATCCATGCAAAATGTGCGGCAGAACCTTTAGATTAAGCCAAAGTAAAACCTAGTAGTTTTAGATATTCACTAATATATAAAAGCAAACAACTCACCATCTCGATGTTCTGTGCTATGTAATGGTTCGCGTGTTGTTGGAACAACTGTTTCTTGTGGAGCAACGCGTACACCAGGTTCAAGTTGTTCACCAGCTGGTGAGTGAGACACGAGTTGATGATCTCCAGCAACATGCGGAGGACTTCGTCTAGTACAGCTATATGTTCCATCTGTAAAAAAAATTATGAAAATTCCTGAAATAATAATAATATAAGAATAATAGTATTCAAGTAACTAAATAAAACTATTTATAAAACATACATAGTCACACACGCATAGCCACACGTACTTTCACTCATTCATACACACACAAACACACACATGCATACACACTCACGTGCACCAACTCATTTCTATACCCTGTTTTTCTTCCGTTTCCTTTTAATAATGATTTTATAATTTTTAAGCTTAGCTTTTGGCTGATACTCTTTGTTTGTATATGTTATTGTGAAGAGAGCGCTGTCGCCTATAATACAGGTTTTTTCTTAGTTTGGGGACAGATCCTTTTCATACATTATTTTAGTGGCATATTATGTTGTTTTGTACTTAATTTAGATTACTTCCTGTACATAACATACTTTGAACAAATATAAAAAATATTTAATATTTATTTATTAAAAAAATACGCGATAAATATAAAGAAAAACTTAATTTATAAAGGCGTTTTTTTTTAACTTTGTTCAAAAGCTTGGTAAAAGATGTACGGAAATTTGAACAATGAATTCACAGCGGTGCCTTCTCAGCGATCGCGCAATATTTGGCTATATAGGTAGATTTGTATGTTTAAATAAATAACCTGTTATATTCCGAATAGTATTCTTAAGCAATAAACGCCGAAATATTTTTTTTAAGCAAGTGACTATAAATGTTACTGTAGATGAAAAATAAAAGGATACCTTATCGGTTCTGAGATTTAAAAATATATGTATAATAACTATTACCGCAATTAAAAAATGTGTGTTGTATGTATTTTTGTATGCTGTATCAAAAAAAAAAATTGTCAAAAATAGTTTAGAGATGGATCACCCTTTATGGGGATGTAAAATAGATGTTGTCCGATTCTCCATCCTAGCCGATATGCACGCTAAGATTCACGAAAATCAATCGAGCCGTTTTTGAGTAGTTCAACCTCTGACACCGTGACACGAGAATTTTATACATTAGATATATCAATCTTTTAAATCACTGTAAATGTGTCTTAGGCTAAGTTTTGTTTGTTGCGGGTCGCCGCTGAAATCCAGTGTTGGGTTAGTCCCCAACGATAGCTGAGCGGTATTCCTATTTTCGGAATCACATTCTTCTGCAATAACTAATGTATTTATGCTATTGTAATATGTAAATTTTTACTATTGTATTATTACATTGTGTAGGTTCAATGTGCAGAAAAATATAATATCAGAATATAAAAAGTTTTTTTTTTTTTATAAATCAGTAAACTCCTTTTATTTATTAATTTACACCTTATTGTATGCCACACAAAATAATTATACATTACAAAGGAGACAAACTATGTAAATTAGTTACGGACAAAAGGCGGTCTTATCGCTTTTAAAGGGATTTCTTCCAGACAACCTTTAGGCAGAATAATTTGATAAATTAAATTTATTATATACAATTACCCATGATAACATTATATCGAACCTTAACATTAATACAGAAAAAATAAAAGTAATTAAAATGCGCCATCAGAAGCAAATGGATGGTTGCCCATAAGGCGTTACCTCTTTGGACAGCGATACTTATACGCTGTCCGAAGTACCACCCGGCCTTAGGGTCACGGGTGACATCAACTAAGTGAGATGAAATTTCTTTCAAAAAGCTTTTAGCCTCAGGACCCCACGGTCCCAATGTCTCCACGCCAAAAGGCACTAATATGTACTCTAAATAATAAAAAAATAAAGAATAGTTAAGACTATAAAGGTAGGTGTTGAGAATAATGAATACACTACACACATAAATATATCTGAAAAAAGATACATATATATGAATAATAAATACTTTTGTAAATCAATATATTTTATACTAACAATTTCTTCTGTCTTCTCCTCAGCGTGATGTGGTAACTCTATGCTATTTATATCACCCCCTGAAATTAAAAAAAGGTTTATCAGACATCATGCAACTTTGCACGGTATTTGAGATTAATTGACACTAAGAGAGTTTAAACACTCTCCTCAATGCCAGTTCGTAACACTTGAGGAGCGATATCTTCTACATAACAATTTATGTTTAGTGAATATAAGATATGAATATTGGACAGAGTAGTAAAAGACCAACCTTCAATTTCACTACAAAGCCTTGCTCTCCTTTTAGTCAACGTTTCAAATAACGATATCAATCTCTGTGCCACATAGGGATGCAGATTTCTAAATTCACCTATAAATAAAAACAATTTCATATTATACTAATAGATAACAAAAGAGACATTTCCTAAATTTGGCCTGCCCGTAATCCGAACACATAGGCTTTATTATAGGATGTTACTTTATTCCTGTAAATAATCTTATATATATAGGATTAGTTATCATAAATTCTTCGTTTACAAAGTAGCCGCAGTTCCAAGGGGTGTAGTTTTAAATCTAATGTAACTGTGTGGAAATACGTACTTAGTAAACGTCTACATCGCGAAAAAAGTAACTTTACTCAATTTCACGACAATTACGAACACTTTTGAAGATCTCGTGAAAATGATTTTAGACTACTAAACTCACCCAGGGTTTAGAAGTCTAAAATCATTTTCGCATTACCGTCACATTTTGGGTAACATTGTTTGGATGGTATCAAAATTTATAACGGATATGAAAGGTATAAACAATTTTTGTATTTTATTCTTACTAATATTATAAATACGAAAGTAATTCTGTCTGTCGCGCTTTCACGCCAAAGCTACAGACTCAATTTAAGTGAAATTTGGTACACAGATAGTCTAGTGTTTCTCAAGGTGAAGACCATCCTTATCTGGAAAAATGGCTGGGCAGAGGGCACGGATCACTTTCCTACAGATTGGTACAGGTGCTTACCAGTTATGGTTGCTTTGGCAACTACCTGTTCCAAATTGTAGGATGTGAACGATCGGACCTCTGCCCTGAGCGTGGTGACCTGTAGACACATCGTACCACACGGTAGCAGAATATCCCGCAACGGGACCTCCGCGACTTATTATGACGTCGCTGATCAGTATTGACCTCTCGCTGGCAGATATAAAGATGCAATACTCGTAAGTAAGCAGGCTTGGAGAACAGTTGCCTCCTTTATCTAGCTAAAGGAGGCACGGCAAAGGGAGAGATGAAATGCCGCTGAAACACTCCAGTCCCGACGGAGCGGAGTAGGAATCCCAAGTCGGAGGTTTTCACACCTTCTCCTCTTATAGAAATTCTGTGCACCGGTTTCATGCGGTGGTGCCTCAACGAACCTCTAACTCCCCGTGGTAGGGTGATGACGGGTCATAGTGGTTTTTAGTGGGTATTCCGGCACTGCTGGCGAGTCCCACACTGCGGGCGAAAATGGATTTCCCAGCGACTAAAAAAAGGTCGAGCTCTAGAGAGGCAATGCAAAATCGGGGGCACGGATCGCACTAAAGTAATATAGAACAATCAATATTCAAATTATTTTGAAATTCGATTTCAGTTTCTCGTTATATGTTTTGATTTTTTACTTGTGATGTTAACATTTCATACTGATTTCTTCCTAAAACTTATCATTTATATTTCTTTAAAGAACTAAGGTTAAAAATTATGTATGGGGACATAAGCCGGAAACACCGGTTTAGAGCCTCAGAAAGACAATAAGCTCTTTCCATTGAGACACAGCCAATAGCCCAATAAAGTATTTACACGCAACGGTGTTATTTGTTACAAGACTCCCTAAATTATTAAAAATGCTACCCAAAAACACTACTCCCGAAGAAAGTCGCGGGCACAGCTAGTATACATATCATTAAGTTATTAGATTGTTTAACAAACAAAGCATAAATTTGCACTCACAGCTCATGTTAGCAATAGCAGCTAAACAATTAGTGTGGAGATATTTATCCCGGACACGCGCCATGTTGTATTGCAGTGCACGAACCACCACAAGGACCATTAGGCCTCCGAGAGATATCTCTGATATTGACCTCTCAGTGTACCACGGTAGACTTTTTAACATCTACAAAATAAAAGGTCCATTTACAATAAAAACAATGCAAAGTGAATAAGGATTAAAAAAAAATACAAAACTCTTTATTGTACACCCAATACATAAAAAAAAAACAACATTAAGGAGTACAATTAGCGGTCTTATCGTTAAAATAGTGAGTTCTTCCAGGCAACCAAAATTGCTTAAAAGGACACGGAAATGGAAACAGGGAGGTGTACTAAATAATAATAGCAATCATAGTAATTAATAACAACATTATCAATTAATCAATGTCCTTGGTGTATCAATCTTTTTAAATAAATTGTGAGAATGAGCATATTTCATATTGATATGCATCGAGTTCCAAAGACGAGCAGCTTGAACTGGGATAGATTAAATAAAAGAGGTATAATGACAGGGACTTATTAAAACTAAATTTTGCGAATGGAGATGAAATATTGTCTTATGTATAAAACTTTATCAATAATTATATTGATATTTAACGTGAAAAAGTAAAACAAAATGATTTGAATCAATTAAATAAGCACAAAATTTAAAATAAATCACGGGATTTAGAACGTGTAACGAACGGTTGCTGGACATTTGTGACGTCATAATGTTATATATTTACGATTACAAAAAAAATCGAAAGGTTTAGTTACCGCACAGAAAGACATAGAAGCACACTAGCGGGGAGAGAATTTTACATAATTGTCTCAAGAACTTGTCAAACTTTAAATTTAAAAAAATAATAGTTAGAAAGTTAGAATGTAACTAAATACAACTATCTATAAAACATACAAACACACGTAGTTATACACGCAAACGCAGACAAACACACGCACACACGCACGTACGCATGCACTCTTTGTTAATACATAGCCAAACTTTAATAACTATTTGCTAGGAGAGCAATGTCGCCTAAAATACAGGTTCATTTCTAGTATAGGGACAGATGTTTTCTATTCAGTATTTTAGTGGTACATTGTAGTGTTTTGTACTTAATTAGTATACTTCTTCTACATAAGATAATTTAAACAAATAAAACAAATTTATTGTAAAATTTATCGTTAACTTTTTCGGCCCTAAGCATCAGAAAAATACGCTTGATCTGAACGGGGGTACCAAAAGATCCTAGTTCATCGAATGAAAATATTTTACACGAAAGCAGTGTCGTACTCGTGTGATTGTCTGGCTCTTTCTTTCCGCTGGTACAGAGTTTATTTGAATGACAGAAATGCCATGTCACTGGCAGAATAAAACAGAACGAGCTAGTATTGGAGTGTCGATGTAGCGTATCTGCTATTTGGTTTCTTGTTATCAAAACCAATATTTTCATACGATTCGTGCTTGAGACAATAAAATAACAGAAAACGATTTTCTTATAATGCGTTTACGATTATAAAAATTATGGAAAAAGTAGATTAGAATAAGTTAATACTCACGACTAGATGCACGTTCTTAATGAGTGAGTCGTCCTCCGTCAGTATGAGTAGAACTATCAGTGACATGTATATGTGATGAGAGTTACTGTCGGGGGCATTGTACAACACCTGCAATATTGGTACTATCTGAAATAAATAAAAGTAAAAAAATTAAAAGTGCGTGCGCACAAATTACTCAGAAATGAAACTTTAGCAAACTAATTTTGAAGTCTTGTTTATATTTATACAAATCGAAAACTTGGAGGGAAAAAAGGAAGATATGGTAGGAATTTAATAAATTTAATTATCATTAAGATATTAAATGTGTCGAAAATTTATACAAATAATTTATTGAAATAGCAACTGCTGAAACGTAAATAAATATTCCACGTGTTTATTCTCAACATTAGAAAATATTTATTAAATTTTTGAACTAAAAATTTCAAAAGACAATTTATGAAATAATTTTATTTTATAAAAAATAGTATATTAAATTATTTAATGACGAGTGGCAAATTAAAATGCCACATATTATGTGCATATATTAAAACTACCTAACCTTCAAACGAATTAGCAAAAAAACGCTGCACATCATCGTAACGCAAATCGCGCGCTTCATCCCTAAAAATTTTACCCTCATGCGCCTAAAGTTTTACATCAAGGGTAAGGTAAAAAGAGAAGCAGGCAAAGTACATAAGTGTATGCGGTAATCCACAAGACCAGATTCGATTACTCTTTTGTTGTTCTGCTTGTTCTAGTTAGTCCATGTATACTTTCAAATACATGCTAGTGTGTGTAATGTTGTTTTTATTGCATTTGGCACTCCTTCTCTATATACAAAACCCACGACTTTGTCTGCGTTGAATGTTTTTTTCATTGGTTTTGAATGGGTAGCATTTTCAACAATTTAGGCAAAGTGCTTTTCAAATAAAAAAACATACGTATTAATACTTCAATCAGCTTTTTCTTGTGTACTACGGCAAAGAGCTTATAGTTCTTTTTCAGGCTCTAGATTATCGCTGTACCAAATTTCAATCAATTTCATAAAATCCGTTCTTAGCTAACTTCTACTCGCAAAAAGGAATATTCCTATCAAATTCCAAGTCTCTATGCGTTATGTGATGAGTCAATAGTTAACATCCCCACAACCCCCCTTGCGGGCGGAATTTCGTAAAATCCGTTCTTAACTGACCTCTAGGCAAAAGGCATATTCCTACCAAATTTTAAGTCGCTACGCCTTATGGTTCCAGAGATATCGTGATGAGTCAATAAATACCTGGCTATCTCTATTATATGTATAGATTAGCGTGGGAAATTTCATATTTCTTCCTCCGCGCAATTTTCATGAAAACGGGGTACAATGTTTCAGGTATTAATATATAGATTATTTATTTGTCAATAGCTGACAATTATGAGAAAAACTTTATATTGTTACAAGCACATTAAAAAAATTAATAAGGTGGTTCTTAAAATTTCTAATGTTTCACGCAATTACCATCCATCCAACGTCCATCCGTTCACACGTGATGCCGTGACACAGGGACTCATTTTTACATACAGAGATTTGCACCGATATAACAAATATTCGACAAATGTAGTTGACCTATTAAATTTCAGGTCGAAATTATTCTATAGATATTCATTATTAACTCACCAAGTGTTCGACATTTGCGACATTACTAACGTGTCGTTTGTACGCCTTGCATGAGTGCAGCATCAGGTATAAAAGTAAAGTTGAATGTTCACAGCCTGCTGTTGCGCACAACGCTTTGTGGAGCTGGAAAGTTATTTTATTATATAAGGTTAAAATGTAACTAGCAGCCTTAATAGGCTCCCACAACAGTCTCAGGCCTCCTCACTCATGGGAGAACAGTTATATAATAACAAAATATGTCATATTTAAACAATAGTTTGAAAAAAACAACGTTTGTTACCATAAAAAAAATTTCAATTACAAATAGGTTAGATCAAAAAGTTAAGTTTTCCGGCCAAAATGGGCTGTATGTATATGTACTCGTATCTAAGTTAACCGGAACTGATAAAAGTATGGTATGTGACGAGTGAGCGTTTTCGTGGGTTTTACTTTATTAATAAGTTAATTTTACTCTATTTAAAATATAATTTTAACATAAAGTAATAAATCTTTTACGATTATAAATCAAAGTCTTTATCCTAGTTTATTAAATAAGATCAACTTTAAAATACTATACCATATTACTAATACTATACATACTCCTCTTGTTTCGAAAGTTAGTTATAAGTCAAGTGATTATCAACCAATAGTAAAACAAACATTAATTCTTTTATTCATAATTTATATAGTATTTTTAGTTATTTTGCATGTAATTTTTTAAAGTATTTTCTCTTAATATCTTAAAGTTAGTGTACGATTAATCCATAAGATATTTGTTATTAAACTAGTATAATTGTGTATGCATGCGCAGTTTGCTTTCTTATGATTCCACATGTTTTGTAAGTACTTAGAAACGTAATTAATGCAAAAATTATATGTACATTTGCTAGTGTTATAACGTAATAAAAAAATACACTTAAATCAAATCAAAATGTCTTTAGCAAATAGCCCTATTACAGTACTTTTGAATCGACAAATCTACATTTTTTTCCACACAATAATTCTAATGTACGTCTGATGATGGTATTAAAAAACGACTTTAAATCTAAAGTTACGAAGGTTTCTTCGCTCCCTGATCTGAGAAGATTCCACAACAAACTCAGTCAGGTATTTTTATTTATTTTTTGTTATCATCATCATTACAATATCATATTGGTTTAATAAATTTCAATTAATCAAATAAGAGCAAATCGTTCACCCCCACGCGTTTCTATCGTCTAAGTAAGCTTGCAACTTATGATTTTTCTATCAACTTTTTTTTGGCAAAGAATAGTGATTATAATAGAAACGTATACAGTTACCCTTAAATGAGTTATTAATTTTGTGCAGCCTACTAGAATTTATAACAAGTGTGTTTTTGTTTGTTAAGTTTTATGATGTACATTCACTCTTTTCATTAAAAAAGTCAATGTTTTTATATACGTACAACAAGTTTTCTAATATGTATACGCAATAAACTGTCATTATATTACTTACAGCAGCCATATCTATTCGCGGTGGAGTAACTTGTGTTACGCTGCCATTGGTATCTCTATGTGGAGTTGTAGCTGAAGTTTCTGTAATAGAACCCGATATCGAATCAAAATGTAACTCCTACTTATAACTGTTTCTACAATATTATGGAATTATCACTAGAAATAACTATTTTACGTTCCACTTAAATAGTAGGATGCTAGAAGGTAACACATACGTGATAAGGTTTTAAAATGGACAATGATCAAATTTATTATTAAAACTCCAGTAAACTATACATGGATTTATATAGTAACACAGATATATTACAATTATTATTCTTATTACAATTTGCAATTCACTTCAAGTAACAGTTAGGTATTAATAAAATATTTCATGTTAAAATTCACCTAATACCATTTCAATTATGAATATCAATTTTAAAAAGCATCGTTCTATTAAAATTATTTAATATTAAATAAGAAATGGGTTTGAATAAAAACTAACATAAATTATGAGATCAAGAACTGGCAATCTTAGCTTGATATGATAGTTCTGTCATATGGATAACCAGCTCTTTCTCTCGTTTACCAAATTGTCCGTTACATCACAGTAGTCGTAATCGTCGTAGCTTCAAGCGATGGACGTCCATTGCTGGACATAGGACTCATGAATGACCTCCACAAGGCCCGATCTTGCGCCGCCTGGCTCCAGCGACTACCGGTGACCCTCTGTATATCATCGGTCCACCTTGTGGGGGGTCTACCTACACTGCGCCGTCCGGTGCGGAGGTGCCACTCCAGCACCTTCGGCTCCCAACGTCCATCGGTCCTTCGGACTATGTGCCCCGCCCATTGCCACTTCAGGTTCGCGATTCGTAGGGCTACGTCGGTAGCGTTGATTCTACTACGGATCTCTTCCTTTCTGATTCGATCGCGTAGAGAAACTCCGAGCATAGCCCTCTCCATCGCACACTGAGTGACTCTGAGCTTCCGCATGAGGCCCATAGTCAGCGACCACGTCTCAGAACCGTAGGTCATCAACACGCACATCACATCACAGCAGTAGTTTTTAAGAATTAGTATATTACTCACACAGGGCCGAAAGTATGACATTACCGCCTGTGTGATAAAAACGCAGTTTGTATTGGTATACCTTCATACCGTGGTGTGTATACAATTTTTCATCAGAGCGGGATTGAATTTTGGATAAAAATGTTAAATTATTTACATTTTTATTTAGATATAGAATCAAGTTAGTTATCATTAGCACGTACGCTTCGACTATGTAACTAAGTAACAAGTCAAACTCAGTTGTTTATGACAATTTATAGCTTCAAGATAAGTTTAGATACTTAATAGGTTCTAATGAATCATAAGAATTAAAGGGAGAAGAAGTAATTAAAAATTTTGGTGACTCAGCAAAACAAATTGCCAAATATTTTGGCATATGTATAAAACGTTAAACATCCTATGAGTATAAATAAATTCAAAAAAGAATTATTCGAATGGCCGTTACCACTAAGCTACGAGAACGCAGAAAATATATTAAAATTATTTCATACTTAAACGTATTCTCGCGTGAGCACATAATAGACACACCCACACCCACACGCACGCATTCACGCACTTACATAAACATCCACACTCACATCTAGAATTTGAATATTAAATTAGTTTTAGTTTCATTATAATTTTAACATATAACATAGCTTCACTAAATTTTCTTTCATTCTTTTAGTAATGTTAATTTTAAGACACATAAACCTGTAAGTCGGAACAGCGAGATCCTCTAACGCAGGTATGCATTTACTTAAAAGAGGGTTTTTATTGATGACAGTTTAGCGCTTGACTGTGATCTCATTTGATAGTAAGTGATGATACAGTCTAAGATGGAAGTGCGCTAATCCACACAGCAGCGTACCAAAACATAAACCTCTTTGTTTGGCGGTACGATTTTGCTGGTAGGGTGGTAACTAGCAACGGCCTAAGCCTCCCACCAGTCTAGACTCAGACAAATTAGAAAATACAATTATCTAAATTTGTCCTAACGGGGATCGAAGCCGGGATCTCTGCCAGCAAAGCGAATATTCGCACCACTGCGGCAGTTGTGGCCGTCAACATGGGTCTCAACCCCATGAAATGTATAGGTAAAATAAAATTTTCCAAATAAAGAATATTTGTATTATAAAAAAAAGCTAATTTAGTAGCCATGGGCCAAAATTTGAAGCATGCGCTCTAAAATAGTTTTTAGACATATTTTGACATTTATAAGAATTGCTAACGGCACACGCCGTAAATATTGAACCATGCGCGCTAAATTACGCAGTTATTTAATCGGAAGGCAATGTGGTACATTCGTTACTGAAAATTGGATTGAAAGTACGAATTTTCGTTCCAAGTATTATGAAAAAGTCATAATTAAGTTTTCATATTTTTTTCTTAAATTCGTCTTTTTTATGTGGGTATAGCAAGTGTGTCCGATTAAATATATTAAAAAGACTCACCGACTGTATCTTCACAATGTAATAGCGCTGTTCTGTATAGATTATCCTCACTAATGCAATGGTTCGCCAAGGCAAGTAACAGTAAGCATGATTGGTTAGCTACAGGGTGCTCCATTTTCAACCGATCCAGCAATTCGTGTCGGTGTAACGGCGGATTGCTGTATATCGTCTGACGGGCGGTCGCGTTGAATGTAAGCATGCTCCATAAACTGGCTAAAATAAAAAAAAATACTTTAATCAAAATTCATTCTATATCTACGCTACATATAAAAGTACTACTAGTTATTTTTGAAATACTTTCCCGTATTGCTTCGGTTTACCTACAGAAAGGCTAGGCCTATTTTGTTCATCGATTTGTTATACGAATTTCACCGAGAACACATACATACATAGCATCACGCCTCATTCCCATAGGGGTAGGAAGAGACAAAATTCTTCCACTTGCCACGATAATTGCATATGTCCTTCGCTTCTTTCATTTTCATTAAACCTTTCATACAAATTCGTCGGTTTAAAGTACTCTTGACTACTCCCTTATTTAAAATGTCCTGTATTTGATCCAGGAACGTTCGCCTTGGTCTTCCGCTTCCAACTTTCCCATTCACTCTTGACACATAAATCCTTTTTGGCAGTCTCCTTTCACTCATTCTCTCTACATGCCCAAACCATCTAAGCATACCTTTCTCAATTTTAGTCACTACATCTTCTTTTAAACCACCACGTTCATTTATCACACTATTTCTTACTCTGTCACTCAGTTTTAATCCACTCATACTTCTCAACGCTCTCATCTCTACCGAATTTATTTTACTTATGTGATTCTTCTGCCATATCCAACTCTCACTACCATACATAAGTGTTGGCACCAACACTCCAGCATGCACTGCCAGTCTAGCCCTTTGAGACACCATCTGGCTATTCATAAAGGCATGCAGAGCACCATTTACCATATTCCCTGCATTCACTCTCCTTTCGATATCACTTTCACATGTTCCATCTTTTGTAAATTTAGATCCCAAGTATACAAATTCTTTCACCTCTTCCACTTGTTCCCCATCTATCAAAATATTGCCAGTCATCATAGATTCATCTCTTTCAAAAAGCATAACTTTCGTTTTGTTTACAGTCACTTTCATTCCTTTCCCATTCAAAGCTTCATTCATAATAATTACCATCTCCTGTAGCTCATTAGCGGAAGACGCAAGTATTACTTGATCATCAGCGTAGAGTAAACATTTGATGAGTAATTCATTCATTCTTAACCCATACATGCTTTCTTTTAAATCTGTCAAATAGTTATCCATGAATAGGTTGAACAACTTGAAATTTGCGAAATCCCTCTATCAGCAAGGACAGATCGCGACTAAAATAACATTCATTGAAATAATAAAACGTTTACTACATCATATAAAATGAAATATTTTGTTATAAATGTATTTAAGTATGTAGCAGCCCATTAACATCCCACTGCTAAGCATAGGCCTCCGCACGCATATGAGTCAGTTTTTAGAGTATAGATCCACTACACTGCTCCACTGCAGATTGGCAGGCATAGTACACAAGTGCACTCATACATAACATGGCATACATAACATACATAACAGGGCTTAACATGCTCTCCGGGGCACATAGGTGGACAAATACTTACAATTTCTTAACAGAAAACTCAATATCGATTTCGAACCCGGAACCTCATGTCTGTACTCGATCCTGCTAAACACTAGACCTATAAGGCAGTCGCGATAATAACGCTATAAATGTAAATTTTAATAAGCCAAAACTCACTCTCGTTAACTCCAATGTACAGACACAACCTACATAAATGCACACACATACACACACGTACGAGTATATTATTATTTTTTGTTTTGTTTCAATGCATGTTTATCTTTTTCTCTTGTTAAATAAACAATAATCTACCACGGAAGAGGGAAGTCTTCTGATACAGGTAACAATTATTATGCTTAAAAGAAGGCCTTTGCCACGAAATCATACTATTGTAATTTCTATGAAATAAATAAAATAAGTTTTTTAAAAGGTACATTCAAAGAAATATCCGTTTACACACACACGCACACACACATCAATCAAAACATTCATGTAGATGCAAACACACACACATGTTAATTGTAAAATTTTCTATTTTCCTTTTTGTTATTGCTTTTTTTATTTTGTTTTTTTTTATTATACTAACTTGTATGGTACCTTTATATCATGGAGGAGTGAGATCTTCTTTTACGAGTGTTTTTATACTTAAGAGAAGGTATTAACAACGGTAAGTCTTGGGCATATTATATTATTTTCTTTTTATAGCTGCATTAATAAAACATACTTACAAGCTATATTGATCAGCATACTGCCAGGCCCTTGGGCCCCAAACTGAGCAGGAGCAGCTGACATACTCGACAAATTCGTCAATAATGTTTTCACTAAAAGTGGGGCATGCATTCCATATCTGCCTTGAAATAAGGTTCTGAAATTAAGAACATTATTAGACCTTTAAACGCTGGAACAACTTTGGCCCTACCATCAAAGACTTGAATTTAATTGAATTATAGCATGATTGCAATAGATGGTATTATAATTTCATGAACAAAATAACTTTTTTCATCCGCGTTGTTTACAACCCCGTGGAAATATGGGATCCAGATCAAAAATTTAGTCTAAACCATTCTTGAATTCAACTTTTTTTTATCAAAATCGGTTTTGCCTTTTAGGAGTTAGTCAACATACACGTACAGAATCATAGTCATTTGCATTGAAACATAGTCAAAATAAATGACATTACACATACTTAATTATGTAGAATAGATGTACAATATATTGTAACACTGAGAAGATACTAAACCCTAAAGTCAGGTGCTTATCTTAGTTTAGGGGTGTGGGAAAATTTAAATGTTTATTTTTGTTTTTATCCCCAAATAAATAAAGTTATTATTAAACGGCTTTCTGAAATGGTTGTTCAGAATATAATCATGCTAATCTTGCCCATATTAAATTATTATTCTCAACTTTATATTACTATTAGATATATACCGAACCCACAAATTTTATCAAAGTACCTTTAGGTGAAACATCATTTAAGCATAAATTTATACTTAACGTTAATAAACATTTTAACAAAAAAGGAACCGTCTTCAAAACAATCTCCTAAAAGTTCTGTTTTTGTTAATTTTTTTATTTTTAGTGAACCTTAAATCAACAAAAAAATTTGTCTGAATATGGGTACACCTAAAAAACATGTTGCTCATATTAGCCGTTTAAATGAAACAACTTTAAAAAGTGAAATTTACGTTGGAACCGCCACACCCAGAATAGAACCCGCAATCTTATACGTTACTGGTGGGTTATTTTGTCAACCCGCTATCACGTCTTTTATATGGAAATCAAGCACACTACTAATACGTACACTCCGCTACCACCGCTTCAAACATAATACACCCTATAAATATTGCAATGCAGCAACAAACGTAAGCTCATTGCCATTTGATTACAGAAAGTTATATATTCCGCTATAAATCGGACCCTTACTGTAAGCCGTTGAGGAGTTCCATTGATCATCATGTTTAACTAAGACATTCACTTGACCATACCAACGTTACAGTAGGTGACTTTAATATCCGGATCGCTTATAAAAGATTCTGCCGTGTATTAATTTCATTTGCTCCTAAGAATTGAAGAGTTCCGTTACTTTGTCATGGATCCCATGATCAAAACCTAACCAAACTATTATGAAATAACCCTTGAAGTATATCCTTTCCATTAAAATCGAAATCCGAAGGCGTGATCTTGAGTTATTCGTCTATTTATCGCGCACATGCTTATTGCAAATTTAAGACGTATCCGGTTTTCCCATGGATGCCATTATCAGAACAGACCTAAAAAAAACGGGCACCCTAGGACAAGTACCAGCTTTTATATAAAAAAAAAGAATGATTAAGATCGGTTGACCCTGTCGGAAAATTTCTTTATTGCTGACAGTTTAGCGCTTGACCGTGATCTCACCTGATGGTAAGTGATGATACAATCTAAGCTGGGGGGGCGCTAATCTGGTAACAGGCGATATACTCCTTATAGTTTCTACACAGCATCGTACCGGAACACAAATTTCTTTGTTTGGCGGCACGTCTTTGCTGGTAGGGTGGCATCTAGCCGCGGCCGAAGCCTCCCACCAGTCCAAACTTAGACAAATTATAAAATACAATTTCCTAAATTCGTCCTACCGGGATCGAACCCGGGACCTCAGTTAGCAAAACGAATACTCGTACCACTGCGCCAGCGAGGCGGTCAATCCGTCAAAGATATGGTCAGAGGTAACAAACATAAAAATAAATACAGACTAATTGATAACATCCTCCTTTTTGACGTCCTTAAAGCGCATACAAACCTATATATTAAAGAAGTTTCAACAAGTCGCGTCTGTCCATGAACACCGGCGAACATATACACAGACATGAGGACGAGCAAAGTGTTTATGCATTCCAAATGTAAATAGTAGGTATTGTCTCTGTAAAAAATTATTCAGATTTACAATATTTTTTTAAATATTCATAGATGTGGGGATACACATATACATACTTCTGCACACTGGCCACGTAAACTAATGTAAAAAGTAATCGAACTTATGTCTCAAATGCAAAATACATTTTGAGTCACGATCCAATTTTTTAAATAATCATTGCACACATTCATATCCTACACTCACTAACAAACAATATATAAATAGAAACATACATTCACACTCATACGTAAGAATTCCTTTTGGAATATGCACATAAGCTTAGCTAATCATTTTAAGTACTGGTAATTAATTAGTTTACTCTTTTTGTTAGTTCGCTAGATATCATTTGTTTTTTTCTTTTATATAGCTGTAGTTGGAGTGGAGGAGTTGGAGTTCAGGATCCAATGACCCATAATATATTAAAACCATCTGTATAAGAAATGGGAAAAAGAAATTGATTTGATATTTTATCTTTATCACTTATGGTTTTTACCCAACCTCGTACCGGAAAGCAAATTATTTTTTTTTTGCTTAGCGGTATGTATTTTCGGTATAGCGGTACGGTTGTAGGGCACTAACTTTACACAGCCGAAGCCTTCTACCAGTCTAGATTCTTCGAATCCCTAAAGATTTGAGTTCATCGTAGGAAAATCAGTGATCCTAGTTAGGTCACAAGGGTTACGGACCGAAAAAGATTAAGGACCACTTCCCTAAAGTAACTATATGTGAAACACTCGTAGCATAAACATTTAAATTCATATCATACGTGATAGGAACGTCAATTATGAGTCCGATGAGGGCATCTACAAGCATCTCCACCCGGCTCTCCCCATTCATAGGTTTGGAAGACACTTGACCTTCAGTGGCGGTCACCTCTTGAATAGGAGACGCTGGTGGCGTCTGCTCCTGAGGTACTGGAGACTGAAAACAAAATCGTGTACTGTGCAAACTATAAGTTGTTTGCTTCGTGAATGCCGCTACCTCACCACCTATTTCATCTGTCGATTATCAAACTTACACCATACAGCAACGTCAACACATCCACTCCCTATAACGTATTACCTTGTCAAATTTGTTGTAATTGTTGCACTTAACAGACATTTTAATATATATTTTTACATTTTAAGCGTTCACGTTTATTTGCACAAAATATGTCAATAACAGATCATATTTAATCATATGTATTTAGGTCCTTAAATATGAAATTAGCGTTTTGTACAGGAGCAATATAAAGTAATATTTTTTTGTAAAATGTATTTAATTAATCAAAGTTTGTACCGCTGCTATCTATAGACTTATGCCATCTCATAGGTAGTCGTTTGTAAAATGCCTTCATTATTGTGACGGTTAAATAAATTAACACAGCAGTTGACGCGTGTTTGCAAGTTCAATTCACTCAACTCATAAGGTAAAGATATTGGAACGATTCCAGTATTTTTACTTTCCCGATTTGCTTCACTGGATTAATACAGTTTTGTCATTTACCCTAAAGTCTGCTGTTATCTCTTAAAGAGCTTCATTTTCCACATTGGTCTCCAGCCGTCCGCGGGGTTGATTCTGAAGGTCGAAATTTCCAGAACAAAAACCAAAAATGTACCGCGCTTTCTTTTGCGACACCAACGCCGTACACATTATTAATCCTTCCAGCTGTTTCTGCAGCACTGGCGCCACGGTAGAACTCTTACTCGTAAATATACCGATATTTCATGTTTTCCATTGTGCGGTAATAAAAAAACAAATGAATGACCGTTTTCAAGACTTGAATTTGAACCCGCTAAATGAATTTATAAATTTGAATTTGGAATTCTTAACCAAAGAGGAGATATTTCAGATCAAAGTGGTCAGTACGACAAAACGCTAATTTCAAATGTAAGGACCTAATAGATATGCAAATATTATACAAAAATAAATAAGTAAATTCAAATAGCTTTGTATCCATATTACACTGAAATTTTGGACAGTTTATATTAAGAATGAGTGTACTTACGTTAACTGTCCTCGCTTGCACGTCAAGATGTTTACAAAGCTCATACTCCGGGACGAGCTCAACTAAATACTTGGTGACTGCTCGTATCACAAACAAGGCATTGTAACTCTGCCACGCCAGCATTACACTGTAATATTTGCAATATATTGAAGAAGTATACGTATGATATATCGCTAACCAAGAGGCAAGGGGAGATAGGCAAGAAAGTCGGTAAGATCTTCGCTATGTAGACCAGTATTGCACAAAAACAAGTGTATTCTCTTCTGATCATCATTCAGGTCGTAGTGGAAAAGATTTATATAATCTTAGTGTAAGGTTTTGATAAAATTATAAGGAAATTTAAACATTTAATTCTGTTATATGTATGCTAGATGGCGACTTACATTTTTTGTCATTGATCAAATTTAAGCTGTTGCTTAAAGACTTATTTGGAGATACTATAAATATTTATTACTAATATAGGCCCGTCATCATATATTAATTCAAAAATGACTAATAAAAATCCCATAGTTCTACCAACATATCAGTATTTTAATCGTTAAAACTTAGGTATCAGTATACTGTTCATAAAATTAGTCACAGTAAAGTGTCGTATGTAATTAAAATAAATTGAATATATCATACGTAGCTAATCTAACGAGTTACTAATGCTGTTTTAATGTACATTCAAAAACCTAAAAGATAACAGGCTCCGACAGTGTTATTGTTAAATTAGTGACGAATTAAACTTTTGCTTAATAACAATAATACATCCAGAGTTTTAAATAACAATTTGTCTGTTTGATTAAACACAGTGTAACCTTATAACAGGCCTCAATATGCTGTATTTATTGTTTTTTTTTTAATCCCCTAGAACTACTTGTAGGAGTTTATGAAAAATATACCTGTATTTATGAATAGTTAATATATAAATAAAATCATTATGCAGTAAGAGATATACAAACAAGCTCTTTTCCGAGATAACATATTTATGCCTTCCAGTATAAATATATATAGAATCTAAATAAAGAATTAAAATGTTGTAAAGCTATTATCGTTACATTTTTATTATAGGCCAACAGAAATAGTGGCATGACGAATTAACCGTGAACCATTAATAATAACCACGACGAACAATAACTTAAGGTATTTTTTATTGTTGTGATATATTGCATTTATCTCAATTTTTTTGAAAGTGAAAATATACAAAGGAAAGGCTTCTGAATAGGTTTAAATTTTGACTAAGTTATTATAATATTTTGACCTTGGATAAACGTCGTATAAATAGACTAAGATTTTTTTTCTAATCGAGCAGCAACACAGATTGTCTTCAAATTTGGGAAATTGTATTTTATAATTGTTACAGATGGCTTCGGGCAAGGCTACTTACCACTTTATAGGCATAGATATGCCACACATCAAGACCATTATTTTCCATCACATTTAGACAGTCTTTACATAAAATGAGCTTGGACCTATACAATCTTAGACTGTATCATTTGCTATGAGGTGGGATCATTGCCAAGCAAAAAACCTTTATGTAAGTTGTTAATGAGATTAATTTCGCTGCAAACATTAACTACTAGTTTTCATAAAAATCTTGATCAAATGAAGGAAAATTTGCTGCAATGAACTATAAAGGTCATTGAATTTAGAGCAAGGTTTTCATTATGTTCATGGTGACATTTACATTTACATTCAACTACTATGTCTATCAACATAATGTGAAGAACTGCTGCATTATGACTAAGTCTCAAATCCTAACTTTTATAATTAATGTCTCAGTTGTAGGCCTCCTAATACTGAGACATTAATAATTAACACTATGTTAACTTGATACAAATACAAACTGTATAAAATACATGTACATAGTATAAAACCATAAAGTCACTTATAGATAGAAACCTTTAAGCCTATTACCTGAGATTTCAATACATAGAGTTGTAAAACTAATCATAATATAAATTTAATTATGAATTAACATTCAATAAAACTCTATACAAATACAGTATAATCAAGTGTTATGTACAGGCTGAAAAAAATGTAATTGATCTGGATCACTTGATTGAAATTTTTTTTTATTAAAAATTAAATTTTTTTAAACAACATTTATATAAGGAAAGTAAGATTTAATACTACGAATGGAGTGAATTTGAATAATATTTAGGTCTTACTTATCTGAATTGGGTGCAGCAAGCAATTCTGTTGCTCGGGTAATGAAAACTTGCACTAAGGAACCCAAATTCCCAGTCTGTTGATTGTTCTGTAAGAATTTCTGTAGTAAGGCCTCCGAGCTTGAGTCAAATATCAACTGTTCATCACTGCATAAAAAATACAATGTTTAATTAATTGCCTTAATGAAATTTAAAATTAAAGTCCCTTTGATTTTGATAGTCTTACTGTAATGTAAGAAAAATTACTGTAATGCTGGGTGAAACGACTTCAATCGGTCCTAGGTTTAATCCCCAGACAGGAAACTTAAAAAACATACATACATAGCATCATGCCTCATTCCCATAGGGGTAGGCAGAGACAACATCCTTCCACTTGCCACAATCCTTGCATTTCTCCTTCGTTTCTTTCATTCTCATTAAACCTTTCATATAAGTTCATCAGATTAGAGTACTCTTGACTAGGCCCTTAATTAAAATGTTGTGGATTCGATCCAGGAATGCCTTGGTCTTCCCCTACCAACTTTCGCATTCACACTTGACTCATAAATCCTCTTGTCATTCTCCTTTCATTCATTCTCTCTACATGCCCAAACCATCATCAACCATTAAAAAACTATATTTATTATTTGTTTACATCTTGGACTTGTGGGATGCATTAGCCTTGGCTAATTACAACTCTAACATCAAGAGCAGGCTGCCAAGGAAATCATTTGAATTAGTGAGCAATATGTGTAGAAACTTTTATGCAGATTACTGTTTTAACACTGTGTCTTCACTTAGTAGAGATCAACTAATGTCATTAATAAAAAAAAAAAAGATTCTTAAGAAAATTAAGACTTAGGTAAGTAAGTCTCTGTAGTAAGTCTCCTTTAGGTAAGTCTCTTTCCTTATTAATTTTTCTTTAAAAAGTGGGCATGTTTAACAGGAATGATCATCAGGATTCTATTAGTAACATTTTTAAAGTCAATAAATATCAAAATACTTACACATTTGTTGGAATCTGTATGTTAAATGCCAACAGCTGATTCCAGAATGGATCATTAGGGCAAACAACCTCATTTGAGCAGAATCTTGCAAGCAACTCATTGTTTGATATATCAGAATATTTACTGACAGCGATACCCATTCTGCAGGAAACAAATATTCCTATAGATAGAATAATTTTTGTTCAACATAACAATATATTTTTAAAACTTGTATACAGATTTTTCAAATATCAATTTAATATATACATTTATTTAATTAATAATTGTATTTCCAAGCAATTGTACTGTGCCATTTGTTAAAAGTACAGAATGAGTTTAAGAAGTTTATTATAGATAGTGTAGAAATTGATAATGGATAAGCATTTGGTATTTTTATCTCTATTTAAAGAATTTTACATAAAGCTGGTGTGATGTTGTTATGTAGAAATAGTTTATAATATATACGTTTATATAGTCGCACCAATGCGCCAATGAGGCCGACAATTGCTGCCTCTAAAATTCTTGCTCAAATCTTGGGCTATACAGATACTATTAGCCTACGTATTCTTTCGAAGAAGGAATACGTTTTCTGTAGTTCTTCATTACGTAAATATAACAGTAAATATCTACAATTATTACAATTGAATAAAAAAAAACACATGCATTCAAAAGACATGTCTAAGGCGTTGTAAAGGCACATTAGTTACCACCGGTAAATTGATACACACAATGAATTTTCAAACAAAATAATTTTACTTAATGGC
Organism: Elymnias hypermnestra; assembly: GCA_015832385.1. Classification (NCBI taxonomy): domain Eukaryota; kingdom Metazoa; phylum Arthropoda; class Insecta; order Lepidoptera; family Nymphalidae; genus Elymnias; species Elymnias hypermnestra. Next base: position 3,144,225 of record JACTOM010000068.1, on the reverse strand, counting down.
AGTTTTAGGAACTTATTGTGATTTTTTGTTGTTCCATAATATACTCATATTTACCTTAAGTTAATTCCCTAAATATATACCTTACTTAGGGAGTCCTATAATATATTTCGATGTCATAAATTGATGTTTTAAAAAGAATTAATGACTTGTTTCTATTAGCCACGACGAAATCATCGTAGAATTGTCAATGTCAAAAGTTGATTGTAACATTCACATTGTCATATTATAGGTAAATCAAAAATAATTTAATATTTATTCTCTGTTTGCCAGAGAATGTCCTTATCGCGATTTTTCGATATTATAGCATTATATTATAGTTTATTTATGTAATTATTCACGTTTCATACAAATGATGTCTTTTATATTCTGTTTTTCATATGAATTTAATCATATGGTTTTGTTAAATAGGATGTGTGAATAAGAATGATACAGCCTTCCTTTTAGTACGTGGCCATCCTCATAACTTTGTTTTGGAGCGTTTGGACGGGCCAGTCTGCGTTCTGGCACGTATGCGAATACCATAGATAATACCTATACACGGTTAGCGAATACGACGCTGGCGTAAGAAATGTTGGGACGGATGCAAGTTTTATACCTATATTATTATTTAATACCTATATACTGGTTATGTGGTACTCTGAAGCTGTTCAATCAAACATTTAAATGTATGGAATAATATCCACTTGCTATTTAATGCACTGTTACTTAAAATGTACTTTGAGATAAAATTAGCAAGCCTTTATTTTATTTACAAATATATGCGTAAACGCAAGGCAATCTTAATTACCGGTGTCGTTTAGATGTAAGATAATTTGTAATTTTAGATATTAAGATTGTCAATAAAGGATTTTATTATTATTATATATGTAATATATTTATATACAGCCGTCGCTACTCTAGGTTCAATAGAGATACATACATACATATATTTCTCTCTTCGCAGTCTGTTGTTTGACATTTCTGGTTCTAATTTGTTGCTGCGCTCAGTTTGCTATTTTGTTTTTAAATGTTGATAATATTCGAATTTCGAATTTATTGAACAATAACTTCGGAACACAGCCATGTGCTGTTAATATTTTGCTTTCAAACTGTACTGAAGTATATATTTTTGCCACCTTTTAATAATAGTATATTTATAAAATGCCGGCGGACTGTTATAAAATAGAAGTGATACACTTTTTAAATCCCCATTTAGTATGGGTAGAAGTCCACGACTCTATGTTGAAAGAGGAGTTCTCATTCGAACAAGTTGGTGTATATGGTGTACTGCCTCAAGAAATTACTGTGGTGATTGAGACGAATGGTATTGGGAACCAAAAATGCGAAGATTGGATGCCGGCTGCTACTGCTGTAATGAAATCTCAACTGGATAAAAGTGTTGAAGTTTGGTTCTCGCCGACCCACATTGACAAAAAGTAAAGATTTATGCTTGTAGATAGCCAGTTTACGTTAGGTTTAGGTTAGCCAGGTTTTTTGTTTAAGATATTCTGAGTTTTTACCAAATTGGGAAGTTGGTAAATTTCTTAAGCCTTTCCTAGGACAGCAATGACTATGGAGTCATTAAATATAATAAGTTAGAACAAAAACATTTTAGACTTAATAAGTTTTTAACAATTTCATTGTTTGCAGAACCTCGATTTTTGATGACAATATTCATAAATATGGTGAGATATTGATAAAAACAGAAAAAGGGATAGTCAAGAAGCTGTCAAACCTGCTTATTAAATCAGGCTTTGCCTACTGTAGTGTCAGTGATTTTCATGAAAAGTTGAGCTGTGGAAAACTTAAGACAAAACTTAACACTTTGCAGACCCAAGAAGTTATTAGGCAATTTGAATATTTTTACAAGAAGAATAAGTCAAAAAATAACTGGAAAAGATCAGTTGAAAAACAGACCTCTGTATTTCACATTTCACAAAACTTAGAATCATCTTTGACTGTGTCCAATGTAGAAAAGCACAATAATCAGATCATAAATAAAACTTTGCAAAATAAATTTAAAGACTTTGAGCTTTGTAAAGATGTTGATGAACAATCCCTTGGTAGGGCCTTTAAAAAAAGTAAGAGTGAACTTATTAAAGACTCTGATGTTTTGAAAACAAAAGTATGTATGGATAATGTGAATTCTCCAAATGAATGCGAAATAGGCACAACATTTGATATTATAAGAAAGTTTTTGGATTCACATTCAAAAGTTAAAGAAAGAGATTTGAAAATAAACAATGAATCTGATTCCAATGAAGAAGCAAAATCTCAAGTTAGTAGTGACAAAATTAATTGTAAAGAGAATTCCAGGATGATAAAAAATTTCAATAAATTTAAAGTAGTTTCTAAGGATGTCAATCTTAAAACTAATAATGATATGTTCAGCATTAATAGTGTCATACAAAAAAATATTGTGGTTGAAAAATCCATAGCAGATGTAACAGATCATGAACACCCAATAGCAAACGACAGCAATTCTAGATGTATCAATGGATTACAAGAGGGCAACATGGACACAAGTATCTGTAAGTTGAAATGATATATACATGCATCAAAGAATATTTCTAGAGACATCTTTTCCCTTAAATTTTTTTTTATCTAAAAACCATGGTGATGAATTATGTACTAGCATTAGGCACATTAGTTTTATAAAACTAACTTACTTGTGTCTGCCCAGGACTTAAAGCCATGTCTCCAATGAGAATACACAATAGAATATCAGTCATTTGGGCCATCGCAATTGTTAAAAAAAGTTAATGTAGAAAATATTTATTTATTTTTCTATTTATATTATTTGGAGAATAATTGTCTATGGGAAAATATATGGTATCAAGCAATTTTGCATATTGACATAAAGTAAAAGCTATTTAGAGAAAAATATCAAATCACATGAAATCACAACTGGATATAACAAACTTACTTATATTGCTTTCCACCTAACAGTACTGGTTTTTATGAATCTTCCAAATTCCATAGTTAATAATAGGAACCCTAATACTTTGTAAAAGACAGCAGTTTGTAAATAAATTTTATAGAGAAAAACAGTAGCAAGAATGATAAACGGTTCTTATTATGATTTTGTCTTAGACTGAAGGGGTAAGATGAAAATATTAGTAACATGTTAGTACTAATTATTTCAAGCATATATTTACTTGTTATGCGATATGTGGTTTTCAGTATGTTTAATGATTTATTGTGGCAAAAGATGAAGGAGGCATGTTTGCCGCCTTCATCTTTTGGTAAACATACCATCGGAGATAATTTCCATAATGTGATAATGGTATTCCTATCACTAATACCATTCTAGGGAAAAACACAGTCTTTACTATTCAAATTATAGTGTGGGGTAAGGCAGGGTGAGCTAACATCACCTAAACTGTTTAACGTTTATATCAATCACTGAAGAGTGGATCTAAGTAAAATGCGTACAGGCTGGATTATGTCAGTGTGAACAATGTTAGCTACGCCAATAATATATTGGGTGCTATTGGGTCCCACAGGAGGGTCCATCAGAGATCTGCTTAATTGCCTTGTTTATAACGTCAAAAAAAGTGTCTATATTATCTTTAAGGCCCCAAGTAAGAAATGTGACCTTATTTCGACAATTAAACTGAATGCCGAAAAGCTAAAGAAAGTTGTCGACTTTAAATACCTAGGTTATGTTGTTATCGAGGACCTTAAGGATAATAAGGACATCGACCGAGAGCGTAGAGCCCCTGCGGTGCGATGTTATTTGTTAGTGCACAGATTTGCCTGATGTAGCAAAGAGGTTATAATTGTTCTATTTAAGGCCTACTGCCAGTCCCTTTTTCTTTCGCGGTGGGGCCCACTGAGGCAGCGGATGCACTTCGACCCTTGTGGATCTTTTGTACGCGAAAACTCGGGTGGTCTGTGGGCTAGTTATAAGCGAGCATCGACGGATGCTCTTCGGGTGCAATATAATAATGGGTTCAGAACGGCATGATTGCTGTCCTACACATAAATGATTTTCATTGTATAAAAAGAAAAAGGGTAACGGCACTAGACAGAATATGTTCTAGGCACAACAGCATTCTGAGGATGTTATCGGACAAAACGAATACAAAATTATGCAAACATTTCTTCCGAATTATATTTAGATGTTAAGGTTATGTTAATTTATATAATATCAACATAGCTGATAAGATTTTAGGTTTAAGCACTGGATTTCGTCTTTGATATATATTTATTGTTTTCTTTCAGCTAGAGATAAACGAAACTTGTATAAACCTGATAAAAGGCTCATTGCTTATGGTCCACCAGGATTAGATCCAAAATACTTAAAAATCCAGGTCAGGACATCTGAAGACTTTGACACAGAACCCAAAACTGATATTCAGAACAAAGTCACTTTAGAAGAGCGTGTTAATATATTTAGGGATGCTGATTCTGACATATGTGTTAATATCTCAAGAAAAAACGATCAAAATAATTTGTTAAAGATTAGCTCCATTGAAAATTTAGAGGGGAAGAATATAAACAAGGTTTATAAAACAGAAAGTCAAAGTAATGATTCAATTGAGAAAAAATCTTTATGTTCATTATCTCTTCAAACAAGACTGGAAGCCCATAAGAATTTTTCAATGAAACATGGTAGCAGTCTCTCTAGTTCTGAATCTGCTAAAGGTTTCTCCAATGATACAACATCTTCCAAAGTATCTGACGATGAGGAAGATATTGAAAATGTTATCCAAAGGATAAATTCTGTTTACAAAGAAGAACAGAAGAAAGACGAAGATAAACCTCATTATAATAATGTAATTACTAAACTTAAGAATAACGTAAATCCATTTAGAAATATTGATCCCAACATATCAGTCTTTGTAGATAAACTTTGCACTCCAATTCTTATGGTACATTCTAAATATGATAGGCGTATCCAGCCAGTTTTTGAGATGAGGGATGTTTATTTCACTATCCATATACATAATGTCCTTAGAAATATGTCAGTTGAGCGTCCCATGATGTTGCAAGCATTATCATGGCGGACTATTTTGAGAGGTTATAGTTTATTCATGATCAGTCCAATGGGAAGTGGTAAAACATTAGGCTATTTGCCAGCCGTTTGTAGGTTAGCAAATGATACAAACGCGAACAGTACAGTCGAAAGTGTTGGTCCAATTTGTATTATTGTTTGTGCTACTGCTCAATCTGCTACAAATGTGAAAAGAATGGCCAGAGCGTTTATGGAAACTAGACAAAAGGTTTTAGCATGCTTTGCTGGTGTTGATAATTCACATATAACTGCACGGTTAATGAATGGCTGTGATTTGTTAATTTGTACTCCATCCTCCCTTGTTCGTCTGTTACAACTTAACAATATTGGTGTGGATTTGAGGCGTCTCTCGACGTTTGTTCTCGATGACTGTGAGCGACTGTCTGAGGTGTATGGGGACGAAATTAAGTTTTGCCTCTACAAAATTAAAGAGATGCTCAAAACTAGAGCCAACAAGGAATTAAGAATCCAATATGTTCTTGCATCCCGTGTTTGGTGCAATTTTATGGAACCATTAGCTAAAAAAGTCCCTGATACTGTTATTTGCATTGGTGCATTCCAAGAATGCGTACTATACTCAAAAGCTAATATGTCAGTTAGTTTTGTGAAGAGGGAAAATAAAATGGACTCTATATTTGAGTTTATAAAGGATATTAATATGTCTAAGAGGACTGTCGTAGTTTGTCAGTCAGACCATGAAGTGAGGTTACTAGAAAAAGCATTCAAACAATTCAAATATGTTGTGTTTGCATGTGATAATAATATGACAATTCATGATTTGTATAACTTAAGTGTGTCTTGGGCTGATTACGAAGAACCATTGATAGGACCAATCCTTATTTGTTGTGATAGTAATTTGATTCACATGAATATTACAAACGCCCATAATTTAATTCATTTTTCGTTGCCACCATTATTTTCAATGTTTTGCAAGCGTTTTTCAGTTTTAAACGACAATTATCCCTCAATATTTAACACAGACAACGAGAACGTTAAAATAAAAGTATTGTTAGAAGAGAGTAATGTAGGACAGTTACCTAAAATTTTGAATTTTATTCGACGATGTACTGAAAATGTCCCTAATGGATTGGATAAAATATGTTCCGAAGTATTAGCTGAGAAAGATCGAGTAAAGGCTCAAAGTTTGTATCCAATTTGTGATAGTCTTTTGTGTTTAGGATACTGTCCAGATTTTTATAACTGTCAGGAGAGGCATTCCATAATAAAAGAATATGACACACCTAAAGAGTGGTTGCCTAAAGAAGGCGTGATAACATGCAAAATAATTCATTACCATTCTGCGACATTATATTCTGCAAGAATTTTGGCGTGTAATGTCAATGACACCACATTCAATTATCCGCAAACATTTGCCAAATTATCCCTTGAAATGGGTATGTATTATAGTAAGGAATCTAATAGAAAACTTCATGGTATACCTCAAGTAGGTGACAGTTGTGCAATGGCCAAGAAATCTAATTTCTTCGTAAGGTGTCAAGTATTGAAGATACTAAGTAAATACGAGAGAGGAAATCCTAATAACGTCTTGGTAAGAGTAATTGATGAAGAAAGACTGGAAGTGACAAGAGACATTTATCTTTATTATCTTCCAGAACACTTTAAAGTAATAGAATCCCGAATATGTCATATTAGACTAGCTAATATTGTACCAAAAGAAAAAGACATAACTTTTTCTGATTTAGCTAGGGACAGTCTTAAAAAAATTACAGATTCGGATAAAGAGTTAATTGTTAAGGGCAATGTAGTCTTAACTCTCGGAAATTGCATTTATGTTAATACATTAGAAGCATGCAAACACTTAAGTTCGCAGAATGAAGTAGTCGTAAAGTATAATTTAAAAGCCGAACTATTGGAAAATCACGCTCTAACAAATTTGGAACATTTACAGAAAATTTTAAAATTATGCACCGATTCTGGATTAATTGTAAAACAAAACGAGCATCATGAACCTACAATTCCTGTTCCAGTTAAAAATCTACCGAAAGGTATTTGGGCCCATTTTGATGGAGACAGTATCTTTTCGGTATTTTTAGCATCTACGATTAACCCTGATAAGTTCTTTGTGCGTCACGATAAATTTGAATCTTGTATGAGAAATTTATTACAGGACGTCAATAAGTATGTAGATACTAAACCCACTGGCTGTGTTAATTTAAAAGAGGGTGACATAGCATTGGCTAAATTTCCAGACGATTTAACATATGAACGGGCTCGAATTGATAATATAAGAGGGGACAAAGCAAACTGTTTTTTTATTGACCAAGGAGATTGGAGAGAGGTGCCTCTGGAACATTTGTTACCAATTACTGAACAATTGATTAACCAGCTACCGTTCCAAGCTATAGAGTGCCGTTTAATAGGAATACAACCTCTCGGTGAGCAATGGACGGATTTTAGTACTAATTGGTTTACCGACAATTGTTACAACGCTGACGGTGACCTAAAACATTTGTTTTTAAAATACGTTACGAAAGAACCAGCTGAATGTACTGATGGATTCAAATATGGCATTATTTTAATAGATACGAGTACTGAACATGATGTTATTTTAAACAGGTTGATGATAGATTTAAACCTTGCCCGAGAAAATGAGGAATCAAAATACCTTAGTGAATACGAAATAACCTTAAAACAAAATCAAAAAATGCAATTCCAAGAGAATGGGCTCGATGACTGGGAGGCGATATCTGCCACGTCATTAGAGTTTGATAAAATTGAAGAAGAAAATGGCAAAGAAAAAGAACCTACATCTCCGATGAATAGTTTATTTCAGCAACCGGTAAGATCTGTTGCGGTTGTTAATTCTGACAATGAAAGCGATGATTCAGACCGATGGGACGTGAATATTGATGACAGTTGTTTGGAATTTTTTCCTGGTCTAAAAGTTCTTAACAACTTAAAACAAAATATTACCACAGTAACACCAACATCGAAGCTTGAAGACTACAAAAAGTCTGAAGGTATTAAACGCGCGGAAATTATAGAATTAGATTCAGACGATTTGACGTCCCCAGATAGCACCTTCATCCAATCCAATGCAACGCCGGAAAAGCCAGCAATTGAATTTACTCAAACCAGATACCCAAAGTTGGTTTGGAGACAGAATAAAAACAGTGTTATTGTGAAAATACAATTGATTGGAGTTGATAGATATAGTTTAGACATAGGAATTCAGTTATTAAAATTTAAGACTAATATTCATGAAACGGAATACGGCTTCGAATTACAGTTATATGGTGTAGTTAACGAAAGAAAAAGTACACATGTAAACAAAGGACAATACATTTTGGTTAAACTACATAAAATGTTGATGATTAATTGGCTAAATTTATACAGCGATAGAGACAAGAAAAACTGGATAGTCTACGATGTTGATTGTTTGGATACCTCTTCCGATGAGGAGCCGGTGGATGATAGTTCTATTAAACATATAGTGAAGGATATTCACGACAACGTAGAATCTGATTCTGATGATGATTTTTTGGACGATATAGACAATACTCATAAGAATATTGTGTAGGTTTTGAATGGTGACAAAATGTTACATTGCAATTAAATTGTTATTAAAAATATATATTCGACTTTTATCAGGTGTTTAAAATACACATATATATTTCAACGTTAATATGCATGCCAATTATAATATATACACATATGTATGTTCTGTTTTATGTAACGAGATGTTTTATGATATCGTCCCAATGAACTGGTTTCAGTCCCTATTGGTTTGGATAATCGAGGTTCTACTGTATAAAACCCAGAAGTTATTATTAAAAATTCTTCTTATTCGTTTACTCTTGCCAGTGGTCGTCGTCGACTTAAAGAAACTAAAGTATTGATTTAAAAAAAGGTGTTTGCTGCATTTTGAGGTTGGTTAACTTTTTTCTGAAGCTGCCTCATTAGTCTAGTGCTTAGTATGTTCGACTACAGACATGAGGTCCTGGGTTCGAGTCTCCGGTCGGGCCTATTCAAAAATAAATATTGAGTTTTCTATTAAGATTTTAATATAAGATTGGCTGAAGGTGGGAAGTTGGCGGTGTGACCCACCCCCGTGCCTCGTTAAGCCGTCGGTCCTGCGTCTGATCTCTCTTCGGTCGTGTCGGATTCCCGTCACATCGGACTATGAGAGTGAAGGAATAGAAGTGCACTTGTGTACTATGCTTGCCAATCCGCAGTGAAGCAGTGTGGTGGATCTATTCTCTAAAAACCTTCTCTCTTATGGGTGAGGAGGCCTGTGCCCAGCAGTGGGACGTTAATGCTACTTTACCTTTAACTTCGACCTGTGTTATAATATACAGGATTTTTGCAAACTCTGTCAATTTAACATTTTAAATAAAATTCTGATTAGGAAAAGTCGAATGAATTTTTCTTTTGAACACCCAAATATTGTAATACGTCTTCGTTCGTTATAAGAAAATCGTGAAATAGATATGTTATATTTTCACACAACAAATTCTGATAAAGGACTAAAAAATGTTTAGAAATTTATTTTGGACATAATTGTGATATGTAGAGATATTTTTTAATAAATAGATATAAGCGAGTCAATAGTCACTAAGAAATATTTTAATAATATATGATAGTTTTATAATGATATAATTAATTGTGTGTACAATTAATTCTTCGAGAGTAAGTACAGCATATATTTTAATTAGTTTTAAATTTTTATATAAGTAAAATATTTCAGCATTACGTAGTCCATGCGTGAAATAAAATGTTTGTTAGGCCGTTCTTGTTCTCATAGTCTCGATAATAAACAATAACGTGTAGCGAGATTGTTTTTTTTTTTAAATAAATTAGTGTTATTTCTTACATATGTCATTTTATAAGTTATAGCAGTGTATTAAGCAATGACCAAATAGTATAGTATTATAAAAGTTTGTTGAAATAAGACTTCTTTAGGCGATAAATTTTTTTAAAGGTTTGTTATGCTTAGTCTGAAGGTTGGGTAGTTTTAATGTTTACAAATAACATGTGGCATTTTAACTTGCCACTCGTTGTTTAATAATTGAATATACTATTTTTCATAAAATAAAAAATATTCCATATTTTCTCTTTACTAAATTTTAAATTCAAAAACAAAATTTACTTAATTATTTCCAATATCGGTAACAACCACGTAAATTATTTGTAATAGTTTTTGACGCTTTTAATGACAATTAAATTCCTGACATACCTTACTTTCTTCCTCCGTCTAAGTCGCGGAAATCTTAAAGTTTTAAGAGATTTGTATAAATATAAACAAGACTTAAAAATTAGTTTGCCAAAGAAGTTCCACTTCTGACATTTGTACTTTGTACGAATGTGTACATATATAATTCCTTAAGAAATTACATCCAAAATTGTCACGAAGTTTTAATAAATCCACTAAATATCGCTGTTTTAATAATATTATCACATTAACAAATATCAAATAATTTAGCGGCACTTAGCTCTCGACCACAAGGATCTACAAAATGATCTCATTTGATTTATTGAAAATTACACACGATTTACTATTCCTTTTAATTAAAACTATACTGTAGCAAAAAGTGTGTATTTCAGATGTGCCATTATTATTATTATACATTAGTATTAGGGCAGGGGTCAGCAACCATTGTAGTCAGTTCCACACTAATATTAGACTAGTTTATTAGATGAAATGTGACCCGGTAAAATAATCTCATAACGTCTGTGGCTGAAAGGGATGCCCACCCGTGTATTTAAGCATCAGTATGAGCTTGCATAGGCAAGAGCGACCTAATAATGTTTACGGAAAAAAGTGATGACGTTAATCATTAAAGTGAACCATTTTTAATATGCATTTGTTAACTACGTCCGTATGTTTGCATGTAACGGGATGTTTGTAAACGATTTTGGAGCACATCAAAAGTCGATTATTTTGTGACTTGAACCATTGAACACGTTTACGTCAAAGTAAAAATGATATTGTGTTGTCAGAATTAAGGTCAGATTTGAGTAATATATAAGTCATTGTACAATGGTTGAAGTAAAATAAACCTAACGTTTTACGTAAACGTAATAAATATGACGTACGTAACGTTCAGTTGGATTTAATTTATCGAAATAACGTAAATTAAGTTAAGTCATGTCTACGTAAAACTGGATGGTCCTTGTGTGATCTTATTATGTATAACGTCATTTTAATATGATCACTGGGTAATTTGTGCGCATCCTCCCTTCCTTGGATATGGTAGTCGTTTTTATTTAAGAAATATAATATGGATTATATTTTAAATAGAAAACAATGAGTTTAACTAAACAGATAAACGAACAAATAATGTAATAGTTAAACAAAACTCGCCTTATTATAAGACCAAACTAAAAAGTCATTAATAATTTTGAATACTGTTACATGGCATACCCACTGCAATGATCATTATTAATCATTTTGTTATATTCTAATCTTCAAGTTTTAAAAATAATTTTATACTTTATAGTTTGGCCTTCTATTAAAGCGTGTTTTTTATACATTTGTAACTATTGCATCAGCAGTTTGCGTTAGTTTCGCAAAAACTTGATAGTATTATTTTTTTTTGTTTTATACGCCTTAATACAAAATTTTGTTTGCTATAAACTAGAAACATAGTTTACCTTTTTGTTTCATCTATAAAATTATATTTCATTTACATTACGAAGGAGTTTCATTTAATTAGCAACCGAAAGAGTAACGGCCTATATTAGTGATTATCGCTTAGAAGGACAATATGACTGCCTCCTTGGCGCAATGGTGCGAGTACTCGTTTCTCTAGCAGGGATCCTGGGTTGGATTCACGACACAGCAAAGGAGATTGTATTTTATAATTTGTCTTTTTAAGTTAGAAGGTTTCGACTGAAGCAATTAACCACTCAACCAGCAAGATTGCGCAACCACACAAAAAAGTTAGCTTTCTGTTACAATGCTGTGTAGGAACTTTATAAATTACCTTTTCGTAACAATAAGTACCCTATGCAATTAATTCAAAATCAAAATATTCTTGAACGAGTAGGCTAAAAAAGCACTTTTGAGTTATCGGTAGTCTGTCCGTTGGTAGCAAATCTACTACCGGTTTGGAAAGTTGAATTCGCTGAGAAGAAACCGGCAAAAACCCAACGGTTACTCTTTTAAAGATAGTTTTGTATGTAACAATATTAATATGTATAATATGTTGCTTCTGTGAGCAACTGGAATCTTGTCCAAACATTTCTATCCATTGACACATCTATCCAAACATTTTATCTATCTATAAAAAAAACAAGGATCCCTAATAAAAATACAATAATGTAACCCAAGGTGTGAAACAAAAATTTGTTATCGCGTGCGCTGCGAAGTCTATTGAAAATAGAACGAAAAAATGTATTAATTTGAGCAAGGTATGCTTAGATGGTTTGGGCACGTAGAGAATGAATGAAAGGAGATTGACAAAAAGTATTTATGAATCAAGAGTGAATGGGAAAGTTGGAAGGGGAAGACCAAGGCGAACGTTCCTGGACCAAATCCAGGACATTATAAACAAGGGCCATGTCAAGAGTACTCTAAACCGACGAACTTGTATGAAAGGTTTTATGAGATATGCTAGGATTGTGGCAAGTGAAAGAACGTGGTCTCCCTCTATCCCTATGGTAATGAGGCGTGGTGCTATGTATGTATGTATGTTAACATCTACAAAAAAGTCCGCGATACCATATGTCCAACTACTGTAGTTATACCACTATAACTACTTTTTTTGCATTTTAAAAGTTAATATAAAAGTGCCGACAATAATGAAATCATATTATATTTACATAGGTCGTTTCAATACCTGTAAAATACCTTTTAAATAGTTAAAATAGGACTTTCCATTCAAAAGATATAATTTTACTACAAACGAAGAATTTAAAAATGTCAATCTATGAAAATAAGTTCGACATAGTAGAATTTCCACTGTTACGACATCGGTATCTACGCGGGTGAAAGCACGGGCATTGCTAGTTGTAAATAAGTTTAATCAAATGAAATATTTTCAAAGAAAAACTTCTTTACGCACGCTTGCCTAGGGGAGTAAGCTAGTGAATGCGAGACGAGAGCTTTACGTTAAGTGATCGAGCGAGGTGAACGGACAACGAACATAATAAATTCTTAATGATAAATTCATGTATATAGATAGACATGTTTTATTTCAGTCACACGAGTGACCGAAAGCTCACTCGTGTTTTTTTACACATTTATGCCGATAAAGTTTATAAATAAAACACAAAGTTACAATGAAGTATTTATTTAATAATCAAATAACTACATAACATTATATAACAATATCTTTTTTTTGTATTTTACACAACGACAATAAATACTCTTGAACACTAAATAAACTGATAGAACAAATTATTTCTATCCTAGCTATGAAAGAATGTGAGAAAAGATAGATGGCTTTGTGATTCACTTTAAATTAGCCTCTTATTTTAGCTATAAATTTTTTAATAAAATATATGTTGAGATGTTAATTTAACTGAAAAGTTCTAAAGAAAAAAAAGGAACGAAGTTTATTTTTTTAATCAGTTCTCAGGCAAAGTTTTAATGCATATTCAAATAAAGCATTTCAAAATCCCACCATATTAAGAAGTTTTAATATCGAATACAATTCAATTATATCGATATTTATGCATTGAACTCATAGAAATGGATAAAGTGTATCTGAACGTACTAAAGTCAGTTGAAGGGTAAAGGTTTAAATATTCGATGTAGATTGATAACATGTTTATTAAAACATAGACATAGGGGTTAAATTAAGATAATTATAGAATTCATATAATTGACTTGACATATATTCAAACATTGTATCTATACAAACCGTTATATTGATAACGTTAGTATTAGAAAGGTTAGTTCAATGTTAAAGGTTTAACCTGAACCTATACATTCTGTTGTTAGTGCAAAGGTTAGTTACAAAATTCTAAATACAGGATACAACTTAAAGATATCTATATTTATGTACTAAATTTACGTTAAGTTAGTGTGATAACACCTTGGCTCTAAATAATCGGTAACCGGTAAGTTTTTACTAAGGTTAGTTACAAAGCATATAATTTAAATCTATTTATATGTAGATAATGCAAGCGGTTAAGTTATATTATGAAGGTTAGTTACAAAGGTCAACTAAAGGTTAAATGTGTAAATAATATATATAATATCTGAATAAAGTTTAATAATATCTATATTAGGTTAGTAAAAAGGCAGATTGAAAATTAAAATCACGATTTATAGATAATGACAATGAACGGTTAAGTAGTATTATGAAGGTGAGTAACTAAGAACAATTCAAGGTTAAATACTGGTATACGTATAATTATATGTATATTTATACGTTGAATCTGGTCTCGGAGCCGTCAGCCAGCATGAGTGTGACGGAGCGTGAGTTGGTCCACACGAGGCGTGCGAGCCTGGCGGGGTTTAGCCGGGCCACATCTGCCATGGGCGCTGTGCTGTAGCACTTCACACAACGGGTTTGAGCCGCGCCCAGACCAAACATGCCTGAGGATTTATACAGAAACTATTGAAGTACATTTTATTATCCAAGTAGGTTTTTAAAAGCCGTTTAAAATCATAAAATCTTTGTCATATTGATCCAATGACCATGTCATCAGATTGATGTTAAAAACCAAAGGTAAGATGTTTATTCGGGCCCTGAATTAAAAAAAAGCTGGCATAAAATCAGTCGGTTTCCTTACTTTCTCCTAGTTCTGGTTTTTTAATTAAGTATGTGACGTCTCTAGAATATCTTACGGATGTTTATTTATGTTCAAGATATACTTGCCTCTGCGGGGACCCAGAAAAGGGATTTTTGTAGAAATGTAAACATTAACGGGATTTCCAGGGGAACGCAACACAGTGCCTCATTAGTCTAGTGATCAACTTAAATCAATTACAGAACATAGAATTTCAAACCATACAAAGGGCCAATACAAAAGTGATATTGGTAAGAAATTCTTAATAATTGGCAGGAAGTTGGTAGTACGTCGGAGAACTCTTTAAACCATCAATCCTACGACTGATTGCTTTTCGGGCGTGTCGGATATAGAAAGCGCATATGTGTACGCCTATACTTTTGGACTAGATCTCTACTACTTAAATGGCTAATCATAATATTTGCCATCGTTGTCGAAATTCTGTAAAAAGGATGCTGCTTATTTACCAGCAGTGCTCTGCCAGAAGGACAGCCTATTGTCAGAGGTGGCGTAGGAGACCAGATAGCGGCCGTCCGGGCTGAATGCACAGGCGGTGACGGGACCTGTGTGCGCGGCCAGTGACTGGCAACGTCCTGCCCGCAGCTCATATATGGCCAGCTGACCAGTGTGACTTCCAACTATAAAAAGGGCAAGCATGGCAATATGTTAACAACGAATTTATATTTATTATTTATATTTGTATATTATCATATACTATTTAAACCAATTTACATAAAATTTAGATCAATATTATATGCCTTAATCTTCCTCATGAATTCTATCTATTACTGAACATGAAATGAAAATTTGTTCACTAGTTTAGAATTTATTTCGAACAGACAGAAAAATGACGCGGAGAGGAATTTATTTTAAAATATATAAGCTTTGGGACCCAGTGATTAGACACATTCTTGACAAGTACCCTTTCTAAAAACTTTTGAGCCTGAATAAAAAAAAAATTAAATTCATCTTTGTGTTTTTGAGGCAATCTGTATTTTTCTGATGCTTGAAATGAATGAGTTCTGTGCCCAGTAGTGGGCCTTTATAGGCTATTATTACACCGCATACACAAATTTATACCTGCGATCCTTCTAGTGGCCGGGCAGTGAGACACTTGGTTGTAGCGGCATATAGCCGGGAACACCTCGTTGAGTCCCTTGCTCTTCAGATGGGACTGGTCCACGCAATGCAGGATTATATCCATAACCTGTTATCAAATTGCCGGTTTATTTATATAGAGGCAATAGGACAAGAACGTGTAAATAATTATAATTTCTATCAATAAATATATCAGAAATATTAAATTACTTGTACCAATAGTTTTGGCAGCAACGTCAAGTTAAATATAACAGAAAAGTCATAAACCTGCAACGTCCAAGTATTCCTAAAATAATTACATCAGCAACGTAAATAACACTACCAATAGCTTTCTACCA
This sequence comes from Elymnias hypermnestra, assembly GCA_015832385.1. Taxonomy (NCBI): domain Eukaryota; kingdom Metazoa; phylum Arthropoda; class Insecta; order Lepidoptera; family Nymphalidae; genus Elymnias; species Elymnias hypermnestra. The sequence continues at coordinate 3,128,088 of JACTOM010000068.1, read as the reverse complement.
GCACCAATAAAATAACAACAAATTATCAAATCAATTGTATTATTTTTTTACAAATAATTCTGCCAAAAAGGTCTAGTTACTTCGACTAATAATTTTACCACCAATGCCATTTTTTTATTTTCATTCTTACCTCTACGAGCAATTCTGCTACTTCAGCGTGCATCCTCTCAATGAGAAGCTCAATCCCTCGTAGGACTTCAGCTCGACCTCGTTGCAATGCTTGAGCAGCTGGCAGGGGCGGAGCACCCGCGGGGGCTGCGGCACAACGTGCCACCTCCCGAGCCATGGTCGTTATGAAAGCCGCTGGTCTGGTGACACATTAGGAACGTCAATTTTTTTAATTCTTCAAAAGAATTCTTTTTTAGCTAAAGTTAGACGTCTTTGGGCTGTTAATAGCTTCTACACAGCGTCATATTGGAACCATTACGATGATGTGTATAAACCAATAGGAGGTATTAACTCTTATCAGTTCATCACACATACCAGTTCACAATCTCACATAGTAGTTGCTATGTTATCGTAATTGAAGTAAAATTTCTTTAGCGTCGTTGTGATTAGGTAATCGATGAAACTAGAAAGCAACAGTAAAAAGAGACAGATACGTAAATTCATAAGATTTGACGTGGGGGAAAATGAGATAGGAAGCATATACACTGCTTGTTATGTTCGTGGGTCTCTTTGTGCTCTGCTGCGTGCCCCCTCCACTCGTGTACACCAAGGCATAGTGAGATTTAAAATAACATCATTATTAAAACCTACAATTATAATCTTGAAGAAATTTTACATTCGTCCCATTATTTTGAAGCCAACATTTTAAAAGATTTCACTTCTACCGCGTATGAATTGCACATAATATTTTTTATATAGTCGGTTTTTTTATATTCGTTATTTATTAATATTTATTGAGAAGCGAGCCCAGGAATGCGACGCGAGTTCTTTTTGGTTAGTAAGGCAGTCAAATGTTTTAACCGTAATTTACCTGGCTGTAGCAATGAGGGTGAGCGCGTGTCTTGCTGTGCGGCACGAGTCCGCCTGTGGCGTTAGGGGCAGACCGTAGCTCATCGATGGTACCAACTTATCAGCATCAGAGCACATCTCTAGCAGACCTGGAGCAAACCGTACAATATGTTTGTTGTGACAACCCAGACACCTAACCAGTAATCCCAGTTTTTAGGGGACACCCTTCATTTGTATAAAGATTTGTATAAGAGGGAATTCAGTGGAGTTCCGCCCAGAGGAATCTCAAGAAATTTCTCTTCATTGTAATTTATAATGTTAAATAAATGGCTTAATCAGAGATAAATCTGATGATGATGTTGAAACAACAAACAATTTTACTTAAAATGAAATGGATCAATTAGTATTTGGCGCAGTGACGTTTTTGTAATTTTGATAAAATATCACTCAATTTTTCAATGTAGGTCCGTCAGTACGATATCCCTCGCGACAAAAAGAATATGCCGTATACGTCTGTATTTTGAGAATGTTATGTTATACATTTATAAAGACACTTACCGAGCAGGACTTGACTGACATCAAGGTAAGGCTCCCAAACAGCGAACCCGCGACCCAGGAGGTCCACGGCTGCCCTCCGCAAGGGGGTGTGGGAGGGCAGGCGTGGGGAGCCCGCAGCCAGCAACAGATGGGTCAAGGCCAATGCGGTTAGACGTGCCAGGTTGTTGGAAGCACTTAATGTGAAACCTACGGAAAACAGCGATTTTTCACTGCAGATCATAAATCAAGATACAGTTTAATACGTCAGCGCAATGATCTGGAGGAAGAGATAATTAATGACATAAGTATCCTTCATCGTAATTTTTGAAGTAAAACTTAACATAGCTGGTGAATAGGTAACGAGAGTGTTACGAAAAATGTGATCGGGCGAGACGTATAGAGGGCGAATATAAAAATCTATTTTAAATATACGAGTATGTACGAATATATATTTAACTTCAATCGTGTGGTATAAAGCACATTCGTTTTATTTTAATTAAAAAATTCTTTGGGGACGCTGTGCAATTTTTGACGGTATAGAGTCTTATAAATCGATGAACGCCGGCTACACGCACAAAAAATCATAACACATTGAAACGTTTCACCTGAGCCGAGCGTGCAATTTAGACCGAGGAACAAGCGATAGAGAGGTACGATCGGTCTAATACTATTGTTTATTACAACAAAAATTTGGACCAACGTTTTCTTATGACCCAATATATTTTCCTTACCTTCCACAATAGAACTTTTTCTACTATCTCCATCTTTGCGACGTTTATTACCGGCTGCACCTGAAGTAAATACTGAATTAAAGGTTTTTATTCAAATATTTATTGACAACCACAACTACCAAGGTTATTATAAATTATATTTAATAATGTTTTTTAAATAACTGTCATTATAATTCGAACAAAAAATTCGATGATGGACAAAATTGATGAATATTAAAACCTTAGGCAAATGTAATTTTTTTCTCATGAAAGCAAGTTTAAATTTTCAGTAACAAACACACGTTAGTAACAAATTTACCACCAGTTGAAAAAGTATATTGGATATTGTGTAATAGTTTTCTTACGCGTCCAATTAGAATTAAGTCCGGGCATTTTATCGTTTAAATATTACAACTCAATTTCGATATATAAGCATGATTAGATAACTGTGGTATATAAATACGATTTTTTGCTTTTACAATAAGATAATAATTATTAAGATGTTTTCAAATCACGAAAGAAACTCAAAGAAAAGTAAACTATAGTTTAAACTTTCTTTAGGCAAAAAGAAAGAACCGTTTTTCAAGTTAAGTCTTATTGAATACTTGCCTTCACTGGCAATATCCTGTCCGAATTCAGCGCCTATAACACCTAGCAATACAACTGCTGTGGTTTGCTTTCGTTTCAGTTCGGCCATAGAAGACGGTTTACGAATTTGGTCCTCCTCTTCTTCCTCGAATTCTTCCTCTTGCTAAGAATATCAGAATTTGACAAAGTATCAAAGAGTTTTTAGAAAAAACCAACGTACGGACGGACATAGGTATAAATAACATACATATAAAAGTGATGATGACGGACATGATTACTTTGTGAAATATTAGATCTCTTTTATATAATTTTATTTACGCTTAAAGAAAGATTTTATAAAGATGCAGTAGATTTGTTTAAATAAATAAATTAACTAATTGAGATAAAAATTTTAAACTTTCTGCGTATGTGATTGAGTATATGTGCAATTTTATGTAGAAATTTGCTTGCTGAAACAATTTATACGACAATAACTTACATCTCTAGCATCTTTCTCGACTGGCTCCTTTTTCGCTGCGTTAGGGTTTATACTTTCAGTGTGTGTATACAAAGGTAGAAACTGGGCCCAGTTATCCACTAGAGATTTACGGCCTTTTGGACCCAGCCTGAAAAAAAAGTTTAAATTTCTTTAAATAATTGAATGAAAAGTGAGATTGTATACTACGGATTTGAAAATCCAGTTATTTTCTTTTTAGTTCTCTGAGATGTTTCCAGTTGATGATCTTAATATAAGGTTGCAAAGTTTTTTAATTTTTTTCTGTGGCAAAGAATCACTTTCAAAAAGCGTTGGACTAGCTAATTTTACCTTACCTGCTAAGTTCAGCTAACAAAAGAGCCTGTGCAGCATCACGTACTTCCAGGCAGTGGTGTTGCCATCTTCTTGCCAGCATCTCAACTTGGGGTCTCTTGAAACTTTTTGCACCTGTGAAATCGGTACTTACAAAATTTACCAAATAAAAGTTCGCTTTCTACCGAGCACATTAATAAAACTGACAAAAATCTAACTACAGAACTTTTGTAATTCGCTTAGCTGTTGCAAAGATAGTCGGGTAGGCGCAAATAAAAATAATTAAAAATTGTTGGTCACAGATCGCCACTCGTATCTACCACACACACACACACACACACACACACACACACACACACACACACACACACACACACACACACACACATATATATATATATATATATATATATAATAGTCACTTAGGACGTACACTGCTTCAATTTCGTTGTCGCTTGTCACAGCTTCAATGCTGGTTAAACAACTTATAAAGTCCGCTAAACTGTCCTCACTTCCCTCACCATGAGGTAAATAGACGCTCATAACAACGATATGTCATCCACCTAAATCAATCTGCTGTTTTGGCGGTACGTCTTTGCTGGTAGGATGGTAACTAGCCACGAACGAATCCTCCCACCAGACCAGACGCATACAAATTAGAAAATACAATTTTCTAAGTTCGTCCTACCGGGGATCGAAGCCGGGGCCTCTGTTAGCAAGGACGTCAATCAAATTCCATGGAAACAGTTGTTCGTTACTATATCGAATATGTCTTACGTAAAATAGAAAGGTGACAAATCTTTAACCCCATTTTCTAAAATTCAATTAATGTCCATCATTGTGAGTAGAGTAAGGAAACTAAGTACTAAGCCTTCGATAAGATATGGTATTATTTTAATAAACCTATAAAATCGTATTTTTTTTGGCGTGATAGCGCGTATTGCATACCATGACTCATCGATACGTTCCGCCTGAATCCAATGTGCAAGCATGAAGCAATAGAGGCACGATCGAACTATTCCATTGTTATTATCAACAATTTCTCAGTTCTAACGTTATCCAAAGTAATCACTATCAGTTGAAAATTGTATATGTGGACAATTTCAATTATCATGATAAATGTTAATATAGATTAAAATTAAAAGCGGATCTTTCAAGAGTTTTGTATTATAGGGGTCAGTGGGATTTTAGCCCGCTCAAATGCGTAACATTCGGTGGCGGACATCACGCAGACGCATGATTACCCCGGATCATCATCCCCCGTTAAACCTTTAGAAAGATCAATGATTTTAAGTAATTTAACAACTTATACTAGAGTACGAAACTATCAATCGCGCGATCTAACTGACTACTAGCGCCATCTATTGGGACAGTAAAGAATTACAGTTTTATAAAAAAAATTGATGCTTTCTATATAAAACACTGTATTTAACTAATTTTAAACTTATACAATGTTAAAATATTTTTATTATTGCATATTAATACAAATATTATAAAAATCTTTTCAATACTTTATAAATTATATACTGACAATTTCGCTGTTAAATACTTCTTGCCAACTGCAAATTATTTTGAAATATATATAATAAGTGTTTTATATTTTCTTTCTTTTTAATGAACTAATTTGAACATCAATATATATATTTTTAAATTCTTGTCTTTAGTGTAGACAAGAAGAAATAAGTTTAAAAATACAAAGAAACTATAAATTTGCAAAAAGGTAAACGTATAATTACTTAGTCTTCAACATTTCAATTTCCATATTAAAAAAATATTGATTTGAAAGTTTTTTATATGTTAATAGATTAATAATCGGCCGGAAGACATCAAAGATCGGGAAAATTTGTACACAGTTAACTTTTAAACCATATGAAGAAGAATTTATAAATATTAAATGCCCTAAAACAGTGAGCGAGGGACAGAAAGAAAGTAAAGAAATTCTGGTTTTATTTAACATTTATAAAATTGCTATTTAGAATTTCTCATTTATTGTATATTTTCTTGTTAAATGTGTTTCTTTTTTTACTGCTAAATTCTAGCGAAATGCTCTTCATCTGTAAGTGACATACTACAGAATCTGGTGCCTCGAATGAGTCCCACTGAGGATAATAGAGGCGGGAGCAGGACCACAAAAATACACCGCCAAGTAACCGCCAAGTATTTTTATTTCATTCCCGTTTATTGTTAATTTTTGATTGGGTGTATTACATGTCTTAGCTTATGTTGTGTTCACGTGTCTATCTATCTATCTTATATATGTAACGATATTTATATATAAAAGATAACCAGGTATCTATTGACTTATCACGATATCGCTGGAACCATAAGGTGTAGAGACTTGAAATTTGATAGGAATATTCCTTTAACACATAATTCCCAATAAAACATTTTTCATTTTTCATAAAATGTAAATGCTACCCAAAAAACATTCCACGCAGACGAAGTCGCGGGTTCACCTAGTAATTGATCTACGTATAAGTAAATGTGTCCAAATTTCGTTTATTTGTACTGGGAATTTTATGTTAGCGTCCTTAATAAATAAATAAAATAACGAAATTCTTCCTCTCTTGCTCGGTGACCTACTACCATCGCTCGTATACCTGAAATTTGGCATATAGATACATTTTATTCCAGTAATCCCTGTCTTATATACTGTGCGATAACAGCGGAGTTATTGTTTGTGTTATATAGGTGGCGTTAGTGGTGGGATGTGAAGTGGGGCAACAAAGTTAAGGGCATAAGCTGATAACGTACAGAAATCCCAGCTCTTTAATAAATGCTATCGCTTACCTGCCGCTACCACTTTGTCAGGCAAGAGAACACAGTGGAGGGTAGCCAAAAGTGACCAGCCTTGTTTGATGTGGGCCTGTTGGGCAGCCAGCTGCTCCTCACGTTCCTCGTCTCCAGCCCAGGAGGAGGTTCGTGTAGTGGGTCTAAAAAGAAGAATGGTATAATAGACACACGCAACGACCTTGCTGGCGTAATATTCTGAGAACACGCTTCGCTAGCATAGGCCTTAAGTTTATTTCTGCAGGAGAAATTTAAGAGTCTGTTTTTCTAATTCATCTAAATTTTTATTTCGGCAGTTTTATTGAAGTAAGTATTAACCCTAAAGTAAAGAAGACGTCGCATAATGTATGATATGTTCGAACAAAAGGAAATATGCTAATTTAAAATGCACTAGGCCATATAAGACGAAATTCTTAAACTTATTATATTGAAATAAGAAGTTAAACATTTTACCTTTCAATAGATGGCGCTACACGAATTTTTACGAATACGACTTAATTTAAATTAAACTCATGAATATATATTTGAAAAAGTTTTTAAAAATGTATTTGAATTATTAAAGGAAAAAAATTTTTAACAATCTATCTACTCTTATATATAAAGAGTGAGAACGTTTCTTCTAAGATAAGGGTTTCCTCACGGTATTTTTCTTCACCGAAAAGCACAGTTACGGATTACAAAAAATAATCAAGCATTCGAATCCCGAGCAGGGACCAATATTTTTGTCTTTATAAAGAGAAACGTATTGATAACTCCCGGGATTCGAGTCTGCGAGTTTTTTGAATAAGAATCCAGGCGTCTAGCTACAAGGCCATTTAGGCTTTTTGAACCAATAGTAGGAATTAAAAATACAAATTCGGGAGAGGTACCTGTGCAATCGTCTAACGACTTCTTGTTCGGGCACAAAGCTAGCATTGCTCATAGACATCAGCGTGTTGGCCAGAGCGACAATTGATAGCAGATGGTTAGTTGTCAGTGTAGTACTCAGTTCCCAGTGCAGCTTCGAAGTAAACAGCCTGAATATTGAATTAAAATCACACATTAGTATCATAAATAATAAAAGCTGCCTCATTTGTCTACTGGTTAGCATGTTCGTCTACAGACAGAGGTCCTAGGTTCAAGACCCGGATCAGACCAATTTAAAACCGAATTTTATTTTCTCTCAAGATTTTCTCAATATTTGCCCGAAGTTGGGAAATTGGCGGTGTGCTCCAACCCTGTGCCTCGGAGAGCACGTTGAGCCGTTGGTCCTACGCCTGATCTCTTTCCGGTCATCTCAGTGAAAGAATAGAGAGCGCACTTGCGTACTATGCCTGCCAATCCGCAGTGGAGCAGCGTGGTGGGTTTTTAGGTCATAACCTAAAAACCCTCGTTCCTCGGAAAGAGGAGGCCTGTGCCCAGCAGAGTGACGTTATTAGGCTTGCTTACTTACTTTTTAATGGTATGTTAACAATAATGGATCTGAGTTCGATACCCGTCAGTGCAAAATTAGTTTATAGTATTTCCTGCTTTGTCTAGATTTGATTTGTCTTTCCTAGATATGGACTGTTGAGAGGCTTCGGCCGTGGCCAGTTACCACTCTACTGGCAAAAGCCTGACGCCAAGCAAAAAGTTTGCGTTCGAGAACGATGTTGTGTAGAAACCGTTAAGAGTTAAATTACTTCTTACCAAGTCAGTACGCTACCATCTCAGATTGCCTCATCAGTTACTATTAGGTGACATTATCAAGAAGCGCAAACTTGAAAGTTTAGAAAAGGCAATAAACCATATTTATGTTATTATAATTATTTGTCTATAAAGTACGTATTAGTATGTACGTTTATATATTACACCAACGACTACTGTCTGCTCAAACTATTCCTATATAAAAGGTTGTCTGGTAGAGATCGCTATCAAGCTTGTTCTCTGCATGCTTCTAAATAAATAAAAAAACTGTTACTTACCTTGTCAACTTCTCCTGTCGCAATAGCTCAGCGGGGAGGTCTGAAGTCATAAGTACAGGATCATCAGGAGCAGATGCGCAGGCTTCAGCCCATCCTCCCAGCCTGGTGGGCAATTGAACTGCCATATGTCCATGACGTGATACTACCCCAAAGCAAACTGGAACCTGGAAATGCAACATTCGCATTAGTCAAAGACTACAAAGTTCATTTAATTGCTGCCTATCAATGTATCAAGATGCTCTTCAAAATGCTTTTATAACGAGAACCACTCTCGAAATTTTTTCTAATCTCTAAATAAATACTTATTTCAAATAGAAATCCGGGAAAATAAAATTACAACCAATGAAAAAGAAACGCATGTAACAGTCAACCACCAAAACATTTCCCAACCAAGCACACACACACATCAAATGTATAAGAAGAAAGCTAATTGAAAAATCGCACTATAATTGAAAGGATTACTTGGACGATAAAAAAGCGTGGCAGCGAATGGGTCGCCTAATCATAATAGAATAAGTTTTAATCAGAAAAGTGTCCTCGACTCAGTAAGGACTAAGGAATCCTCTTAACCTTGAGTTGTACTTTAACATCAGTTGTAAATTGGAAATAATATGCTTACAAATATACTTCACGGTTAGAAAAATTGTAAAAGCGTACATAAAATTTAGAATTCGAATATAAAAAGACTTACCATAGGACGAAGAAGGCCTAGCTTCGATTCGCACACCCTATCCAGGTCTGGGTCTAGTCCCCAGGCATGCAACAGTGAGATGAGGATTTGCGCGATCTCCATGGTATGCGGTGGTTCAGCCAATGACATGTCGCGAGGACGATTTCGTTTAGTTGGGGTATCATCTGGAAGAAGGAGATAGTATATATTAATACCACCTAAGTATGTGGAATTTGTGAATAATAATTAATTATATTTTTACAAGATCGGGCAAATTTTTTATATATTGCCCGAGTTGTGGTACGTAACTGTGCTTCTGATACAAGTATTAAAGAGGAGCTTTTTAAGAAATTAAATACTATACATCTAACATCGACATTGAGTATTTCTTATTGCTAGATTAACATCTTCACAGTTCATCTATATGTAAAAAAAATCCTTGTCACAGAGTTTGACAGCGATGAACTCCGAAGCTACGATTTTAATGATTTTTTTTAAATTTTGCTGGATTTTTTCCAACTTAGGACGTACGATACGTTTCATTTCAAATCAACATCTTTTTACGCGTTAGGAAGTATGAATTATGATGTCAATGTAAATTAAATGTATACAGAGGAAGTTGTGCAGGTCAGCTAGTTATATAAAAACGTCGAAGCTAATTCAACTTTGCTTATTTAGATACATCATGTTATCCTCAGTTTAGTGTAGGATCGAATCAGTACTTTAGCTTTACTATCAATATTTTTTAGAAAATGGCTCAAGTCCAAGTTCAGGTCGCTTATAACAAACTCTCAGCTACACTGCGAAAGCCCTAGAAATACTTTACTTTGTGCATCTACTAGCTGGACTCTAATATATCTTAAGTTACAATCAGAATGTTCGATTTCTTTTAACATTATAAAACATATTATCTAAATAAGATGAAATGTTTCAGTGTTACTAGCAACCCACCGAGTAGACATTAATTCTACAATACATAATATATAATTAAATATCGTATCATAATATAATCTTAATGCTAGCAATCAATTGGACCGTGCCATTCACTTGCCAACGAGTTATAATATTTTAAATACTTAAATCTAGGGTTGTTGCCTATTGCAACATTTATCTAAAATCAACTTGTATTAGCAACACTCTGGTCCCTCCGTTTCGCTTTCGTAATGTAGTTAGAATTTTGAAACTAGCGTTAAAAACAAAGAAAATAGTTCATAATTACTGTGGGATATGTAAGGACAGTTCGGAGCTTGCTACCGCTTCTAAGCAAATCTACAGTGTAGCTAAATCGATACATGATATTACGATTTCAAACAAAACCATGGTGATAACCTCATGTATATGATTCTAGATGTATTTACCAGTTAATTATGTTTCTCCGTTTGGAACTATATATTTTCTTATTTAATTCCAACCTGACCTTTGTCATGATAAAAAGAACTGGAATTTTTCTACGTTGACTATGCTTGTCAAACTCAGTTAACTAGTCGAACGAGATTTGAGCACTAGTTGTGAATGCGACCTAGACAAAGGCACTGTTTCCAACATCATTTTATCCGCCACAAATTTTCCTATCTTATCTATGACGTTATTCCTTCCCAAGTTCCTCTTCCCGTAAATGTAGTATTTTTATTAGGCCCCTATATATAGTCAATACTGTATTCTTTGTATATCTGTAAATTTACAAAGATATTCTCTATAAATTCATTAAAAGAAATAGCATTAAATTGTAACATATTTGAGTAAGTCGTCAATTGTCTATTTACATTTGATTGTCCTTAATCCTTTATATTTTAATTTTGTAAAGGGGCTGGAAATTATCCATAAGGTTTAATCAAAAGATAATCAAAATTCTGTTTTAGAATCTTATAAACTTCACAATCTCTTTTAGCCTTATCCAATCCACATGATACAGCGGCTTATGTTAAATCCTTACACCTGATAGCAAATAATTAAAAGAAGAAGAAGAATACCTTAACATTTTTACGGCCTAATAAGGATTTATTGAAAAGTAAATGGTTTTCGTAATTTGTAATGTTTAAGCCTTGGCTCATGTACTTAATAACGATTTTAGCTGTAAGCGTATTCATTTTAGACCAAACCAAATGTAAATCTATAAATCACTCAAGAAAAAATGGTTGCAATTTGATCAGTATCCTTTCGAATAGCCCCAATCAATCGATTCCAATGGTTTCCGGTTTATGTCAAGGTGCGTTGGTCATGCGGTGTAATGTTGCGTGTTTGTAACTATATTTCCTTATTGTATAAACGCCTGATATTATAAACACATTAAAACAATTCCATAAACTAAGTGGAATTAATTATACGTTTGACATACTGTATGGGTAGTTTTGACAGCGTTTATGGCGCCATGGTGCAAGTACTCGTTTCGTTTGCAGAGGTTCTGCAAATCCTACTAGCAAAATTGTACCGTTTAAGCAAAAGATTGCGAGGATGATACGATACTGCGTAGAAACCAAAAATTTCCTTTTCAGCGAGCTTTCTTTTTAGACTGTATCGTCGCTTGCAGTTCGGGGCGGTTAGAATGCATTATAATGTCATTACTATTTTTTAATAAGAATACTACATATATCGCTGCTTTGGATGAATAATCACACAATACAAAATATTAGGTAAGGATACAGCAGAATTCCGAATAATCTATATTTTTTGAAGTGAAAATTTCAGATTCGAAGTAACCTAAAAGAAGCTGCGGTACCAAATGTCATTATGTCGCTGGTTAAGTTTCACTTATCTTTAATTTTTACCTACATTTACTAAGCCAAAGATTAAACCTGGGACGGTTTCACTGAACGAGGAAGTAAAAGACATGGTTGCATCATTAAGATCAAATTTAAATAATTACGAGTAACTAAGACGAACCTGTAATGAATGCAACTTTGTTTCACGAGTTGTACATTGGCATCATTACGTTAGACGACTCTTAGACCGACATCAAAGCAAATGTTGCTTTATAGATAAACAAAGAAAGAATACGAAACGGCTATTAATTAATGTATTTAGGGCAGTAAAAGGCCGGCTTTCTATGAAGGCTTGTACAAAGAGAATGTCTGGGCGCGGTCCTGCGGCCTTGAGACCTAGGTAGGTATGATATAGGTATCATTTTAAGTGTACTAGAGCACCGGCTTGTTAAACTTGTTACTGGCAATGTTTTGTTCGTTTCGACAAATCTAATATATTTAAGTATTACACGTTAACGCGTGTTTCACTTGATAGTAAGTGATAATTGTCTATAAATGTTACTGAATTGAATTGAGCTTTTCTATCGTTATCTATTGCTTTTAATAGAGTTGCAATAGACGTATATGAAAACATTCGTGAAATCGAATAACTTCTGGTACTAATGCAATCTGCAATCACACAAGCTTATTATGTCTATTGAGAATAGTTAAATTTACTATGTAATTAAATAATAGGAGTATATTTGCATATAAATGTATTTGCCCTGTTACGTATAAAACCGTATACTGTAGAAAAAATGTGTATTTAGTTTGATTTTTATTTAATCTAGAAATTAATTTGGCAGTCTAGGGAACGGACTAATTATTTATTAAATTTTAAACAAATAATTATAATAGTTATATATTACGATCGTTATATATAACGATATTATAGTTGGTGTATAACGATGCAATTCAAAATAAATACACATTTATCGTTGCTCAAATTCAATATCTAATTGCGTAAAAAAGGAATGGAAAGTTTAGTTGTTATAAATTAGTAACGACATCTTGTAGCCAAAAAAATGCTAGGTGATGTTTTATGTTATAAAAAATCAATTCCTTTTTCGCAAAAATTTGTCCAAGGCTTAGGAAGGTTGCAAAATAAGCAATGTTAATGTACTCGACGTAGATGTATAGTTCTTGAATGTAGGGAATTATGGAAAAATGTGGATCGTATCTATCTATCTAACCTAACCTAAACCATTTTTGAAAGTAATCACAAGGATTTTTATTTAATCTAGAAATTAATTTGGCAGTCTAGGGACGGATAAAGGCCCAAAGGGTTGGGACAGAAAATCACTTTTCAAAGAAAAGGCGAAACGCCCTCAAAAGTTTACACTTTACAAATATATCGCAAACTGCCTGCAACTAGTAGCATATCTTATAGTAAAATTGCTTATTTGTAGATAAAATATATGTCAAGTTTGTGATTTATTAATCAGACTTGTTCAAATACATTTCTGAATTCCGATTTTGCTTTTGCAATCATGACCGCTGTTGATAAATTATAACAACAAGGGTATGCATTCAATACTTTGAAATAATTTTTATTATTGAGATAGAACGAACGAATGAATCTTTGATGACTGGCAATATTTTGATAGACGGAGACCAAGTGGAGGAGGTGAAAGAATTTGTATACTTGGGATCTAAATTTACAAAAGATGGAACATGTGAAAGTGATATTGAAAGGAGAGTGAATGAAGGTAAATGGTGCTCTACACGTCTTTATAAATAGCCAGATGGTGTCTTAAAGACTGGCTGTGAGTGCAGGAGTATTGGTGTCTACACTTATGTATGGATGTGAAAGTTGGGTATGGCAGAAGAATCACAAAAGTAGAATAAATGCCGTAGAGATGGGAACGTTGAGAAGTATGAGTGGATTGAAACTGAGTGACAGAGCAAGAAATAGTGTGATAAGACAACGTTGTGGTATAAAAGAAGATGTAGTGCCTAAAATTGAGAGAGGTATGCTTAGATGGTTTAGGCACGTAGAGAGAATGAATGAAAGTAGACTAACTAAAAGGATTCATGAGTCAAGAGGGAAGGGGAAGACCACGGCGAACGTTCCTGGACCAAATCGAGGATATTTGAAATAAGGGCCAGGTCTAGAGTACTCTAAACCGACGAACTTGTATGAAAGGTTTAATGAGAATGAAATAAGCGATGGAGATATGCAAAGATCGTGGTAAGTGGAAGGACGTGGGAATCTGCCCACCCCTATGGGAATGAGGCGTGATACTATGTATGGGTGTACGAACGAATATATTTTTTGGAGGAAAGTATTAAGATTCATATACTATTTTAGCGATATAAAGAGTATTTAAGCCTAAAATTATGTTATTTAGCAATCAAACTTAACCACTCAAACGGAGCTGTAAATTGTGTGTGCCCTGTGTAAAATTTTCTATCATTCGTTCTCTGAAAACAAGAATATTATATCACCGTATCGGAAAGTTGATTCCGCTGAGAAGAAACTCAGCGCTAACTCCTTTAAATATAGTTTTTATAGTTTACAATGTGATAAGCTTTCATGTGCAACTGGAATTCGCGTAAATAATCTTTAACGTTATAATATGCCTTTTATAATAGGAAGGTTTTGAAATATTTCTTATGGAGGTAAACCAGAAGTAATTCGGATAACTTATTAAAAATGCGGTGGCCCAACCAGACAAATGATTTCTGACCCGTTTCACCCTAATAACAGAAGTTTGTTTTTATTTCGTGTATTAAAAATTACGAATATATGTTTTATACATCGATACTGGAAATAAAACTCTTAGTAACTCGTAAAATATTGTTTAATACAACTTGAGGATAATGCCGCTATTAACGGCTGTTTAGCACAAAAATATAAATAGTCTTAAAATATATAACTTAAGTCGATCAATACAGAAGTTATAAGTTTATTTGTTTTTGAGTAAAGTTTGTTTACGAATCGCGAACCTGAAGTGGCAATGGGCGGGGCACATAGTCCGACGAACCGATGGACGTTGGGGTCGGAAAGTGCTGGAATGGCGACCCCGCACTGGACGACGCAGTGTAGGAAGACCCCCCACAAGGTGGACCGACGATATAAGGAGGATCGCCGGTAGCCGCTGGAGCCAGGCGGCACAAGATCGGGTCTTGTGGGCATCATTTCGTGAGACCTATGTCCAGCAGTGGACGTCCATCGGTCGACGACGACGACGAAAGTTTGTTTTGATGATTTTCTTGTGATGTATTCAAGAATGGTTTAGACAGACATACGATCCCGATTTCCTCATATTTCCCTAAATTCAACAACTATACATCTGACAACGTCGAGTACAACAATGTTTCGTTATTTTTCACTGTCTTAGATAAATTTATGCGAAAACTAATTAATTTTTTATAAGATAAAACATCAGCCAGCATTTTTTTGACTAAAAGATGTCGTTACTAATTTACAAGCTTAAAGTTTCCATCAAGTTTTAAGCTTAACAACCAAAGTTTCCATCCTGTTTTTACACAATTTGGTATTGAATTTGAGCATCGCTATGTACCAATATAAAAACCATTAAGTTTAAAATTATATAAACAATTAATCCCGTTATCATCTCATTGGTTGATTTTTTTAGAAATATTACGTTGGCGCTCAGTTAGTGGAAAAGGAACCCACATTTTTACTATGCCAGGGTACCATTCTAGGTTCGATTAACTACAGGGTCAGGCCTAGTAATTAATCTTATAAATATTTAGTAAAATAGGACACTAATCGTGGGTTTCAGATTACAAAGAGGTTGTTTTAACCACTGCACCTTTATGGTTTGTCACCACACAATCAGTTAATGTTGCGTCGAATGTTCTTGGTCCAAATAATATCTATAACCGAATCAAAATTTCATCACATAACCTTTTCAATAAATCTGATAGCTAGTCTTTTATAATGGCCTAATCTTGGCCAACTCATTTTGAATGACAAGCTTATTTTAACGATAATTCTTTTTACAATATCTTTCAGTAGCTGTTATATCTGTGTGAATTTTGATTTTGTTGTTAATGTATCTTGCGATGCCTCTTGGAATCAAAATTCAAGATCCTTATGTTCATTGATTATGACTGAATGGTTTTTGTCAGCAGTAATATATTTTTTTCGGATGGATTTGGAAAAATGATAAAGTCCGATATTATAACACCCTAATTTGGAACATAAACTTTTTCTTGGCAACACAATTTTGTGTTGTAGAGAAGCGTTGTGTGTGGGTGTGTGTGTGTGGTGTGTGTGTGTAGAGAAGTAACTACTAGCGGTCGAAGTCTCTTACTAGTTCAGATTTAGACGAATTAGGAAATATCATTCATAAAATAGGCTCTATTGGGAATTAAACCTTTGAACATTGCTAACGAAGTGATTGCTACATTATAAATTATACGACATATCGCAGGAATAAACCCATTGCAGATTCTTAAATATTGAGCAGATTTTTATAAAACACATTTCCAAGAGACATCAAAGCCTATGCGGACGTAGTCACGTACATACGCGAGTTTATATAAGCTAGAAAAAAAGTTAACAAGTGTTTCAGCCTTGCCGTGCTTGCTACGAGAAAGTTGTTACCACTAGTAGCCGGATGTAATGTTCCCGGCATGGTATGGGTTATTAATAATTATAACAATGACTCACTTTTTTGACTTCGTAATATACTCGTAACTAGCCGACGCTTGCGACTTTTATTGAGCAGTAAGTTGTTTATATTTTAAGATTTTGGACGTTAACAGGCTACTACTTACTTTTTTTTTATAATATTACTTGTTTTAATATGTAAATTGTGCCAAATATCCAACTTAGATAAGTCCAGGCATGGCGATAAGTTTTTTCTAGACAATAATGTCTAGAAAAACCTAAACCTATAAACAAAACTAAATGTATAAATATAACGTCCGGGTTACAATGAAGTCGACAGGTGAGGAATTTGACCTATTAAATGTCTAGAATAATTTGGATCTTGATAACTTGACCTGAACAAGGTGTGAAATATATTTTGAAAAGACCATCACAGGATCGATTGGTTTTAATAACTTGATCTAATTTAATAGGAAGACTGAAAACTACAAACGCTGCTCCAGTTTTCGAGCCCGATATCTTACTGAAGAAATCCAGGACAAGGGTTAACGCAATTAACATTCTAGGTTCGAGTTCCGGGTGGGTTAATTCAAGATTGCTATTGAGTGTTTTTGTTCGAGTAAATATAGTATCTGCTCGAAGTTGGAAAGTTGTTGGTGTATTAAATCTTTCTCTCTTTTCACGAGCGTCGATTCTGCTGTTCCAACTGAATATGAAAGTGATGGAATAGGGCGTGTTTGCGCATACACATGTGCACTATAATAATTCCTGTACAAATGAATAATCTGCGTAAGTTGGTTACCGTGGCTGTAATAACGTTAGGGGGAAATAATTATTATTGTACTTTAATAAAAGAATTACATATCATTTCTTCCTTTTGAATCGACATCATCCTGAATGCTGAAGTGTAATATGCCTCCGCTGGTTTTTGGTTGCTATTATTTTGATTAACTTTATGGCTTTAATCAGTAAGCGTCATATTTCCAGTTAACGACATTTCCACACAATTGAAACAAATAGTTACTCTTTAATATCATCCTTGAATTGCTTTACTTTTTATGGAAGAGCAGGATATCCTATCCCTTATTAGGATTGTCCTTAAACATGTGTATTGTTAAAAAAGGTTATACAGAATAAAAAATAAATGAAAAACCGCATTTTTGAACATTATTTGAAGGAAGTCACGTGGGCGCAGTAATGTTGAAATTACAAGCCACGCCATTTAACTAAGCACGTTTGAGCTTTTCGTTTTATTGTCCTCTATAGCTTGACATGACCATTTATAGTAGGTTTTACCTTTTAAGTGATTGCTTAAAAACGCGTTTTGCAAAAAATGACTAACACTTTAAAATTTATATATAAAATAGTCTGTGTTTACGTCTGTGGCATATACAAAAGTTCCCCTAAAAAGGACTATATAGTATTTTCTAGCTTGCTTACTCTTTTGAGGGACTGTTTTAGGCACCCAAAAAATAAAATTGAACTGAGTTTTTAATTTCCTTGAGTTTCTTTTAGTGTGCTCGTGTTATTAACTTACTAAAAAGGAAAAGCTTTTTATGCTAAGTCTTGTAAAGTAGAAAAAGAAAATCGTATAAAAACAGAAGCACTTTTTTTTTATTCCTGACAGGTTATCGCTTGACTGATCGCACGTGATAGTAAGTGGTGATACAGTCTAAGATGGAAACTCGCTAATCTGGTAAAGGGCGATATACCTCTTATGGTTTCTACAGAGCATTGTACCGGAACACAAATCTCTTTTTTTGGCGGTACCTCTTTTGCTGGTCGGGTGGAAACTAGGCGAGGCCGAAGGATCTGTCCAGATTCAAACAAATTAGGAAATATAATGTTCTAATTTCGCCTTACCAAGGATCGAACCCGGGACCTCTGCTAGCAAAGCGAGTAATCGCACCACTGCGCCAATGAGGCCGTCAAAATATTTTATTTTATTTTTGTTGCCACTGAGTTTCGTATTGATTCATTAATTAAATTAGTTTTACGAATAATTATACAGCGAGATCTATTGAAATCCCACATAAAACGTTTAAAAGTTTCTTTGTAATGAGAAGCTCATTCAGAAGTTCGTGCTTATTAGCATAGGCATTAACTTTTAATTTTTCTTATATAACTTGTTAATTAGATGAAAGCATAACATTTCCACATCTAATTTAAGTACTTTACAACAATATAGGGATGGGATAAGACATGTTTTTAGAAAGTTATCAACTTTTTGTAAAATGGTTGTACTTAGTTTGATTGTGGTTAAGACATAAAATGATTCGAACGTGGCACAGTCAAAATCATGGCTTTTATTTAATACAAGGTGTGTGACGCGAACGAGTAGAAAGTAGTATTTTTGGTAACATATTATCAAATTCACTTAAGAGTTTTTTAATAGTCAGAACAAGGCTATAATTATATATACTGTAGTCATACGCGACTGTGTTCGCAAAAGAATATTCTGGATAAGATTTTAACTGATTTTGTACACTAACCAAGAAATCAAGCGATGTTTATTTTTCTCAATACCTTGGAGTTGTTTGCAGAAGTTCTATCAAAACAAGCTTAGTCTTTCATAGATTACCACGGCATAATAATTTCTCACGGCTGCTTACCAGTGCAGAGCAGCCGCGAGAACCATAGCGGAATCACCAGACGCTGACGAGATAAGGAGGGTCCGGGTTCTAGCTAACAGAGCCTTGACCCAAAGATAGAAGGAGGATCTCGGGTCCCCAGTGGCGGGTGGGGCCACAGTTCGGGCGTTCGCGCCTGGGGACCTCAGCGACTCATTATGACGTCGCTGATTGGCACAGAATTCTCACTGGCAAGTATTATAGGAGCAATACTTACCAGTGAGCAGGCCTGGAGAGTGGCTGCTTCCTTTTGCGAGATTGTCATCTCGCTTAAGGCAAAGCATGGCAAAGGAAGAGGGTGAATGTCACCGAAGCACTCCAGCCCCGATGAAGGGCTGCAGGTAACAGGAGGCGGAGATTCGTACAACTCCTCCCCTTGTAGAATATCTGTGAGCTGTAACCGAGGGGCCAGAGAGAAATGCCTCAACGAACCTCTGGCTCCCCACTCATGGTTGATGGTGGTCCCGCTGGGTTTTAGTGGGTATTGCGAGTTTGTACCCTCGTGGAGTCCCACACTCCCGACCCCTTTAGTCAGGGTGCGTAAATGCATTTCCCAGCGACAAAAAAAACGGCATAATAATTTGATAGACAGAGAAAGGTTTTAAGTTTTTAAACCGTTGAAGTATTTTATAGTTTTAAAGACACGTGAGGTTATAGCTCTCTAGGACTTATGATTCATAACGTTAAATAAGTAATTCCTATTTATTTTAAATAAATATACAGGTTCCTTTATAAAATATAATGATAACATTTCAAGAGTTATAAAATCTTCACCAATGCTGGCTTCACAGCATGTGGTAAATCATTCTAATCACAGTGATCATACGGTGAAAGTTTGGGTCGTAACTGCTATAGTTTGCTCATCCCTTCGACTTTCTTCTTAAAGGGAGTAGACCTTACTGGTATACTTACAATATACAAAACAAACTCGTGTTAATTACGCCCTTTATAATAGAAGAAAGACTGGACCGATTTTAATGATCTTTGACTTTTTAGACACTTGTCCGCAACGAATAGCGAAATAACTATTATAAACGAATAATAATTATATTAAAATATCAAATTATTGCACGAAATTATTATAGTATTATTAATCTCAATCATTGACTCGCCTGATTGGTTTGATACGGACATCCGCAACGTTGGCTCACTAAGAATGGGTTTGCCAATATTCCCATGAGATCGAGGTATGTAAGCGAAGAATGATCTTTTTACCAGATTAGACCTGATTTGGCATACATAGTTATTCCTTCGTCGACATATGAATTACACAATGAATGGATATCCGTATAATCCCACGAATTCGAGAACACGCGGGAAATATTAAGTATATAATAAATAAGAAAGAAAGCATACTTACAAATGAATTACATGATTAAATATATGATATCTAAAGTAAGACTTAAGCTCACAAAGCTACATACGAATGTGAAAACGCGCTTTTTACTTTTGTTATCTTACCCGTTTGACCTGGAGTCAAAAATCCATTTCAGCTTAACCGATTAAAGAGAAAAATCAATCTTTTTCAAGCAATAAAGATAAACTTATTCTAGACAAATAACATCCACCCTCCATACAATAACGCAACGTCGATTTCGATATTTTTTATTATATTTTCCTGTGTAGTTT
This sequence comes from Elymnias hypermnestra, assembly GCA_015832385.1. Lineage (NCBI taxonomy): Eukaryota > Metazoa > Arthropoda > Insecta > Lepidoptera > Nymphalidae > Elymnias > Elymnias hypermnestra. The sequence goes on along the minus strand of JACTOM010000068.1, from coordinate 3,107,524 downwards.
AAATTACTAAACAAATTTCTGAACACAATTTATTAAAAATAACTAGGTTGTTATACGGTAGACATAAGAGTTACTTTTGTCTATTTTAAATTTGTTAAAGTTATCCATTAAATAAGTTAAAGTCGTTCTTTGTCGAGGTCGTATTGTATTAAATTTATATCATTTGTCCGGTGGCCGTGGGTCAAAGGAATGCACGTGAAAGGTGGTCGCTTTTATAAGCGGAAGCGAATAAGGCCTGGCGAATTCAAAGAATCGCGTTGGGTGCTGTTAGACCATCAAGGCCATCCTATTTCGGTCGTTGACCTGATATGCTGACTAAACTACTCAAGCATATCTAATACTCTATTCTAAGGTAAAGATACATTATTGGAGAATTATAGGAATAATCATGTAATAAATGTTTTGTAGAATTCGATGTCGCCTATGTGACTTGTTAAAAAGAAATCGTTTTAAAAAAAAATCTTGACTTATCAATTAGGAGTTTTACTGTAAATGGAAATGGAAATAAGACAATTCCAAGCCTTAAGTAAACTTTTTTTTTACTAAAAAATGCTATAGTGCCAGCTAGTAACTATAAAAAAAAATAAGAAATAGTCGCTATCTCTTGCAACTTACGACATGTGGTTTACGCATAAAAGTGAATGTCATAACATATGACACGGTCAATCTGAACGACGTTAAACCGACACAATAAATGTTCGCAAGACATTGAAATTATTGAACTATTAATAGCGCTTACAATGAGTGAACTATGATTATATATCGCCTTCCGTATCAGTAATGGGAACATATTAATATTTACTTGTATTACTAATAATTGCAAATGAGTAATTATGACGTGAGTTCCGGAGTAGAATGACTTTTTTACTTGGTCCCGGATTCGTTTATGCATAATTGTTGTAATAAAAAACTGACTGTTTTATGTTTAATGAGGCTTACACTGCCAAGGTGTAAGGTGATTCAGAATTTTATAATTATATTTGTTGAGAACTTCATTTGTTAGATATCGATTTTTCTATAAAAGACAATTCTAGAAAATTTTCGGCTTTTAAATGGCGACATAATGGCAGTATTTATATGGTTTAAGTTTTTACTTAAACCATATAAACTAAAAAGATTTTGATATATAGGTTGAGAATTTTATAACAATCGGAATATATAGTTTTCAGAGCGAATTAGCAATCAGAGGGAAAGCATTTACTAACAAGTGACTACGGTCTAAATTATTTCACTGCTGGCCTTCTGCGAAGCATTATGACTAGTCCTACATTAAAAATATCACTCGAATTTATACATACAGTGATTACGGCTGGTTAGTCAGAGATTAATATTAAAGGGTGGTTATATACAGTTGACGCGTTCTATGGGCATCGACCTGCCTATATTACTCGAAATTATATATACACATAAAGCTAGCAAATTTAAACTGCAATGAAATGTAGAAATAAAAAGAATTGAATACTTTCCTATTGTTGGAATTTTAGATTCTATCAAAGAAATGAAAAGCTATTAATATCATAAACAGAAATAATTTTATACATTGGTATACTATATAAGGTATGTCTAAAATTTATAAAAACAATTTTAAAAAGCATTGACAATTATATTTTCTCAGAACTCAGCTTCGTGGTAACCTTATAATCACCTTGCCTGTTGATTGAATATAACTTTACACAGACTAACATACACTATTCCACGTCCAATGAATAAATCGCAGTCTGCGTTTATTTGCACCATTAAAAAATATTGATCCATGGAAGTATTTATTTATTTCCACTCTATATAGTTAAGTCGTATTATTATTATTTCTCTTGTGGTGTTCAATAAAGCATACTATCTATCTATATATCTATATACTTTGTTATACAGTCTTCAAGATTTCAGCGAAATGTTATTTGTATAAAATGTATAATTGCCCTTATTTCACATAAAGGTAGTGTACGCTTCTGCTGATGACTTGAATTGGTTGACCGCAAGAGTGAATGGCGTATAGAATAACGCATCGATCTGATCTGAATCTAGCCGAGATATACTATAGCCTAGATAAATAACAATACTTTTGCGTACATAGTTCAATCGTGTCGAATAACAAATATAATGTTGTAAGTTGCTACAATAATTTTCATTTCTTCGTTAAAAAATCAACAATGTAGGCGCTGGAAGCGCAATTCATGATTTAAATTTATCCACATGTCATCATTTAGAGTCTATACTATAGGACATAACACCAGGACACAAAAGACTTTATATGTTCTTTAAAAAATTGTGCGTGTATCAGTGTACACGTGAGAGAAGTGAAATTTCTTTGCTTTATATTGAATTAAAATCTATAATTATTTTATTTTAAATACATCTTGTATTTTGTCATAATTTTTTCTAAGTAAAGTTTGATTGAGTAAAGACCTAACAGTATTTATACTTACACATACGTAACTTGCGTAACGCGTAACGAATTTTTTTGCCTATCGTGCCATAAGATTATTGATTTATTGATTATTGATTTTAATTTTGACATTTATGACTTGATTCATGAACTTTTATTTTATTTTATTTGTGTCTCATAATTGAAAACTAAATTTAATTTGATTTTGTTTAATTGTTAAATATCTCTTGTGTTTATCTGTATATTTTATTTCATTCATTCATTTATTTTGGTTATGTAAATTTTATGGGTCTTAACCTGAAATAAATCAATTTTATTTTTATTTTATTTTTTTATAAGAAGTTTCATTTGAAAGGCAAAATGTATATAGGTATTAGTCAATAATTTTATTGTGCAATTTTAAAATTTCAAGCGTCATATTTCAGACGGACAAATAAATAAGAAATTGACTTAATTTTTTTATGCTTCAGTAACATTATTTTAACAATGTTCACTCGTTTTAATTTTTTTCTAATAAGAACCAGCCAACAATTGAAGATAAAATTACTTTAGAGTATCATCATCGATATAAAGCTACTGTTTTATTCTTTAAATGATTTCGGTGTACGTATCCACAGATAAGAAGATAGCAGCCTTTTATCGTGTCACTGCTGGGCACAAGCCTCCTCATTCATATGAGAGGGAGTTTTTAGAGCATAGATCTACCACGCTGCTCCACTGCGGGTTGGTATTCTCTATTCCTTCACTCTGACTGTCCGATGAGATGGCAATCCCACACGACCCGAAAAAGATCAGGCGCAGGACCGACTGCTTAACGTGCTCTCCGAAGCACGGGGTTGAACACACTGCCATCTTCCCAACTTCGGACAAATACTAAGAAAATCTGAATAGAAAATTCAATATTATTTTTTTAATTGCTCCATCCTGTGGACGAACATGCTAAACACTAGACCAATGAGGCCGTCTATCAATAGATAATTAGTTTACAAATCCTTTTGCTAATAAAAATGAAAAACATGCGTCGAATTCCATCAATCTGAGAGTTTCTAATTTATTCTTAATGATAATGAGTATTAAAATGTATAAATTAAAAGTAACAAAGGCTTTAATAGGTGCAGTTTTATTATATGTGTGTGGATAATGGTATTTAAGGCTGTGAACAATTCAAATTAAAAACCTTTACCGGTTTTTTATACTTGTTCACATAAAGTGACGCCGTACCCCGTCTCACAGTAGATCTATTGTTTTGCATGCAGTGATGTTAAGCAACAATTAGCGATAACTTGACCCAATGACCTACCTATGTACCGTGGGTTTATAAGAAATTCTTCAATGTAAATTCATTGACGAGTGTATACATTTCAGGCTAGCTCGCCCCATGGTAATATTTATAGATGGCAACTCAAAGGAGGTAAAAAACGACGTGAAAATTTGTATAGGGGCCATCTACTGCAGGCTTGAAAGAAGTTAAAATGTATTGTATACAGAAAGAACAGAGTATTTTTTTTAAATACTGTCCAATATACACATCTTAGAGAGGCTTACTTTATGTGTTATACGCTGATACATAAATTATTATGTAAAACCATTATTCATGTTCATTATTTTACCAAGAGTTAGTTACTTTGGCCAGTTTATTTTCTGTAGAAAACAGGTAACTCTAACAAGGTTTGAAGCAGTATACCATCCTATATAAAATAATCCTTACACACCCAGTCGAAAAGAGAACTTAAGATTGTTTTGCCTTGTCTTATACTCATATTCACATACCACAATGCCAAATCTAAAGACTTAATAATCATTAAAAAAAATTCCCGCGTCCGCAACTAATCCAAAGCAATTGTTAGGCTGCTAGTTAAGTATACAAAATAACAGTTACGCCAATCTTATGATATAATTGCGCATTAATACTTCTATGGTACGCTGCAGTTAACAGCGGTGAAATAATCCTAAAGCAAACTTCATAAAATATTGATATCATCTTTATATATAAATACATAAATGAAAAACCTTTTATTTTATTCTGTTGTACATGTGTATGTAACAGAGCTCATCTTAAACTATAAGACCAAGATTGCTGATTCTGTCTTAGAACTCCAATTGGAATCGAGAACTACGTTTATGATTTCCCTGGGGAATCATAAACGTTCAAAACTAATTCTTAATATAAAATTAGGCTGCGAAAAGACTTCAAATTTCATACTGTTAATAGTTATTCATATATTTGTTAGTTGTAACAATAAAGTAATTTGGATTTTAGAAAATAGTATAATTTTACCTCACGCAATAGTAATTTAATGATTAGGCAAGTAAGCGTAAAGCTTTTGTTGCGAGTGTTTATGAGTACCAAGGAGTACGTTTCAAATCTAGAGCTTTTTATCTTTCGGCGAATGGCTTAAAAATAAGAGTCAGTTAGATTGGTTTCCATCATTCTTTGAGAATTGCTCCTGACATTACATCCGACTTGCCACTGTGTTTCATTTTTGAAGGGATTGTTGCTGTACAGTGATAGTGGCAGATAATTCTGTGGTTTAAGGTTTGATATATTATAACCCCTTACATGTGTCAATGTGTTACAATCTTAAGATAGTAAATTATAAATAACTATACTGTCTCGGGTACTTCTCAACTTGCATTGAGGATTACGGGCCTCGGGGCTTTTATCCCATTACTCGGGCTAAGCCTCGAGCATCGCTCGAATGCTCGGTAATTTATTTTTGCCCGTTGTGTCAAACGGACTGATTCCCGCCGGCGACGCCAGCGGGCCCATCCAGGTCTAGTCCATTGAGGTCAATTCGGGTGTAGCCACTGTCGGCGCGTCGTCTGAGCCGTCATCACCCACATCGGATGGTAGTGACAGTAGAAGCTCACGAGGTAAGGCGCGCCCAGTGTTTGCCACTCTAGGATGGTGGCTGGCAATCCCATGGAGTTGTGTGTGCGGGGAGTTATTAACTAGGCGGAACATCCTCAATGCCAGTTGGCGGACAAACACCTTCACGGTGGGCGTCCTGGATTTATAAGATAGTAAATTATAAATAACTATACACACCGGCAAATTATGCGGAACTTAAAAAAAATTTATATCAGTACCATACCATGAACTTTCATGATACTGATATCAAATCTTTATGTTCCGCTTAATATGCCGGTGTGTATAGTTAACCTGCGCTATTTGATAGTTATGCAAGTTACTTGAAAGGAGAACTTTGTTGTGAACTCATATTAAATAATACCTCGGTTTTTAAAACTAATATTTCTATATTATAAATTAAAATACATATCCTATGTCCTAAGCCGGTACAAATTAAGTAAAATAAAATGACATCAAAATCGGTTAAGTACTTTCAGAGTACATTGTGAAAGACAATTTATATATTTAAATTTAGATTTAAGTGTTTCGTTGTCTGTTTCACTAGTTAAAACTCGCTTACTCTTATGGGAATTTTAAAAGCCCTCTATCATTTTGGTGTACCCTTATCACATTTCGTTATTCTTGCAATAATTGTTGTCCATATCACAAAGGTCAGCTAGCCACGATCGCGACCAGTTTGGAATTTCTGTGTGAACCAATTTAATTAGACCTTTGGGTTTTTTCATATAGGAAACAATAGTTTGATTAATGTTTTATAATTAAATTAGCGTACATACTACCAAACTCCTTTTTCTAAACATGGAAATGATTTTCAGTTTAGTGATTCAAATGTACTGGAGTTGTTGTTGAACCAATTGTACCACTAATCGATAAGGTTGCCATTTGCCTTGTTTTTCTTTTAGTGTAGTTAAGATTCATGGTGTATAATAAGGAATAGAGTTTTAAAGTTTCAGATGTTATTTTTAAGCGCATTCGATTTTGAAACGAAAAATCGCGTGTCACAGAGTTTTTGTCTTGAGCAATTATTAAGGTTTTTTTGCATATATGTAGGTCTGAGAAGACTTCGTAAAGTATTTAACACCCCTCTACTACCTACTCACCTTCGGGTTTTTAATCAAGATAGGATTTTGGGACTCAACTAGTGTTATAAAATATATAAACGCTTAAGCTCAACATTCTTAGAAATCAAAATATTACAACCTTAAAGTACAAAGTTGATTTCATTGGTGAAGTGATATTAATGGAACGATAAATTGACTTTGGGTTCTTTAATATAAACTATTCTATATCTTTGTATATATCTATCTAATTGAACTTTCTAAAATGATTAAATTCGTGAAACAATCTCCTGATTCAGATATTATCAAAAGATTTTAATCGATATTTTTTGATGGAGTACATCGATTGGAATCTTTTGAATTAATTTTTAGAAGAATGACTAGTCGTTGGTAGCCGATGGCTGCAAAGCGAATTATGGAATTCTATATCCAATATTGGGTGTTTATTATTTGAGGATACGGTGAAGACAATTTGAATAAGAGAGCGGTGATTATGTTTTTTTTCAGCAAAGCTAAATAGATCTCTATTGTTTAATTGCCTCCCTTTCCACATATGTTTCATGTTTTCAAGCCACGTTATTTGGATGGCACCCAAATATAGATGAGATGAATCAATTTGCCTTTTAATTTGTGCTTTTTAAATACTTAAAAAAAATCATGCCTTTAATAAGTAGAATAGGTAAAAAAGTATAGTAAGTAAGTAGCAGTCCATTAAAATCCCATTGCTGGGCTCCGGTCTCCTCGCCCACTTTTTACCATCTCTCAGAAGAGTGGGTAAACAAGTATGAAACAAATATTTTTGAAACACCGTCCTATAAAAATGAAGAGTATATAATTGAATCATTATATGTAAGACCTACCGAAAAAATACTAAAACCTATTAATGTGTCTGCATCTGTGGTGATTGACTTAATTTATAAATTTTTACTGACTTTTTTAAAATCATTTATTCGTGTTCGTTTATTAATGATATATTTCAAATTTGTTATTGTTTTCTAATTATTTTTTTTTGATAAATGAATACATCAGAATGAAACTAAATATAACATGAAAACAATTGCCTTATTGTTCTAAAAAAGAATATTCAGAGAATTGAATTGAAGATTTGCTAAGCCTTAACAATAAAGTTAATTAGTCTTGTTTTAATTAATTAATAAAGCAACCGCATGTGAAACTACCATTACCTATACAAATTTATGCACATAAAAAATTTCAGTAACTATGAAACAATATATGTATATCGCTATGTTTGTATCGATGTAAAAACTATACCTGAAGTGTTTATAGTTGGCAATAAGACATTTTTATAGAACTTTTCGAATGTTACACCAGCAGGAAAACCGAAATTCTGTGTAAGATATCGTGCAACGAAACTTTTAATATTAATAAAAGTTCCGAAACAAGTAAATATGGCGGTATATCACTTTTGTTAGTGCCCCGCTAACGTTTAGCAGGCGTTTGTTTATTTCCTTATTTAGCTGAGTATATTAATACATATCTATAAAAAATAAATTGCTCCTTCTACACTTCTTCTAAAAAAATATTATAAGTCAAATCTCGGAAAATACGTTTTGATTTTAGTATTTAGGGACAATTAAATAATCCTTATCAATTTAAAAACGTTACTTAATTTAATTATCTCTTGCATTACAATTAAATAAAATTAATTCAAATGAATTGCTTAGGAGCAAAAGAAATGCTGTGTACAAATAAATATTTTAGTTTGTTATTGTGTGTTTAATTCAAACCTATGTAAAAAGATATGTTTAAATGTTGCAAGAATAATAATTTAGATATATATCACAATTAAAATTAATGCACATGAACGACGCATCAAGCTGATGTGATCGTACGACTGAATATGCTTTACTTTTCGTGCCAAACCGATGTCGATCGCAACATATATTTTACATGTCTCTAGTATAATTTTAGTCACCCCTTGAAATTATACAAAATGATATGCCTCTTAACTTGTTGCATAAATGAAGTATACCAGCGACGATACTTCGCCAACAATAGTTATAAATCTGATAACAGACGTTGAGACAATGTAGAAAGCCGTTTTAATACACTGAATAAGAAATAAACAACAAAAGAAAAATTACTATTAAAATTTTTGTAAAACGGATTCTAATAGACGCCATTCAGGTCTTGAAATGATGCAGATAGAATCAAAACGCTTTAATGGATACCTTGAAACGTAAAGTGCTTATACAACTCATTTGAGCTGAACTGATTTGGATAAAAATACAGATATTGCATAGCGTATTTTAAATTGATATTTGTTGAAAAATTTTAGCACCACTATATCCAATTTATAGCATATTTGAAGATACATAATATTTTGAAAGTGTGTCCTTCAAGCGAGAACTAACAAATAAAATTGACATTGTCACAAAGAATGTTGGAGTTTTTTCAAAGTTCTTCGAAGTTCTCACGAAAATACATGACATATAACCACATTTTTAAATATTCAAAAATGATGCATTGAATGTAAACAGCTAGTGTATTTCACAATTGCGTAGCTTCCACAGCATAGGATTCTTTCATAAAATTTAGAGCAGTGATAAGGAGTTTTCAGAGTTAAATCAGAAGATCTAAGTGCCATCCTGTGCACGCAATGATAATTGGCACGAAAACAAAGAAAGGAAATGTGCCCTTCCATATAAGTAAGGCTGCAAGGATAGTACACAGTACAGAGCAGAAACAATATGTGGATTTCAGCGAAAATTTACCAATATGTGTATGGGTCGTATCGAGTTCTGCATCATTGTGAGGAAAAGTATTAAATCTATTTTGCCTATAGTGTGCTAGCTAATAAGTAGGAGGTTTCAGCTACTAGTACATGCTTCTGTGACTAATGCAAAATTGAATAAATCCTGAACGAATATAAAGACTTAAAAAATGTTTCAAACTGAAAACGGTTATATAATCAAATTATATACATTTACTTAATCATTCATAATTAGCTGTATTTTAATAGAAGTATTATCAAGATAAATGAGCGAATGGTTAAGTGGAGTTTGATTACTTGAATTAAGTATCAAGGCTTTTAAATACTCTCTAAAATTTGAATAAGTGTAATACTTTCATTTTGCGATTTATAAACGCAAGGTTTAATAATAAAGAACAAAAACTAGTTGGTGGGACAGTCGATACCGAAGACAAGCCCTTTTACAATACATCCTCCACATGGCTATCCAGAGACTTAATAGTTTTGTTAGAAATGTGTCACAATACTCTTCAAACTGTATATTTCAGTGTTTTAAATGGCCTAATAATGGATTAACATCAAATAAAAACTGATGTACCAAAACTTTAAGTGCACAAGGTAACTGCTCCTTTTAATAGACATTCGGCTGAAGTCAAATTCTAATAACCCTATAAATTTAGTATATTTTATATGTTTATCGCAAAGATTTTATAATGGCACTACAAAATAGCGTAGTTTACGAAAAATAGTATAAGGTAAGTAGTGGCCGTTTAACGCCCCACTGCAAGGCAAAGGAGTTAGGGATATGCAGGTTTCCTTACGTTCCTGTTTTCCTTCACCGAAAAGCACAATGAAAAATTGAAAAGAACAAACAAGCACACAGAAGTTGAATTTTTATAAAGAAAAACTTAACATTGTCCACCCAGGATTCGAACCCGCGGTTTCTTTAAACGAAAATCCACGCGACTCACCAATAGGCCATCACGGTTTTTGTAAAATAGTGTACTTGGGTCTAAGCTTAGGGGAAAACACGAGTTTCAATGGTGAATGCCAGAGCTTCGGGATATGCTATCATTACTAGTAACATACATATTAGCATCACGCCTCATTCCCATAGGGGTAGGCCTCTGCCTACCCCTGTGGGAATGAGTGGTCTCTACCACGACTTTCCACTTGCCACGATCCTTGCATATCTAAATTCTTGCATAAGTAAATATCTCCGTCGCTTATTTCATTTACATTAAACCTTTTCTTACAAGTTCGTCGGTTTAGAGTACTCTTGACCTGGTCCCTATTTAAAATGTCCTGGATTTTGTCCAGGAACGTTCGCCTTGGTCTTCCTCTTCCAACATTCCCATTCACTCTTTACTCGTAAATCCTTTTTGTCAGCCTCCTTTCATTCATTCTCTCTACGTGCCCAACCCAGAAAAACGAACATTAAGCGAAATTCGAAAATGATTTTTGCTAAAAGTTGTGAATTTGGAGTGACTGTGTGTAATGTCAAATTAATAGCTTTTCACTAAATGTAATGTCAGTAAATACAGTACTAATCTAATGACTGAAACGCCGGACACGCTAGTTTCTTTATAAAAGTAATGTGTTCACACGGTATTTACAATTGGATATTGCGCTGGTCCGTGTAGGAAAATATCATGATTAAAACGTAGGTTTCCATATGGGCAGATTACACATGCCTAGGTCAAGTATGCCGACATAAATCTGACTACAGTCTCAACAAGAAGAAGTGTTGGTTTGAAGTTCAAAAACTCTGTCTTTTCTTACCCATTAACCAGATCCAGTAAAGCAAATTCCCTTTAAAAACCCATTAAGAAACATCAACGTTCGCACACAGTTAACACATTTCATATATTCATACAAATAATAACACCGTGATAATGGATCTTCACGGCTTGATTCCACAAACGAGGTTGAAGACGCATGGTCAAGGGGTTTTAAACTGGTCATTATGTATAATTTTGTTTTAATTGTCTAAATGTTTACGCTCGATTATGACCTTTTTTTTAACGCTAGCGATATTCATTGTTGGCTAATGGGAGTGAGTGATATAGCCAGCTATTATAATAAATGGTATTTAAGACCCTGTTTTATAGGTAGGAGTGGCCGGTGGTGATTGCAACGTTTTACCTAGGAATTCTATCGTTTCATTATTTGGTACTGTAATACATATAACAAAGTAGATCAATGTTGAGTTGCGAGTTAGAAAACGTTTAGATCTGCCTAAATTTGGAAAATATCTACCACTTTGTATAATCGAGTGGCAGAAATAGAATAGAAAAGACCTTTTTTTTAGTATGAATAGTTTTTATTGATTTGATATTTATCTACCAAGAGAATACAGTATGTCTATCTATGTCCGGTATCAATTTTTAAACATGAAAAATCATACAAACAATGTGCCACATGCCGGCTCGTTAGAAAGGTGATAACGCGAAGATGGTGTATATAGTATAGTGTGTATTATATGTACTAAAAACATAACTCACACACTCGTTCACTTATAACGACATCTCTTAAACTATTAACCACATTGATTTAATAATTTAAACAAAAAAAGGCCCGCCTTCAAAACTAACTATTCCAAATACGAGTATATTAATACGCTCTAAAAAGTAAAATATAATTGTGTATTCTTTTTTAGAGTTCTTCGTATTCTTATATTTCTAGTCGGCGTCAGGAACAAATGTAAGCTCATTGTAATTTGAATACAGACAGATATTCTGCCACCAATCGTACCCTTATTGTAAGCCGTTGCGGAGTTCCATTGATCATCACATTTAATTATAAATACTTGTCTATAACTACATTACGATAGGTGACTTAAATATTCGGATAGCCTATAAAAGATTCTGCTGAGTATCATTAATTTGAAAACTCCTAAGAATCGAAGAGTTCCGTTACTTTGACATTAATCCCATGATCAAAACTTAAGTAAGCTATCATCAAACAACCGTTGAAGTATATTCATTCCAATAAAAATCGAATTATCGAAATCGGTTGGCGTGATCATGAGTTATCCGTTCATTTGTCGCGCACATGCTTAATGACTATTTAAGACTTATACGATTTTCTCATTGATGCCATTCATTAGAACTAAACCAAAAAAATGGAACCCTACGACAAGCACCACATTTCATATCAAAATAGAATCATCAAGATCGGTTAACCGAGTCGAAAGTTATGAGATAACAAATATTAAAAAAAATATACCGATAAATTAATAACCTACTTTTTTTGAAGTCAGTTAAAACTAAGTGACTTTCGTAACGTTCACTAAAAGCGGATTTTTTTCAAGACAAAACATAAAATGTCTTTAGATAGATATAATTATGAAATAAATATTTTTTGAACATAATTTGATGTTTTTAAGTGAAAAGTACATAGACTCACAACTTTTAAAATGTTCATAAGTTTTATCAATATTATTTTACACAAAAGTGTAAATTTCTACCTCCGATGCTTAAAAATTAGTTATCCGTAGTAGTATGAGTACAAATTACTTGCAATAAGTGCATTGAATATCAGGTTCATTCGTTACAGCACATTAATGGCAAGGTTTCGTTAGTTCATGTTTGTAACGGCTTTAACTGGCATAACAGTATAAAGATACACAGCGCCATGCCCATTGCAAATAATATTGGTTTATTAATCTATATTTAGCATGCCCGGAAACCTAGTTCAACAATTACCAAACGCAACTAGAACCAGGCAGGACACCTAAGTACAGCTATCAAATATTACAACTGCGTAATAACACCAGTGTTCTCGTCTACACTTAACGCAATAGTTTACATTATAAGTCATAATGAACCCTAATCCCATGGTAATTTAGTTTAAAATAGAGTATAATACACACAATGTGAGATACATTACACCTATATTTATATCGAATGATCTATTTTACACTTTGAAAACATACAAATAAGGTAAAAAAACGTTCGATTCACGCGATATAGTGTCAGTTTATCCAAGCTACTTCAATGGATTAGGTATTTTAAGTTAAGCAAAATAAAAAACATTGTTCTTTGTTTAATGTGCTATACGAGTTTAGGACCAGAGAAACGTGACCCGTCTTATGCCTGACCTGTAAGTTTGTGAGCTTTTGTGTCTCACGAAGTTACATGCTCTTTGATGAGATTAGCGCTGTCGTTTCAATGCCTTGTAACGTGTTGACATCGCGTAGTTTACAGGTTGAGACCTTTTATTATGTGTATGTCCATAACTATAAATACACATCGTCTCGTGACTTTAGCCGATCTCAAAGTGTTGTCTACTTTTAAAAAAATACTATAAAATATCCGGATGTCTTTTAATTCTAAAATAAAAGTAGCCTAAGTTACACCTTATACCGTCAACTGTTTGGTCAGTTGAAGTCTGGTCAAAATTGTTACTATATATATTGTTATTGTATTTTTTTTCTAACAACTGCATCATTTGCTAAAGCATAAAAAAAACAATTTTGTTTAATCAAACAATTAGCTATTACACTTTGAACTATTTGTAAATAGAGGAAACTATAACTACTATGCTGAAAATGATCTTGTAGAAATTATAGTGAGATATTTCGCCAAAGACATACCATGAATATTTTACATTCGATTAGCAAAGGCTGTTTTGTTTCTAAATTAATATTCACAACGTATTCGCGATGGAATTTCGGAAAATACTTTCTTAAAATAATCTAGCAATAATTACAAAGATATAAAACTATCTATATTCCACGTTAGTATTTTTAGTTAAGTGTCGGTGTGTTATGCAGCCAAGACTAATATTTTTAAAATATTTTTTATATATAAACTATACCTCATTTCCCGAAAGAAAACCGCTGTAAAGTTTGTTTTAGAGGAAAATTACGCGGTATACTCTCACCAAAACCTCTATGAAAAATGTAAAGAAGTGAAGAAATGTGATTACAAGAGGAGTAAATAAACTATACATAAAACTACTAATATTTTTTAAAATAAAGTATCAAGAAATAGAGCATGCCTTGAACTAATCAACGAGCTAACAGTAGTGCATTAAAAGCAAAAATTATATAAAACATTTTTAATGCAAGGAGAGATAACGTTTGTGGTCAATGTATTTAATATTTCATTCGACTATGCTTTTGTACGGCCTTGCTGGTGCAAAGGTGCAATTTACTCCCTTCGCTATTGAGTCCCAAGTTGATATCAAGGCCCAACAGATTTAAGAATATATAGTGGACTCAATGAAATCCAATCAAAATACACTAATTACTCTGTTCAAGTTGCGTAAGAATAAAATTAAAAAACAATGATTTCTCCAAATATGAATGCAGATTTAAACCTGCATATAATTAATTTATACGTGTAAGTAAAGAATATATTATATTGTCTGTCTGACTGAATCTTGGCTGGATTAACAGAGCGAACACTCGCTTCGTTACCAGGGGCCCTGGGTTCGATTTCCGATAGAGCGAATTTATGAAATTGTACTTTCTATTCGCTTAATACTGTATTGGAGGATGGGAGGGTTCGGTCGTGGCTGATTACCATCCTAATAGCAAATGATGAGCCTCAGTGTTATGGCTCGGTGTTGTGTAAACTTTAAAATTATTAATATCTATCTTCTGCCAATACAAGAATAAAATAAACCGCGAGAAGAGATATAATCATAAGGAAACTGCTTTCTTCGTACAGAAATTTGCATGTTTTTGTATGTGATATATTATGACGATGTTCATGTAATAGCAACACCAAGATTGCTTTATCTCGTTATAATATATTAAATGTATGCTTAGCACATTCTATCATTATTATTACTATTAAAATTAGCACCGTGAAACAACCCAATGTCTTTCTTAACTCCGTTCACTAGAAATATTATATATATTTTTCAAGTGACCCCGAAAACTAATAACCCGTGAGGCTCGCTAGACACTCAGCATTTTTTAAATCATAATTTATTTATATTATATGATCGTTTCTGTGGTTTTGCCTGCATATATTCAATAGAACCAAAATCATAAGATTTTTATTTATAGAAATAAAGCTAATAAACAGTTAACTTGATGTTAAGTTAATCCCGTCGCCCATATGTCTTTCATTTATGGTCTCCTACGACCGCAATGAACAATGTTTCTACTTCACGCTTTATATTATATTTTATTTATTTAAGCACCAGTTATGTTTAACACCAAGGACATAATATCCCTTAAGAGAGATCTCTTCCAGTGACTATGAAATCGATAGAATTTAATAAAAAACATGGTGTAACTGCAATATCTATAGGACTGTTTGCGTTTTAAATATTTTGCCGTTTTTGTCATTCATATGTTTATATCACCTTATTTATCAACCTGGGCCATGGTTCGTTCTTAATTTATAGAACGAGCTCCCATTATTAATTAGGAATGCTAAATCTTTGGAAATATTTAAAAGGCAGATAAATCTCATTATTTGTCGCTTTATGTTTCAAACGATATTAATCTACTTCACTTATTAAAATCCTAAATTATCTTATTTACATATAGCCTACACCACCTACCGCGTTACATTTAAGCAATATCTCTAACCCAAAGGTTTTACCTTGTTTCTGTTTTATGTTTCCTGTATGGTTATCAATAAAGTATTTTCTATCTAACTATCTATCCTCTTTTTAAATCATGTAGCTATTGAAACACTTAGTTTAAATAAGTACAGTAACAAATAATTTATCTTTGAAATACAAAGTAGGATTTTATACTTGACTCAATATGTAAGTGCAGTGCATACTCGTATATAAACAAAAAATTAAATACAAACAGGTATAGATACGTACAAGACAGATAGATACATTAAATATAGAAAGCCTTATAGGCATCCCCACACAAACCGTTTTAACATATGTTTGTTCTCAGTAGTTTATGCACTACTGGGCACAGGCCTCCTCAGGAGCGAGGGTTTTTAGAGCATAGACCCACCACGCTGGTCCACTGCGGATTGGCAGGCGTAGTACACAAGTGCACTCTCTATTCCTTCACTCTCATAGTCCGATGTGACGGGAATCCGACACGACCGGAGAGAGGATCAGGCGCAGGACCGACGGCTTAACGTGCTCTCCGAGGCACGGGGGTGGATCACACCCGAACTTCCCAACTTCGGGCAAATATTGAGAAAATCTTAATAGAAAAATTTTTGAATTTGGCCCGACCCGGGACTCAAACCCAGGGCCTCATGTCTGTAGTCGAACATGCTAGCCACCAGCCCAATGAGGCAGTTTATACAATGGCTGGACCAATTTTGACGGGATTTTCACAGGTAAATTACTAATGTTATAAGGAGCAACTTAAGACTACTTTTATTTTAGAAACAGTTAGATATTTGGAATTACGCGGGTACCTATAAGGGGATCANACAGGAGAGAGATCAGGCGCAGGACCGACGGCTTAACGTGCTCTCCGAGGCACGGGGGTGGATCACACCGCCAACTTCCCAACTTCGGGCAAATATTGAGAAAATCTTGATAGAAAAATTTTTGAATTTGGCCCGACCCGGGACTCGAACCCAGGGCCTCATGTCTGTAGTCGAACATGCTAACCACCAGCCCAATGAGGCAGTTTATGCAATGGCTGGACCAATTTTATAAGGAGCAACTTAAGACTACTTTTATTTTAGAAACAGTTAGATATTTGGAATTACGCGGGTACCTATAAGGGGATCAGCTTTTTTTTATTACATGTTTGGTAGAAGTGAGAGTTAGCAGATGTAAGCATTTACAAAAGTAAATACTGTTTTCGTTCATTTATGGTTATTAATGAGCGAAAACAGAATTTTTATCTCGAATCGTCATCTCGTCGGTATAGACAGATTCGACACAAATAGAGAGATAACGAACGGGGCTAAAAGCTTTAAGTGCTTTTCAAGTCACATGAATTGATCATACCCTACTAACTTCATCATACACTGTAATATCCCTGGAATAGCCATGAGAAAGGCAAGATCCCACAGTAAAACTTTGGACCTCGTAATCTGTAGTTGAGGAAGCTCACTACTCTACCACTAACGAGATAACCTGTACAACAATGGATAAAACCTTACCGCTAATTAGACAAAAATAAACGATAAGACGTGGCATGCTAATGGTAAGACATTTTGAAGCGATTCATATAACGTGATTAGTTTCAAATAATAAACTTAATACTTGCGTACACATCACCCAATTTTAGTGAATTGTAAAATTGCAAAATGAGCTTATCACAATGTACATGCTTTATGCAAAGGTTGTCTAAGAAAACTATAATTTCAATATTAACCTTTAAAGTAGCTAATTCGATAGAATTTAGGTCACAGGACGCAATTATAGGCGCTGTCCACATTAGGCACGGTTTAGTCATATCCCATCAAACTTGATCCGACATATAATATCCGACGACAGTCATCTTAATAGTATTCAAATTGAAACGACGAAGCGAAAAATTATACTTTCATGAACTAAACACACTCGTATTGATAGATTACGTACACTTAGTAACGGTAACTTGATTACGAGATACGATTTAATGTATTCGGGATAGGTTATGAAATCTCCTACGGTTTGGAAGTATACAATTAAATCTTAATGTGTGTAATTAAGAGAGTACGCCTTGCCTGTGACCGGCCGAGGCCCACAATGAAATTGGAATAAGTATCTGTCAAAATTGCCGGGTTTCCTGCACCCTTCCCGCCCTTGAGTGCGGCCACTTACTTTTTTCAAGCGCGTTCCGTTTCACACCAAGCGGGCAGCGAGTATAAAAGCGACGGCCAACGAAATGAGAGCATTCAGTAGCCCTCGAGCAGTCTAACACAGAAGTGCACGATGAGATTTCTGGTTAGTTACGACCATTGCGGTCATTGTGCAATGTGAAGTGATGTGCTTTTAACTCTAGTGTTGTGAACAGCTGGGATTTTCGATAATATGGATTTTAATTTCGCAGATTGTAGCCGCCGCCGTCCTCGCCTGCGCCGCAGCAGCGCCTTCTGGCCTGCTAGGAGCTGGTTGGTCCGCTGGACTCGCCGGTCCCTTGGCTCTCGGCCACGGCGCCCCATTGGCCCTCGGCCACGCTGCTCCCTTGGCCATCGGCCATGGCGTAGCCGCCATCGCACCCACCATCCCACCAGGTGACATCCAGGGCGCCGCCATCGACGCTCACGTCACCGCCTCCGACCACGCCCGCGCTTCCGTCGACGCCGCCCGTGAATGGCAAGACCAGGCTGCCGAAGTTCAAATCCAGGCCCACAACGCCGCTGAAGACCACGCTTGGCAATCGGTCAACGCCGCCCAAACCGTTCAGGCTCAAGTGGACGGTGCTTCCGCTGCTGTAGCTCCTAACGTAGCCCGTCAGTTGGCCGGTCATGTCGCCGTCGCTCCCGTGGTCGCCGCCGCCCCCGTGGCCTCCTGGGGCGCCCCAGCTCTGGCCGCCGGTCATGGAGCCCTCGCCACCGGTCTGGTTGCTGGTCACGGTGCCATCGCCGCTCCCGGAATCATCGCCGGAGGCACCCGCTCCGTAGCCACCCAATCTCTCTCCCAGACCCACCCTGCGCCCCTCTTACATGCCCCCATCGCTTTGAGCGCGCATGGCGCCCTCGGACACGGCATCGCGCACGGATGGTAAACTGTGATAGATGTATCTAGCCAAAAAATGTAATACTCAAATGTTCGGAATGTAATTTATATGAAAAAAAATGTACAGATGCAATTGAGGCGAGGATGTGTGAATAAACGAAATAACTTATAGTTACGCTTTTATTTTTTCCCTTAACAAAATTAAAGTATAACCTTATACGTTTTATGTGTTACGTAACTCAATGCACGAAATTCTCACATTACACTAGTTCCCAGACCATTAAAATGTCACAATGTAAACATAACCAGCGCATAAGTACCCCATAATGTCAACCTGGCATTTGAAAATGCGATAAATTTTATAAAAACAATTAAGAACGCGTATTACAGAGGCGGAAATTCGAAAGAACCTTGACAAATGTTTAGTCAGTTATAGGTTAGTCTACATTAAACCAGCAATGCATAAAAAGGTTATTTATTTTAATACAACGATTAAAACGCTTGAAATATTATATTGTATAATAATTAGAACTATGTATCATAATAATATTATCAATTTATTATTATTATATTATATTAGAATTACTTATAGGCTTTGTTCCAATTTTAGAAATAAGAATAGCAACAGACGTTTTTTACGAGGGTAGCATTTCCATTTTTTAGCATTACATGTATTTTTTTGTAGACAGCATGACTAAGGCGTATAGCGTAATGCCACAAGTCATGTAGGCGATATAGTTTGCAGATAATTATTGGTCCAAGGTCTTATAAGCTTTTCCTATGCGACCTTGTAATAAAGTTCCCTTAGTTTAACCGACGCATTTATGCTTAAACGTCTTTTGTGTTTGTAAAATATATTTAACATTCTTAGATACGCCTTTACATACGAAAAATATATCCGCGGATATTAAATAGACTAGCAAAAATCTTTTATTTCCGAATAAATCTTACTAATATTGTAAATACGATAACATTTGGGCATAAATGAATATTAGTTACTCTTTCACGAATAAACATGCATATGCATGAGAATAAAACACATATACAAGCAACATCAAACTGAGCTACAACGAAGGACCATAAATGGAAATTGCTTCAGTAAAACAACGTATACCTTTTTAGTTGTTGTTTTCTTGCCCTTATCCCACTAGGTGGGGTCGGCACAGCATGTTTCCTTTCGCCACTTCACTCGATCCACTGTCATTTCTACATTCACACTCTTAATACACATATCCTCTTTCACACAATTCATCCACACTTTTTTTGGTCGCCCTCTCCCGGCCCTGCCGCTTACCATCATATTTAGAACCCTCTTACATACATGGCTATCCTCCCTTCTCATTACATGTCCATACCAGGCTAACCTTCCACTCCTTAACTTCTCGTTCACTGGTGCTACTTTCACACTTCCTCTAATATACTCATTCTTAATCTTATCCAATTTTGTCACTCCACACATCCATCTCAACATTCGCATCTCCGCTGCATGCAATTTCCTTTCATTCTCCCCTTTGGTGGCCCAGCACTCTGATCCATACAGGACGACAGGTCTTACGATCGTCTTATAAATCTTCCCCTTTAGTTTAAGGGGCATTCTGGCATCGCAAATTGTTCCCGAGACCTGCCTCCACTTCATCCAACCTGCATTTATCCTGCTAGTAACATCTCGGTCAATGCCGCCGTCGTTTTGGAAGATAGAGCCGAGGTAACGGAAATCTGAGCAGACTCGAAGGGAAACACCATCTAAGACAATCGAAGAAAAACTGGATGGATCCCCGAAATCACAGAACAGATGTTCGTTTTGGTTCTATTGATCTTTAACCCTGCGTTTTCCAGTTTTTCCTGCCATATTTCTAGCCTTCTCTGTACCTCAGCTCCATCCTCTCCAACAAGCACAATGNGATCCGTAGTAGACCCAGAGTCACCGACATAGCCCTACGAATCGCGAACCTGAAGTGGCAATGGGCGGGGCACATAGTCCGAAGGACCGATGGACGTTGGGGACCGAAAGTGCTGGAGTGGCGACCCCGCACCGGACGGCGCAGTGTAGGCAGACCCCCCACAAGGTGGACCGATGATATAAAGAGGGTCGCCGGTAGCCGTTGGAGCCAGGCGGCGCAAGATCGGGCCTTGTGGCGGTCATTACGTGAGACCTATGTCCAGCAGTGGACGTCCATCGGTTGAAGCGACGCCGACGACGACGACGACATAGCAGGGATAAGACGCAGGTATTTCCCAGGCACTCTTTCAAAGCCCACCATAAGACTTCACGGGGTACCCTATCATATGCCTTCTCCAGATCAACGTATACCTTTTTAGTATTTATGATTAATGCTGATTTTGGTTAAGTAAATTACATTTACGATCTCTAGGGAGCTTAAACCGGAACTACTGTTTAAAAGACAAGTGTTAGGTCATTGTACACGCGACGCAACCAAATGATTTCAATTATTATTTTGATATACGGATATGTATTAAATTTCTAATTTCGTAATTATATTAAATAGATGTATAAGATGAATATAATAGTGCGAATTATAAAGCTCTTACATGAACGGAACACCCAACGAAATGTATGTACAAAGCAGTAGACTAGAAAATCATTGCGATAAATTTTCAAGAGTATGGAATCACATTCATCGCCAACAAATATTGAGTACACGGTTATTTCCGTTAGTAACGGTTTACATTGCAAAAATAGGCACTTTTCAAATCAATACTGAATATTTTTGTAGTGTCAAACCTAATCTAATAATCTAAACCTAATTTGGCATTATCGCCTTTCTAATTAAACCGGTTAGCGTCACAATGGTTGGATATTATTCAAAGTCTGTAAGATAAGTCTGGCATAAAAAGGAATAATTTTTATGTTTTACATCTGAAAAATGAAAAAAAAAGTCCGTTATTTTCTTTCATTGGTTTGTACAATATTTCTTTCCTTGGTAAGATCTTTTATATAAGATGACAGAATGCTTGTGACAGAAGAATACAATACGAAATAATAATAGTTACAAAAGTGTTGTAGTTCGCATGAAGAGCAGAAAGATCAAGCAATATGGAAACGAATTCCAATGTTATGCAAGCTCTTTTTCATTCCAGTCCCTTGGGCGTTGTATTTCCTCACTAAATAAAATGTTGGAAAATTTGCTATTCTTTAAGAGCATGATACTTCTCAATTTGAGCCAGCAAAACTACAAAACTGCGGATAGTTACCTACTACCAAAGAAGAACCTTCAAGAAACAGGCTGCAACGAAATTTCTATAATGACGGACATAATGTATAAATTATGTAGTCAAACAGATTCGTCTGCAAACCTTGTAGATGTACATAAAGAACAATTACTTTAAATGCGGAGTCGATCAATCATGCCATTGCGTAGGATGTATTATTTCTCTATTAGGGTATTTCGTCATCCAATGATGCACAATGCACATAGGTCTCGTTTGAAGGCAGCCATGGGAGCAGCCGCTTGAACAAGCATATTTATCAAAGAAACCTTTTACATTTTTGTAAAATGATTTTCTATGATAACATGCATGCATTATCTTAATTACAGATTTTGTTTAAAATCTTTGTTTTTTTGTAATATAAAAAAAGTATGGTAATTCGCAGCCTATTAACGTTCTACTACTGGGCACAGGGCTTCTCAGTCATAGGAGAGAGGGTTTTTATAGTATAGTCGCTCCACGCTGCTCCACTGCGGGTTGGCAGTTATATTACAGAAGTGTACACGGTAACACAAGTGTACTCTCTATTCTTTCAGTTTCATAATCCGATGTGACGGCAATCCGACACGACCGGAGAGAGATCAGGTGCATAATAGACGGCTTAACTTGCTCTCTGGGCTACAAGGGTAGACCATACCGCCACCTTCGCAACTTTGGGCAAATACTTAGAATTTCTTAACAGAAAACTCAAAATAGATTTTTGAATTTGCCTGACCCGAGCCTAATACCTCTGTAACCTTACCAGCTGGGAGTTAGACCAATGAGGCATTTGTTAAATCTAGTCAGAACTTTATTCACACCTTCATGGTTAGTATAGAAATTTGCTTTCCAATACGCCACTAATGATAACCAGCCATGAAAGAAGCCTCTCATGAGTCTAAGAGCGGTTGAATGAACTTTTTAGGCTAGTAATAGATTCGATACTAATGAAACAAGGTATATTATATAATTAGTAATTTAGTATGTCTTTATATAAAATTCGCTTAAAAGCTTTTTGTATTTTAATACCTTAAAAATAGAGAACTATTTTCGAAAGAAGTCACGATAAAATGCCATGTAACTTTCAAATCTACTGAGAAGTATATGTGGATCTCAACCGAGAGCAAGTTATGATACAGTTTAAGATAATAGCACGCTAACTTGATAAAAGATAATTGACATATTAAAGATTTTTGCACAAATTACAGGGTTGCAAATTTTTGTTTGGTTGATCTTTTATGTTGGTAGTATGGTAACTATCCACCACTGAAAACTCCAACCTATAGACAAATTAGAAAATATTAAAATTCTTTGAAGAGTATCTTGCTTTTTAAAACATTCTCCTGGTAATTAATTACTGTTAAAGCTTCACAACATATTTTTTAAAGCAGTACGGTAAATAACCACGGTTAATCCGGAACCACAGCTAGCGAGGCGATTGATTCACGTATAACAACGATTCGCCAACACGACCTTCTATTAAATTAATCGTTTAAACGCTTAAAAATAAATTGCGTATAACACCTTGAATTATTAACGTACAAGTGTAGAATTGTTAGTTAGAAATACATTTGTAAATTTACCTAAAATGAACAAATAGTTTAAAGAAATATTTCAATTGGTCCTGTTAAATAACATGAAGCAATGTTACCGTTCATTAGATAAAATATTTTCATTGGAGTGTTGTCATTCGTTGTAAAGCATGTAAGCAGACGTATAAGTGAAATGAAGTAGATATTTCTCTAATTTCATAATTATATTAAATAGTTGTACAAGATGAATATAATAGTGCGAATTATAGTGCTCTTACATGAAGGGAACATCTAATAAAATCTATATACAAAGCAGTAAACTAGAAAATCATTGAGAAATATTTTCAAGAGTATGGAATCACATTCCAACGCCAACAAATATTGAGTACACGGTTATTTCCGGCAGTGACAGTCTACATTGCAAAAGGGGCACAATGCATAATTTCAAATCAATAGTGAATATTTTTGTAATGTCATGACAAGTGGGTTTAGTAGTCGTTAGTAGTCGTTATTTTGGCCTTTTTAATTGTTAGTTATAAATACACTTTTATATTAACTTGAATTAAAATGACAAATAGTTTAAAGAAATATTTCAATAACTCCTGTTAAATAACATGAAGCAATGTTACTGTTTATTAGATAAAATATTTTCATTGGAGTGTTGTCATTCGTTACAAAGCATGTATGTAGAATACAAGTGAAATGAAGTGGAATATATCCAGTATTGTTATAGAAATATATGCTTTTATTCTTTTATTTTAATTGAAATTTAGAAAAATATTTATATTAATTATGTTATAGATACTACTTTATAATAACTACGTATACATTTACAATAAACGGCGAGATTGCGTAGCTTTATTTCACAGGCGATACCCGCGATCGAAAAAGCAATATCTTTACGTGTTTTTTTTTTAGTAATTGAAAAATGTTTTCTTATTAAGTATTTAATAAGAAAACATTTTTCAATTACAAATATCATAAAACTGTTGTTAATTTAATATATGTCAATTGAATATCTTTAAATAACCGTAAATCTTCTATTTCTGGTTTATAAAGTACTCCGNCACCACGCTGCTCCACTGCGGATTGGCAGGCATAGTACACAAGTGCACTCTCTATTCCTTCACTCTCATAGTCCGATGTGACGGGAATCCGACACGACCGGAGAGAGATCAGGCGCAGGACCGACGGCTTAACGTACTCTCCGAGGCACGGGGGTGGATCACACCGCAAACTCCCTAACTTCGGGCAAATATTAAGAAAATCTTAATAGAAAACTCAATATTGATTTTCGAATTGGCCCGACCTGGGACTCGAACCCAGGACCTATGTCTGTAGTCGAACATGCTAACCACTAGACCAATGAGGCAGTTATATATCCAGTATTGAAAATTAATTTTTATAGAAATATATGCTTTTTATCTTTAGCAAAATATTTAGATTAATTATTTTATAGATACTACTTAATAATAACTACATATACAATTACAATAAACGGCGAGATTGCGTACCTTTATTTCACAGGCGAAAACCGCGATCGAAAAAAGCAATATCTTTACGTGTTTTTTTTAGTAATTGAGAAATGTTTTCTTATTAAAAATAATAAGAAAACATTTTTCAATTACAAATATCATAAAATTGTTGTTAATTTAATATATGTCAATTGAATATGTTTAAATGACCGTAATTCTACTATTTCTGGTTTATAAAGTACTCCGACACTCAAATATGACAGATCACATTTTACTCAATTTATTGGAAGCAATTTTGCTTTGAATAGTTGAGGATATATTCTATATATTATGGTTTAAATATACTTTAAGTAGTTTTTTGCCAATAAACAGACATAGTACTTCCCAGAGGAGTCAGCAATTCGCAATGGCTGATTTTTGTTTGCCTGTTTTATATTTTACTGAAAGAATACATACATAAGGATATACTGTTCAATATATAATGGAGTAATACCCCATACAAATTAAGAAACAACAAACTTTTAATTTTAAAAACGATGTACGTAACTTTTATTCAAAAACAATTAATGCAAATAAGTACCTTAGTTTCAACTTTTGTCATTAAATTAATAGCAATAACATATTCATTAGTTTTTATTAATTGAACAGTCTTAAAAAGTGCCTGTAAGGTTTATACGAGCAAAGTTTGCTTTGTATGTTAACGTAAATCTTACTTTTATGAAACTATAGAAGAAAACGTAATGTTCCTGTTGTTTTACTGAGAGCAAACTTTGATTTAGGAGCTTTTAAAATTACTATTTGAAGCATTTCTATTTTAGGCTGCATCGGTTTTATATCATTGACGACTTGTCATCGCCTACTGCAAGATTTACTTAAGTAAAATAGTTTTAAAATTAGTAAATTCTTCAATTATCTTTCAACAACTACTCTGTTATTTTATCACTTACCGATCTGATCAATCGTTGTCTTTTTGGAGCTTACCTGTAAACAATGATATAAATAGTTAACACTTTAGTTTTGATAACTGTAAATTAATATGGTGACAATGCGGTTGCAATTTAAATATTGCTATTTGCATTGTTAATTGAAAGAATACACTGGAATAAAAGAAAAATTGATTTCATTAAAATTGAAATACTATCAATTGAAATTATAGATCTTATTCGGTTCCTGAGAACGAGAATTTGACCGGAAACTTTTTTTAAAATAATATCAATATGGAAATACTCATCCAAAAAAAAACAATTTCATTAATGATTTTGCTTTAAAAGATTGGAAGATCCCTACGAAATTTTATATAATAAACCATAAATATATATATATATAAATAATCCTTTTTTATTCTTAGTTCAAGGATAGTTTAACATGAAAGTTAAGGGCATATTATATTTACAATATAACAATTGTTCTTTTTTTATTGTAAAGAAATGTAACCTAATTTACCATCTCAAACTGTTTATCATCCCACAACTTCGTTGTGGGGTGATAATTTGTCGGATTCCTGTGTATCTTACTCTTATGAGTACCGGAAAAAATATAAAAATTAACTGAACATTTATTAACTTTAAAACTTATCACTCGGCAATACCTATAAAAAGGTGAAGCAATCTTTCTTTATATATATTAGATTTCAACGCGCTTAATGTTGCAAAGTCCTTAAATTTTTCTATTTGAAAAAATCATTGAACATTTCTCAAAAGAAATTTAAATCAAAATCGAAGTAAAAGATTATCTTTTTACAAAAAAATCTATTAAAGATTTTAATCAAACTTGGGATAACTAACTATAATATCCGTTATTTGCTACTTTTCTGTTAAAATAACAAATAAAGAAAATAAGTTCAATCCAAAAGAGTGTTATTACGTTACTGTCAATATATTAGCAATGTAGTGAGCTGGTGCTATTTTAGCTCCAACTACAGAAGAATTGTTATAGAATTAGCCAGTAATGCAACCGTATTATATATTATAAAAAACAATTGAGAACGATTAATATTTATTACTTATTAAGATTTCATGAGTCGAATATACCCACAAACATTAACAATGAACTACACGTTGGAATATACAATACTCACCTTTTTCATCTTTTAACATAAATTTCAAAGTACTTGTTTAATGAAATCGATAAATTTATAAATAGTTTTTAATATGCAGTCTACGGAAAAAGTAACTTATTGGCAACAAATCACTTGATTATGTATCAGTCATTTAACCTAAAATAATTTCACGAGTTACTGTTATTGAAAGAAAGCAATAACTCCCATGCTTAATTTTAGGGTGATAAGACTCTCTTAACAAACATAATAAACGTCTTTTTAAAACAACGTGAGTAGATTTTCAACTCTAATTATTTTCTCAATTAAGAACAGGGTGAAATTGGGCTGGCTTGACTACTATATCCTCGCAGAATACCAGTAATATAATTATGTTGCTTTCATTGCATGACTCCAAGTCCAGTGAATTGGGTAGGAAATAAGATTTTCCTTAGCATTTTCAACCGGAAACTCATTTGCCGTTCCTATAGTCGTTCCAATGACTACGGATGAAGGGATTCACTTTAACCATATCTCTAAAAATTAAAAGTGCGTGCGTACAAAGTACACATATCAGAAGTGAAACGTCTTTGGCAAGGTAGTTTTTAGATCTTGTTTATATTTATACGAATCTTAAACTTTAGATATCCGAGACTTAGAGGGAAGAAAAAAAAGATCTTCCTTTGTTAGGAATTTCATTGTGGTTAAAATATTAAGTGTCAAAAATTAATAGAAATAATTTATTGAAATCTCAAATGACGAATTGTAAATAAAAATGCAGCATGTTTTTATGAAAAAGTATTTTATATTGTAAATATTAAAACTACCTAACCTTCAAACGAATTAGCATAAAAAACGCTGCACATCTTCGTGACGCTAATCACCCATTTCATCTGTAAAAATTATACCCTCATGCGCCTAAAGAAGTTTCACTTCAAAATTTGTTAATTATTTGGAAATAGGTTTATTTTTTGCCTGGTATCATAGGGAAACATCTAAATATGGTGATTAAACGTCTGGCGCGTCACTAAAATCGTCATCTTGACGTCTGATAATATAATTATTGTCAGACAACCATAAACATTTAACGTCATAGCGCATCCGAGCCGCCGGTCAACGACCCGAGAACGAGTTCAAGTTTAATTGAGAGTGAATCTTGTTTTGTTTCCGACACGCGCCGCCGAATTTATGTCGAAGAA
The DNA here is from genome assembly GCA_015832385.1 of Elymnias hypermnestra. Taxonomy (NCBI): domain Eukaryota; kingdom Metazoa; phylum Arthropoda; class Insecta; order Lepidoptera; family Nymphalidae; genus Elymnias; species Elymnias hypermnestra. The sequence continues at coordinate 3,079,489 of JACTOM010000068.1, read as the reverse complement.
TTCCTTTTGTATTCGATATTTCTTATTGTATGCATTAAAAGAAAGCTAATAGAGAAATCATTTTATAACTTAAAGGAATATTTAGAAGACAAAAACCGTGGGAGTGAATGAATTGCTCTATATGTACCTTGATATAGAATAAATTAAAATTATATATTGTAATGATAATGACACAAAAAAATACGTACTCCCGACTGAGTCTGTTGTGGGCTCTTTTCAGATCAGGGCGCGAAGGAACCCTCGTAACTTTAGATTGTAAGTCGTTATTTGACGATTCATAAGTGCTGTAATAGGCCTACTTGAATAAAGATATTTTGACTTTGACTTTGTGCTTTTATTTAAAAAATATAAGGCAACCAAAAAAGTTAGTGCAGTTTTCCATTATTGTTTATTTACATGTATATCGCTAGCCTCGGTGGCCTCGCTGGCGCAGTGGCGCTAGTACTCGCTTTGCTAGCAGAGGCCCCGAGTTCAATCCCCGGTAGTACTAATTTAGGAAATTGTATTTTCTAATTTGTCAGAGTCCGGACTGGTGGGAGGCTTCAGTTACCACCCTACCAGCAAAGACGTATCGCCACAAGAAAGAGCTTTTCGTTCCGGTACGATGCTGTGTTGCATAAGGGGTATATCACCTCTTACCAGTTAAGCGCGCTTCCACCTTAGAGTGTATCATCACTTGCCATTAGGTGACAGTCGAGCGCTATACTGTCAGTAATAAAAAAAGGCAAGATAAAGTAGTGGGGTATTTTTCATACATTTAAAATAGCTGATATTAAGAAGTATCATCAAATGTGTTAGATAATTTTGTTTACTTTAAATAAAACTATAAAAAATTTGATAAAACGTGATGGCAAATGCAATATACGTGCTTGTTTACTTTATGAATTTTACTTGCTTTGAATGCGATATACTGTTCATATAAGTAAACAATAAATGAAAACCGTATGAATTACATAAAACATACCGTTGAATACATATAGAAAAGCATATTATATGTTTTTGCAGGCACATTTGACGCTTCGATTATAAGAATCGATTAAACATTAAAAAATCTATAAAAAATACATTTCAATGTTAGGTTCAAGTTGATGTTTTTGTATATATTATTTTTTATTTTAGATTCAATTATAATTTTATTTTGCGACTTTTTGAAAATAACGTATGAAAATAGTTTGACATTACCAATTTTGAATTACACGTAACTTTATCGCCTTTTAATTAGCATTAAAATCTACAAATAGGATCAATAGTGTCTTAACAGCTGATGTACAGTTATTAAAATTGTATTTTATCTTTTAATCCACTAGGCCTCAGAAATAAAACAACATTTTATTAAGACTTGATCTTTATATAGATTTCCTAAAACAGAACGCATAACGTTTTCGGGTTCAATTTAAAATACTAATTTACGGCTACCCGCCTTAAGAATTCTTAGTTCATCTGAGGTTTATCTAACATTGTAATTGTAACTAGCTGTTCTTTATTTTTGTCTTTATCTTCAGTCAATATTTAGACAATCATTTCATATGAAAGGTTAACACAAATATATACACGTACAAAAGGTTTCAACTAACCTACTAAATTATTGTATAATAAGCAAACACAATTAAATATATTAAAAGTTGTGTAATTAAATTTCAAATTACAATACACTCGACAGAATTATCAAACTATTACATCAAATCAATGTTATTAACTTTTAATTAAACGAACAAACAAATATAGATCATATTAAAGTCGTATTCACAAAACATTTCGAAATTCTAGAACTGTTTCTATCCGGCATAGCATATCTTTCAATTTAAAATAAAACTTTTAATGTATATAAGAAACTAGCTGTTCTAATAGGTGACAATAGCGTAGTTCCTGATCCTGTAAAAATATTCAATAACCTGTTATTTATGGGGACGAATTGTTAATTTAGAGTATTCTTGAATGCAAGGTCTAAGATTTCTCCAAATTTTAGTTAACATTTTTGTATTTTACATCAGCTAAGTTCAATCAAAGTCGGTCCAGCCGTTTGGAAAACAAACGGATTTCCCATTTCCGAGGGAACCTGGTTAAAAAGTAGCCTATGATAATGAGGTGATGAAATTCACACAATATTGTTCACTTAGAGTGATGACCCATAAGAATTTGAGCCCCAGCCTTTAGCGTCGTTGATCATTTAAATATATTTGAACATCTTAAAAAGTCCGTTCTTGTAATTTTTTTAAATGCATGAAAAATTACCTCAATATTTGATAGACTCGTATTAAATGAATGCCCACTCGAACACCAGACGCGTCTGTATGGCATGTACATACGGGCGCACTAAAGCTTTGACAAACAAGCTCACAAATATTTAAGTTTTAACGTCCTTAAGATGAGGTCACAATCTCGCCGATCGGATGACGACATATTATCATCTATTTACTTTAGCCAATATAGTTAAAATTTGTATGTATCGCAAGTTGAATTGTCTAAGGATGCTCAGATTTCTAACAAACAGTCAAAAAATTAAACGGTTCGTAATGCACCCACTACTTCAACTAATGTTTTGTCTAGCAGGGATATTGTTGTAAACAAAGACGGTAAGCAATCGAAAAAGGAGCCTATTCTGCCGAGTAACACTTCGAACGACACATTTGCCATGGTTGAATGCAAGAAGCGCAAACGTTTTTATAACCTAAATGGTGCTGCAGAACTATTCTATTTTTGAGCTGGGAAAAACTTTGTATTGCTGGGATCACATCATTAAAATATATCTCGCGATTAAATAAAAGGACAAAACTCACCGATATTCAATCTTTTGGATATGGGACATGAATGTAACAGAATAAGGTTATTGTCACCAAAATAAGAAACTGGCTACAATTTGTTTAAAATCACTGGGCCTTGTGTATATTTTTAGGTACTGACTTCTGGCCTAAGGGCATTAAATTTTGACGGTACCGTTTAATGCACGAGGGATAGAATGGAAAAAAATAAATTCGGTGTTCTACAATAAATTAAAATTTTTAACAAACACCTTATGGATAAAAACTTACAGCTTACACTAATAGCTCATGACTGAATTTTATGGAAGTACTAGCACAATGGTGTGAATATTAAATTCGCTAAAAGCGGACTAAGAGAGAAAATTAAGGAAATTGCATATTTTTTTTAATTTGTATGAGTCTCAACTGGTACAAAATAAGACTGTTAAGTAAATAATTTTCATTCCTATATGATGTTGTGTAGAAATTATAAGAGGTAATTTGTCTTTTATCAGGTTAGCATACTTATATTTTAGACTGTATCATCACCAAACGTCAAGAGATTATAATCAAGCGCTAACTCATCTGTAATTATACCATGTATTATTTTTTACTGCATTATGTCTCCCATAGTGACATATTTCAAAAAAACTAACTTTACAGGAACTTTACAGGAGCAATAAAATGTTTAAACTAATTGCAGAACGAATATTGCGGTACCACATTATCATTTTTACAGATTACGTGTAAATTATGAGTGTCAGACGTAAAATATAGACCACTCTGGATTCGGGTATGTACTTTGTTATTTCAAAAACATAGAATGAAAAATGTAAATGAAACCAAATTTAGCAGCGAGAGTGTATTAAGTATGCGTGGAATCCAGCTGACATTCTTGAAATCTATAACAACCGCAAAAAAGACTTGATACGTTGACATTTAGATACATGCCTTTGTACATTTACATTTAATCTTAAAGTTGGCGGCTCCGAAATACGCAGTAAGAACAATTTTAAAAACTAATTTCTTCGCCATATCGCTTGGATAGTTTTCGAACTTTTGCGGAAATGATGAAATCCGTACCTGATGACATTGTTAGATTCACTTTGATACATTATAAACTTATCGCGAATGGTTTTGAAGATCTCTTGATGAGTGTGTTTAGTAATCTAACACAATCACGATATTATAGCATTTCTAAGGAAACCGGCTGGGCCTACATCGGTTGGATGTCTTTAAAATCATTAACGAACATAGGCAGATACATTTTTTGTTTTTTATAAAATATAATAGGGGAAAAGTGTAAAGGATAATAGTTAATTCCAACAATAATCATTTTTTGAATGGCTATACCTTCGTCAAAAATGGTTGTGTAGGACTGTATAAAAAGCACATTTGAAATTTGACGTATCTAGTTTTAAGAGAAAGAGAGAGAGGGAGAACTCATCCATTGTATAATACAAACATTATATAGAAAAAGAAAATACAAAAAAAGACAGAAGAAGGACATTAAAATATGGCGTCGCCGACAAAAAGCGGGATGAAGAGTATGAACCTTTTTTGTTTCAAGAATTTATTCCCTTATTCTTACAAAATCTACCATCCAATAGGTGGTAACATTTATTGGTTTCTGAATTCTTTTTCATTTAAAGTCCCATATCTCTGCGGAGAAAGGACATTTAGAGATTTAAAAAAAGGAAAGTTAAAGCTGAATAAACAATGTACTGATCCTTTAAATTTCTCCTTTAGTGAATATACGAGTATAGTATTTCGTAACTTGAAAATGGATAATATTCTAAAACATAGAAATTTTGACACGGTTAAACTTAATCGTGTATGTAACACGATTAGGTTTAACCGTGATAAGAGATAATGTATATTTTTATTATTATCAAATCTTTATTTTTACTGCTGCAATTATTAAAATTATTTATATAATAATAAAAAGATATTTCCAGCAATTATCACACTGAAAAGACATTTCGGCGATCAAGAGACGTTATTTTATCGAAATAAATCGCTGGCTCTAGAGCCCTACTCGAAAGGAAAAACCTAACATATGGACGTACTCGCATATCGCCTGTAATTTCTTTTAAAGGTCACTTGACTTCTTCCTTGTGTCTGTTCGTACAGGATAATAAAATTCTGTGAAATTTTATTAAGACTTCCGTAGAAAGATAAATTTTTAGTACATTATATCAAATAATAATAACTATTCATAAGTATTATTACATAAATTTATTTCTATCGATGTACATCTATAACGTTATTTGATGGCCTCACTTATGCAAGTTTAGGAAATTGTATTTTTTAATTTGTTGGAATTTGGACTGGTTACCACTCTACCAGCGCGCATCCCTCTTAGATTGTATCATCACAAACCATCAGGTGAGATCACAGTCAAGCCCTAGCCTGTAATAAAAAATATATAAGTAAAATCAAGTATTCAAATACAGTTATATTACAAATATAGCTATTTTTACACAAAGGAGGTTGAGGCGTTCTAAAAATGTTAGCCGTCTCCTTATTATTAATCTCCGAAACAATTCGAGTTATATTTACAAAAAGAGACAACATTATAACCTAAAGGTTTAGATATATTCTTTAATAAAAAGAAATTTAGTTAAATTAAAGTTCGGTTGGCATTCCTTGACATTTAGTTCGTTTACGACAGATCGTGTTTATATAAAAAGCTATGAATTTCAAATGTAATTACTTCTATAGATTACTTATCTCTACGTGTAATAACAAAACTTCCGTGTGTTTGTGTTCGAATTTAACACTATAGCATTGATTAAATTAATCGATAAAGGCTACAAAATAATATTCTGTTCACATTCTACAGTACAGAATTTCGTATGTCAGGGGTTCCCAAAGTTTGATGCGTTAATATATGCTTCTTAGAATTAACAACAAATCCATTCACATACACTGTTGATCAATATGATAAAACTTCAAAATATTTATTATTTGCAGTTTTCCTTTATCGCAAAAAAAAATTAAGAGAATAAAATTAAAACCATAATCGCTTAATTTGCGCAATTAAAGCATAAAATTCGCCGATGCCGAAAATATAGAAATATTAATTTTAATTTTAATATTTTATTGTTATCCTACAAGTTAGTTTTTCGTATTCTATACAATGGAAATTTGATATTTATAGAAGTCTCAACGAAAACTTAAATCAATAATTCATGCTTCTAGCTATATTAATCTGGTTACTACTAGGTGGATCAAATACCCATACTCATGATCTCTCTTCTCTAGTTTCCAACTCTGCAGAAAAAAGTATCGAAGCATTGTTAATTAAACGATGCATTAGTTTTACAAATATTTCCTTATAGGCTTTAAATATGATGCAAATAAATCAAAAACTCAGTATTCCCTTGAGTTATATGCGTCCATTTTAATTAGATGGTCGCATATAATTCAAGGGAAATTACCTAAACCTATTGCAATAAATTATACGACGTATTTTTTTAAAGAATCAATATCTGCTTCTCGCTTATTTCCCTTATTTACTTGTATGATAAAATTAAATAGCAGACTAATCTAAAGTGAAGAGTAATCGGGATTGGCTAGCTTTAGACATCACTAAAAACAGAGATGTAAAGTTTGGGAACCACTGTTATAATTAATAGCACACTAATTAGACTTGATCACTAATAACAACAAGTTGCAACACGTGTAAATAGTAAATGCATTCTCTCTAATGTCAGAGAGGGACATGATTGCATCAGTATCTAATCAAAAACAATATTAAAATCAGGTTAAATAGTTGCATTTATGCGTGATATTTATAATACAACACCTTGAAAATTATTATATTAAAGGAAGTCCGATAAATAGGTGATCAAATATATTGGCTTAGAATACAAATATTATATTATATTTTCAATTTTTTTTTTAATGTTAACAGATAAGCTCTTAACTGTTATTTTACCGAATGTGAAGTTACACACTTGGTATCTGGTAGTATGAAATGTATATTATGTATTCTTCGACAAAAAGCTTTTCATCAATTAATTGATGTTAAATCTATCGGTCAACGTATAATAATTATAGTAGCCGTGATTAGGCTATAACATTTATTTTTCGACATTTTGTGGTGTTTTCATTGTCTGTCTGTCTGTCTTCATCTACCATCACCTTATAATTATATATAAACACTAGCTGACTCAGCAAACGTTGTTTTGCCATATCATAACTATTATCCCTATTAAAAAATGGTGGTAAACAATTTTGGGTTGTGTGTATTTTTTTAATGCTCTATTATAAACAAAATGCTGTTCAAAAAATAAAAGAATATGTTAGAGTTGGACAACGCCTACCTCTTGGGAGCTGAAAAAAATTGTGTCTGATTCTCAGACCTACTAAATAAAATGGCATATAAAATTTCATAAAAATCGGTCAACCCGTTTTGGAGAAACATAGCAACTAATACTGTAACACGAGAATTATGTATGAGATAACATAACATATATATGAGATAATACAATTATGTATAAAAGAAAATTTCTAATTAACGCGTAATTTACAAGTTTCCTATAAATATATATGTTATTTTCTTTTTTTCGTAATTGACGATGTTTACTTTAGTAAAATTATCTTTATATTCTATTACAATATAAAAAACAATATTTAATTTTGAACGCATAAGGTGGCGCGAAAAACTATGTATTTCATTATCTGACGCCGGCGCCGTGACGCAATTCAAAAAACAAGCTCAAGATGGCGTCTGTCAAGTGTCAAAAAAATGCGCGCTTCCTGTATTCATCCCGCCCTCGGGCTATTGACGTTTTGTCTTTTTTATTGTGCATGTAAACGAGCATCCATTATTCAGCCTGTTCTATATTCCACGGTGCAGACAGAATATAAAAACGATTTGTAGTATGATGAGGCAATCAGTAGCCATCGATATCGCAAGATGAGAGTTCTGGTCAGTCCCTTCCTTGATTATATTTGTTTAAGTGTTTAAGTGTGAAAAGTTTTATAAGTTTTTTTGTGAATATAAAAGCTTTTAGACAGTTTTTTGTACAGATGATAAAATTAATGCATTAGTCGTAGATTTGATTTCTTTCGATAAATATATCGGTTTGAATTATTATTAGATTTACTCTTTAAATCAATATTCTTTGCGATTGAAAATTTTCAGATTTATAAAAGAAATTTTAATATATTTTTTTATAAATTCAAAACAAGATTTATAATTTTTCTAAATTTAAAATCAGATGAATTAACAACATTTTATATAATAAAATAGTAAGTGTGTAGTAAAGTTATCAATTATTATATTTTAACACTTCATTAATTAAATTATTTTAATAGTTTTATAAAAATAATAAAACAACTGGTATGCATGAATAAGTGCAGGCGAATTATATCTAACTTATTTAACTACCGTGTAGAACTAACATTTGTTTAAAATCATTTAATGAAATTGCTTTTAATATAATATATTTTCTTTTTTCTTTTATTATTCTTTGGAATTGTAGAAGAGACTTAACTTATATCACGAAAACCTTTGGAGATAACATTGTCCAGATTATAGGTGTGTGAAAAAGCCAAGGATCAGCTTTATCAAATGTGCAAATTTCACAGATAGACACAGTTACTTTTTATTTTTAATTTTATAGTAAATATTCATATTGTTTTAGCTTGCTGTTATAAATATACGGAAAGATATATGCAAAATGTAATATAAAATTTATAATAATAATAATTGAAATGAAAGCTTATTTTCATAATTCTTTTCAAGTTCAAGCTACGAATTTATGGAATTCACTCCCCTGAAAATAAGGCAGTCAAGATCACTACACATTTTTAAGAACTTACTAAAAGAACACTATAGACTGCAGCAGCTATAGACGACTTATTTTTTATTATATATATTTCTGCTTATTTATATTTAATCTATTATGTATACTGTATTTATTAGTATATTTATGGGTCAACATATATTATATTATTATAGTTATTTGTGTATATTTTTCTACGTATTAGGATGTTGTTATTTGTATGTAGGTCTATACTTATACACCACCCACCACTGTCTGCTACAACTACTCCTATACCAAAGGTTGTCTGGTAGAGATCGCTACCAACCGATAAGACCGCCTATTTTACTCTGTACTGTATTAGCTGCATATCTGTTTTTTTTTTGTCATATTGTGGTGTACAAAAGTATTAAATAAAAATAAAAGCTTAATCAAAAAATTATATAATACAGTGGACATGTTTTATACACAACTATAAATATATTTTGTATTTGTTCATTGTTTAAACAAAGATTCTTAATCCCTTTGTGATAAAATTTTGTTAAGTGGTAGAACAGTAAAATTAAGTTACAGTAAGTGGCGAGCAAGTAATTTGTATAAAGCAGGTATTGGCACCCATTATATAATTTAAACATTTCGTTAAAATAAGATAGAAAGGGATAGATTTACTTATTGCTATTAAATTTCATGCGGTACATAAAATTCGAGCGTAATTCGTGTTTTTAAGCTATTGTAAATTTAATTAACATTGGTCGCAATTGCTATTAAATAAAGGCCGGGGCTTATATACGATACAGTACGTGGAGCTAAAATTATATTCTTGGATTTCTTTTTTAATTTTCACTATTACTGACCAGGCTGCCTCATTGGTCTAGTGGTTAGCATGTTCGACTACAGACATGAGGTCCTGGGTTCGAGTCCCGGGTCGCGCCACTAAAAATGGATATTGAGTTTTCTATTAAGATTTTCTAAATATTTGCCCGAAGTTGGGAAGTTGGCAGTGCGCTCCACCCCGTGCCTCGAAGAGCACGTTAAGCCATCGGTCCTGCGCCTGATCTTTCTCCGCGAGTGTCGGATTCCCGTCACATCGGACTATAAGAGTGCACTTTGTGTACTTTTATGTACTTTGCCTGCCAATCCACAGTGGAGCAGCGTGGTGGGTCTACGGTCTAAAAACCCTCTTTCATAAAAGCGAGGAGGCCTGTGCCCAGCAGTGGAACGTTAATGGGCTGCAACTTACCTTTTTTACTTACATTATTAGTTTACCACTCTATATATGTATTTATCTATTTCACATTTTCAGTCGTTAAATTAATTAGTGTTTTATTCATTCAGATCGAATATATTTGACGTTAATAAATTTATTGCAAATATTAATTCCTTTTATAATAAGTTTAGAAAGCTCGTAGTAGATGGCGTTGGAATTATTTTTTTATGTTGACTTTTAGATCGAAAATTCAGTCGGTGCAACATCTGTTAAGACCGATAATATTTTATATACAGATGTGCGTAGTTGACCTTCTAAGCCGCATTCCGATATTTAAATCGCTAATATCTATATCACAATCCAGTTCAAAGGGTTTACTTCTAATAGGTGTAGGTAGAAATCAGAATATTTATATTCTGTATAACACAATATAAGAATAATTCATTTATATATAAATTGGTTAAACATAACCAGGACTTACCGTAATACATACACATAGACTCGGGTTAGTATTTATTTTATTATATTTATTTTTATCTGAACATCACCATATAAGAACATAAAAAACAAGTATATAGCTAATACAATAAGGAAGAGTAGAAAAGGCGGTCTTAGGGCTTGATAGTGATCTCTAGACAACTTTTGTGTAGAAATAGTTGTGACAGGGAGTGATGGGTGCTGTATTCCCATAAACCAACATAGAAATAACTACATACGAATACTCAATAAACATAAATCATTATAATAAAATAGATGTAGACTTGTATACTAATAAATCAATGTAAATAATAAGCATCATACAAATAAATACATGTAATACAGAAAAATTGACCACACACCATTGTGCCACAAACCGTTTTCATTAGAAAAGTAATAAACCTAAGATCGTTTCAGAACACTTAATGTATTAGGCACATTCGCTTTATTAGTAAAGTAAATGTTTTGGACTTTCCCAATCTAAAAGCGATGGATGTTCAATCATTCATAAATAAATTTTCGAAATTATTCTCGCTAATGACTTCAGACTCAATATTCCTTTTTTATTTCTCCATACTCCCACGGGATTAGGATAGGTGAAAAATATCATTCATTGGCTCATCAAGCGATCTTCAACTAAAACGTTTCGCTATGAATGTCAAGTTTTGCATACTCCTTTCGCGCTGTTTATGCTCACTAAGAACGGTTACCATATCCCACAGGATCCAAAACTGTGCTCATTACGCAGCAGGGTATGGTACAAATTTCAATGTTGTTTATAAAGCTCTCTAAAATTAAGGAAACTGACTTTATTTTCCGAAGATAAAGACAACTAAATAAGTCTAATCTATATGTAGGTCTATTTCATGCAAATATGTTAAACCGTCAACGTAATAGCCATGTTATCATAAATTCTTTAAAGTATTTTAATAAAATATCACTTAATTAACTACTGACCATATACAGTAAAATCGTTTTAAATAAATTAGCATATCATTAGAAGAAAATTCTACATACAAGACCGAGGAAAACCTTGATAAATGGACATGTAATTAGAAATGACAATATTAACCGTAGTAATATAAACTAGTATACGCCTGCGATTATTTTTTGAGACCCTCGTCGGCATAGCAGTGATATTTATTACCTTCGCTAGTAGAAGCTATAACTTGGAGTTATGGCAGGATAAATTTGGAAAATTGTGTCATGTAATCTGTCAAGGCCCTGCTCTTTGGCTATAGCTGTGGCTAATTACCACCCTCATAGCGAAGACGTACAAAAAATTACGTTTCGATACGATGTAGTATAGAAATATAATTTCCGGAATCATCTGGGTTAGTCTATCTCGGTGTGGTAGGCCTGTGCATCACAAGCAGTGTCCTCCTTATGCTCAACTAACTAAATAAATAATTTAATTGGATCTTTCTAACGTTATAATGTTCAAATCACAAAGGAACTACTTGAAGACAACAATATTAACAGTTATATTACCTACCCTTCATCAAATTACTATTATAATCTGTACCGTCAGTTACTCATCAGATGTTATCACAATCGCGAAATAAACGTAATAATACAAAAAAATAGTTCACGATTTAAAAGCTTAGCCATTAATCTTCGCTGCAATATTCTCTACTTGAGTGTTAAAGTGGCATATAAAATTTCTCAGGCGTTAAGGAGGGACAAATAACACAACCTCCACGAATTCCTTTTAATTTATTACTGCAGATTAGTGATAATACAGTTTAAGATATATCAAAAATTGGTATTTTAGCTCTAAATGATTTCTACGTAATTTATTTTTGTTTAGAATCGCAGCTTTTCTGGTTTTGCGGTCAATAGCTGCGTCCAAAACCTCCAAACAGTTAAGACAAATAAGGAAATACCCTTTCCTGAAATTGCCTTCCTGGGAATCGAAGACAGGTCCTATGCCAATGTAGATATCATATAATTGCGATTTGACTGCCTCGCTGGCACAGTGGTGCGAGTACTTATTTTGTTAGCAGAGGTTCCGGGTAACCATATAGGGCGAATTCAGGAAATTGCGTTCTATTTTTTCTGGACTGGTGGGAGGCTTCGGCTGTGACTAGTTACCACCCTGTGAGCAAAGAGATTTGTGTTCCGATACGATGCTGTGTACAAACCATAACAAATTAATTGCCTGTTAACAGATTAGCGCGCTTCCGTCTTAAATTGTATCATCACTTACTATCAGTTGTGATCACAGTCAAGTGCTAAACTATTAGCAATAATTACAAAAAAGAAAAAAACAATGTGTGTTTGATTTATTCGATTTTTAGAGGATTTCGGATTTCACAATTTATATACATGCTAATAAACGAACAGGTAAACGTCGGAGACAAAATATTAGACATGTGTTAGTCATATCACGCCGATTTATCATGCACATTTACATATTTTAACAATGATAGATTACGAATAATGGAGCATAAAATTATAATTTAAATAGCGTTACGTTATCGAATTACAATTAAATGTCAATCATTGTGAATTGAGAGCAAAAAATAACTTAAACGCTGTGTTATATAATTTGAAATTATATAACAGACCGAAACAACACAGTCTTTAATTTTTTTGTATAAAAATTCAGCTTCCGTATGTTTCAAGCTTCTCGGTTATAACAAAAGTAAACTAAAGGATTACCAGAACATTGTAAAATCTCTTGATGATAAAGAGAACAATATTAATTTATCTCTTTATGGCTTCAACACAACATCGAATATCATTGTTGGTAACAAGTCGTGGCCGAAATCTCTTGCCAGCTCAGCTCTGGACAATTTAAAGTATCATATATTCAACCGGGATACAGACTATCATATGACCCTGCTTATTAATAGATAAGCTCCATACAGTTTTATTCATTCATTCCACAATTTGGAAACATTGACCCAATGTCCTACGAATATATGGTTTTATATACATTTGACATTAAACTTATAATTATTATAATAACAAATAATTATGATACGACTGAAGTCAGGTAAATCGTAACTATAGCTTTAGGTAGAGTAGTTTTCTGTCTGAAATATCAAAAAGCATATTACTTGTACTACGTAAAAATATATTGTTGTTTTGTTTTTATAAAAAAAGAATGCTATATTAGTTAGGCAAGAGCATTATACGTAAAAAAATTAAAGAATTTCAATGGCTATTTGGAAATTCATTAAATTTGTCTATATAGTTACTATCACATAACGTAATTGTGCTATTGGTAATTAAAGCAAGCAAAACGGACGTTTAGGCTATTGAAATGAATGTACAACATGTAAATATAAATAATTCAGTTTTATTTTTATGTATTGCGTACAAAACAATTTTTATGCAGCGGAACATTTCCAAATCGGACATAATTTTACGAGCAATTGCAAAAAGTCGACACAATTAAACTTATATGCAAATCGCACAGCAATGCTATATTCTAAAATTTCATTTTTTAAAGATTAGAATTACAATACCAAAAATTATAATGATTGAAAATGACACGAGTGCAATTTTGTAATGTATTTATAATGTAATTAAGGTTTTTAACACACATCGCTGTTTCGAACGACTAATTAAAACTTTTTTAAATTTTAATTAAGGACGTAACAAAATTCAAATTCTTCTACATATTTGTAATAATAACTAGAACTCATATCTTTATATCATTGGTAGGTGTAAACATTTTGTCTAATTTTCAAACGCTTTTTCTGTAAAATGACCATTTTTGAATTGTGTCACTAATTTTGCAAATCAGTAACGTATAGAACTATCTAGACTCAATTGCCTATAGTTCGATGGACAAATCAAAACGACATCCATGTCATTAATGAAATATATACAACTTAATGATAGACCATAAACTTATAACGGCTATCAATCAGGACATATTCAAATAAATGCTTTTATTTAAATAAAGTGAATACAATTACCTATAACAATGGTAAAATAAAAGAAATTGTATCTTGTTATAGAATAAACTAAAAATATATATTGTAATGATGATGACATAAAAAAAAACGTACACCCGACTGAGTTTGTTGTGGGCCCTTCTCAGATCAGGGCGCGAGAACCCTCGTAACTTTAGATTGTAAGTGGTTCTATAATGTTATCATCAGGCATTCATTTAAAAATTATATGAAAAAAAAAAACGATATTTGACGATTCATAAGTTCTGTAATAGGCCTATTTGAATAAAGATATTTTGACTTTGACTTTGAAAGTGTAACCTACACTTTAATGCAACGAAAGCTACAGTAGACAGTACTTATATTTCTATTAGACAATTTAAATACTCGGTAATCTAATCTTGTTTAATCGATATTTTCAAAACCGATTTCAGTTTAATTGTACCTTTGATATGTATTACATTCTTACTATGTACAATACAATGTAAAGCTGATACATTTTTGTTAAATGGATTGTACTTTGTTAGCATCTGATTATAATGTCATTTTCCTTGTACAGTAAACCAGTTCAGTAGATGTACTTTTAAATTTAGATCAGTCTAGAAGTCTTGATATATAAAGGTATCATGAATAAATCAGGAATGCCACCAGAGTGCAACAAAGTAATAATTTTATTTATAGATACAACTATAAACAATATGTTGTCCTTTGTTTTGAATATAAAAGCTATCAGTTCGTTTACAATACAAGAGATAATCCTTGAGAGAGTTAATTAAAGTTACAAATCAAACAAAATAGAAAAATATAAAACTCTGAAAGTCCTTAAAGAGAAATCTTGTAAAAATAGTTAAAGAAATTTTTTTTAAAGTTAGTATAAATGATTTATAAGGTCTTTTGTTTACAAATTATAGTATCGGCTACGTTTTACTTTTATTCTAACTCTTAAAATTTCAATCATTTTATCTATATTAATTTATTGCCTCCAGCATCGTGAGCTGTTTGCTATAACTAATTTAAAAACATAAAACCTTTTAAAATTATAAATGCTTTCCTTTGGACACTTAGTAACAAATACAAGTTTGATGTTATTACTCATAACGTTTACCATTTACCTTTTATGGAAGAACTGTATATGGTTAACGGACTTTAAATAAACGACACTCCGTTTTTGGGCGAGAACCTTGCACAATATCTTATATTTCATTGTAAAAATGTAGATACTTTGAATTGATTAATCTCATTTAGCTATTTTATGATTCTAAATCCTTTAATAGTGTCTTTGATAACGTTAAATTACAATTTTATAAATGTAAGGGACGTAAAAATTTACAGAATTAGGTAATATAGGTTGATTAGTATAATAATTTATAGTAAGAAATTATGTCAAGTTGAAGTGCAAAAAAAAAATCCATGCCTCTATCTAATCTATAATATAAAAATGTATCGCAAAATGTGTTGGTAAGCGCATAACTCAACAACGTGTGGACTAATTTTTCCAATTTATTTTTTTTAATTTTCGTTGAGTTCCAAGAATAGTTTTTACGGCGAGAAAAATTCGAATAATTGCCGGGAAAACCCTATAAACAGTCCCTACCTCTTTCCCGTTTTCTAACAAAAGTATAGAGTAAATATGAACTTGGTCACTGACTATGGGCCTCATACGAAAGCTCAGAGTCACTCAGCGTGCGATGNAGAGGGTCGCCGGTAGCCGCTGGAACCAGGCGGCGCAAGATCGGGCCTTGTGGACATCATTACGTGAGACCTATGTCCAGCAGTGGACGTCCAGCCGTTGAAGCGACAACGACGACGACGACGAAATATGAATTTTATTGCTATTTTATATAGATAATTATTTGCGCAGTGTATAAAATAAGTAGAACCAAAAATCTGCCACAAACTAAATATTTTTGACAGAACGAAGTCTGTCGGGTCCGCTAGTATACAATGAATTAGCGAGTCAGTCGGTGTTTTTGGACTTATCGTGAATTAAATAGATGGTTAAGTACTTGTGGTTTAAATTTTTGCCTTCTTTTGATCGGGACTAATCTTTAAAACGATTTGCCCGATTTTTATAACAAGATAAACTTAAATTCACGACGAAAAACATTTTTACTGCAAGTAAACAAATTTTAACGTTTGCGATTATGTCGTTCGAGGCAATAATGCTAACGTTATTTTTGGATTCGATTCCTGAATGAGCAAAATATGTTTTTCTAAAAATCATGGAAAGATATGGTCGCAGCAAGTTTCCATTCTACCAAATAATCCAATAGACGTTGGACATAGCATATTACAGGTTGTGTAGAACTAAATTATTTGTAAGCAAGTGCTCTTCGCCTCAATTTATCACAATAGAAGAAATAATTTATTCTTGTCAATTTGAGTTGAACATCGTGGTATTTTTTTGCAGGTATTCTTCGCCCTTGTCGCCTGTGCTGCAGCAGCGCCTTCCTACTTAGGCCCGCTGCCATATGGGGCATTGGCTGTAGCACCTGTGGCAGTAGCACCTTTGGCGGTAGCACCTACTATTCCTCCAGGTGACATCCAGGCCGCTATTATAGATGCTCAGGTATGATCTTATCCTTATTCATGTACTTGTGCTATAAAGTTGTTTATTATTTTCACCATCTTTAGTAAAATACATGGGCATATCTTTATATTACGGTGTTATTATGTTAATGCAATCAATTATCATTAATATTGAATATAAAATTCGAAAAGGTGACTGATTTAACAACGGTCATTTAAACCGCTATTGCATGATTTTATTCCTTATATTACTTTGAGCATATATATGTAGCAGTTTTTACATTCGCGTATCACATGAAACCAATTATTTATATTATAACCAATTATTTATATTTATACCATTTTCATAAATCTTGAGATTACAATTAGCCATTTGTAACATATGCGCAGGTTAAAATTGCTGATCAAGCGCAGCTCATAGTTGATCAGGCCCGTGAGATAACTGAGAAAGCTAATGAACGTCAAAACGAAGCAATTGAAACAGCAAAAGCAAAATCTGACGAGGCTATTTGGGCTGCTGAAGAGAAGCAATGGCAAGCACTAAACCAAGTACAAATCGCAGAGGCAAAACTAGCAGCTTCAGTCGCCGAAACACAAGGCGCTTCTGCTGCTGCCGAGTCGGAAAGTGCAATTGCGGAAGCTAAATCTGATGTTAAGAGTGAAATCACTGAAGTTAAGAGTGAAGAAAAGGCTGAACTGAAAGCCGTAGAAGCTGAAAAACCTGCCGAAGAAGAGAAGAAAGATGACACTATTGAAGTTAAATCTGCTGCTCCTGAGGCACCCAAAGCTGAAATCCTAGGCATCCCCGGGATAAAACCAGCAGTTCTTCCAGCACCTATCGGAATTTCCCCCATCCTTAACTTCCAGCCTTATGTTGCACCGATATCTTACCAAGCCGCCTATCATCCTTATCCTATTGCTGCAATACCCCAAATCCCACAAATTTACCAACCGGCCATTGCCGTTAAGAATGTGTGGTAATTGAGTTAAACATTATAAGACTAATAAACTTTAATTAAATTCATTGCCGTATCTATTATTTTCAACCATTAAATATATTAAAATTAATGAAGTCGGTTACTTAATCTGCTATTTTGGCATATTACTTTTAACTAACTGGACGACTGTTCATGTCACCGTCATGGTCGTATACCGGTACAGTTTTAATCACTACAAATAATGTAAGTAAGTGAAACATGTAAGACACAATTTCATTGTGTTATGGGGGTAAATTAATACATTTTACGTCTTGAGTTTAGGTACAAAAACAGAGTAACAGAAAACCCGATGTAAGGACATTTGGTGTATCTCTATATATTTTTTTTCGAAGTGTGTAGTTGCTGTTAGCCCTACTGGCTTTGACAGCGTAACTGAGAGGGCTGGCGAGCGCAGAAGCTCCGCCGAGGGGTAGGCCCGTAGAAGGGGCCTGCTGCGTCGTGGGGGAAACGTTGCACTAAGGGCGCCTCCTGCGAGGCTCGGACCTAGGCTTAGAGCAACATTTGCTGCTGCTGAAATGGACAATCAGACAGGTGCTTAGGCTTGACGCCCATGAGTCCGCGACTGGGGGTGTGTATTTCTAGATGTCGCTGATCTTTTAAGGTGCTCTAGTCGTCGAGCGCACCCCGGAAGCGTACTTTTTTATTCACATGTAACAAGTTCTACTACAGTAATACATTATATTTTTTATTACACTAATGGTAGAGAACTAATTATCCTTTTACTGTTGTTTTTTTTTTGGTAATTTTATCGTCACATAAAGTTTAAAGTCATATAGAAAATGTCACATGAACATAATATAACGTTAGGTATGTTGGTTAGATTTGCAATAAAATATTTAATTTAGACCAATCCAAATCAAATGGCAAATGTCAGACTAAATTCTTAGCTTTAATATATATTACAAAAACACAACTCAACATGTCTAAATCATTGTGAGTTTTTATTTTAAGATTGTTTTATATCCAATCTCTGTAGAAGTAACAATTAGCATAGCGTTTATATTTAACTAGCTGAACCCGCGGCTTCGTCTGCATGCGTGGAATTTTGTAAAATCCGTTCTTAGCTGACCTCTACTCTGCAAAAGGAATATTCCTACCAAATTTCAAGTTTCTACGCCTTATGGTTCCAGAGACATCGTGATGAGTCAATAGATACCTGGATATCTGTTATATATATATATATATATATATATATATATATATATATATATACACACACATATATATACATATATACATGTATAGATTACTCAAGGATTGAGACGATTGCTAATATGGACCTAGTTACCGCATTTGAGACTCTCAATACTCTCCATCACCTAAGATCAGAGTCGAATCTTAAATTGCAACCAATAAAAAATTAAATTGGTAATCGATCAAAGTAAACAAAATATTTATATACATAAAACAAATACTTCGATGAACTATGCTAATAGTAATATGACGGCGCGTGCACGAGCAATTTGTATTTATTAAGGGCACCCATAGATTAACAGTTCGCTTGCAGTGTCTGGTCGTATGAGGGTGGCCTGCCGTTCATATATAATGTCGTCCACTGACCAAAGCCCTTATTCCCACCGAAAAGATTTGGTTTTTCCGAATACATACTAGCAGGCGATAGGCGACAGTTTCAGATCTGTTATTGTATATATCACTGCGGCTCCAGGTCACCGAATCTCCGTCTGATAACTGACGATCCTCACGTAGTATCAAACAGCTGGACACTAGGGGAATAGTGTAAATTGTCAATTGAAAACTGCAGGTGATTTAAAACGATGAAGTGAGAGGTAGATACTTGTCTACGAACTGTTATTCTGTGGAAGTCTTTATTAAAATCTAATAATTTATAACAAGCTTGAATGCCAAGGGCATTTTTTATTTATAAACTCTTTGTTGCCATCTTAAAACTGTTGATTATCAATCAAGTGAAAATGTTTTGAAGAGTGCCTTATTTTGATATTAACTGTGTTTGATTGCGTCTGACTTAAATAAACATAAATTTGCAACCAGAAGAAAGACCTCACACAAAATAATTTTTTTGCAATTGGTCCGAAAGTTCACTCTCCTTGGTAATTATTCAACCTTTTTCAGAAATCGTAAGAAGTTCATATTATATACGAATAATCTATGTCTAAATACACACCGGCATATTTAGTAGAACATAAAAAAAATAATAATAAAGGTTTGATATGAGTGTCATAACCTTACGAGTATATGATACTGATATCAATTTCTTTTTTATGTTCCGCTAAATATGCCAGTAAGTATATATATATATATATATATATATATATATATAGTTATAGATATATAGATGTGATGATCAAATTATCTATTTATATAAAAGAGATATCCAGGTATCTATTGACTCATCACGATATCTCTGGAACCATAAGGCGTAGAAACTTGAAATTTGGTAGGAATATTCCTTTTGCCGAGTAGAGGTCAGCTGAGAAAGGATTTTACGAAATTCCACCCGGAAGAGGGGTTGCGGGGGTGTTAATCAAACAAATTCAAATTCTCACATAACAAACTACTCATTTACAAATTATATCTTTTATGGTATGTAAAACTTGGTCAGAATTTCTTTTTTACTTAATTGAAACTATCAAAAGTAAATTTTAGGAAATTCCACTCGCAAAGGGCAGTGCGGGTATGTTTCTTATTTGAAAAACTATTTGCCTAAATTAATGAAAATGCTACCAAATAACATTCTACGCAGACGAAGTCGCGAGTTCAGCTAGTTTAGTATATATCTAATAAAATCATAGCCAAGTATCCACTATTATATAATAATGCCTAAAGTTTTAAACATTTCATTCAAAGACTAAATATCCCCAACAATTACAAAGAAACAAATTGAAATTATAATAGGCTTAAAATTGCCTGTTACGGCCTAATAAAATTACAGAGGCCACTTGTCTGTCTAGATACAGCATTTACATGCAGGAACTTGAAAACTGCAATCAAAAGTAATTGCTATATTAATTTCAAAAAAATACGCGTGCCAATGTTTCTTCTACTTCATGAGATCGCTCTTTCTCATTTGTATAATAAAACAAGAAATATTGTCCAAAAAAATTAATGACCATTCGTACGCGATATAATACATACTATTTAAACCCATTATATAGAAAGAATCTTATAAATGTTATACGAGATATTGCAATCGATGCCTTTGATGAATTTTAATAGAAAAAATAAGTAATTAATATTTGAAGCAAATATTGTATGATATCAAGTGCCATTCGGTACAGGTTTACTGAATTTGAATAAGGTAAGTAGCAGCCCATTAATGACACATGCCTCCTCACTTATAGGAGAGAGGATTTTTAGAGCATAGATCCACCACGCAGCCACACAGCAGATGGGTAGGCATACTACACAAGTGTATGCGCTAACACAAGTGCACTCTGAATTCCTTCATTCTCATAGTCTGACGTGGCGGCAAACCGACATGACTGGAGAGAGATCAGGCGCAGGACCAACGGCTTAACGTGTTCTTGGATGAATTTGACTGGATTAATGACAAAAAAGTGTTTGAATCGTATGATTAACGAGCTGTCTATAGTGAGAGTGTGATATACTGTAAAGATTCCTAATATTATACAAAAGCCTGAAGCTTAATTTGACTGAAAGATACACAAGGCTTGAACAGTGGAAGACAAGTTACCAGCTCGCTGCTTTGCATAAATAAATGCATATTTTCTTTGTTGTGCGTTGAATGGTCAATTGTAGTTCACTGAGCTATTTGACTGGTTATTTACTAAGGAACCCTAATTATGGACCAAGCATACACTTCACAACATTACGTGTTTCTTTTAGTGGTGGGCCAAAAAAAGAGAACCACTCACCAGGATGTTATTTTAGATTATGTTAAGATTTTATTTATTGTTTCGCTGTAACATATCACAACAGCTGACGTGGCCTAGATAAGTTACTGTTTCAACATTCGCCAGTAAAATATCTGTATATTTATATTATAAACTAGGCAATTCCTTTTGTTTCAATCATGGGAATATAAATAGCTATTTAAATTACAGAAAAAACCTAAATACTTATAAAATAAGCTTTTAAATCACAGACAATGTGATAGTACATAAATACATACATTCAATAGCATCACGCCTCATTCCCATAGGGGTAGGCAGAGACAACATCCTTCCACTTGCCACGATCCTTGCATATCTCCTTCGCTTCTTTCATTCTCATTAAACCTTTCATACAAGATCGTCGGTTTAGAGTACTCTTGACCTGGCCGTTATTTAAAATGTCCTGGATTTGGTCCAGGAACGTTCGCCTTCACTCTTGACTCATAAATCCTTTATATCAGTCTCCTTTCATTCATCCTCTTTACGTGCCCAAACCACCTAAGCATACCTTTCTCAAATTTAGTTAGGAAAAGAACAACCGCCTCTAAAAAGGTTGGCGAATTATAATCTTAGACTGCAACCCCACTTACCAGCATGTGAAATTTCAAATGCTAATATAAGAGAAATAAACAAATATTTACTAATTATTAAATCTTTAATTTGCATTTCGTTGAGGAAAGATTTTACCAGAAAGCCTAAAATGACAGCTAACAAGAGTTTTGCGAGTTTAAGTTTCAAAACATCTCTTAAAGTTTGTATATAGGAAAAAATAAAACCGTTCTAGGGCGAAAAACCTGACCAATCTAGGCAATAAACGTGGTTTAAGATTTCCAGGTTTATGCTTTGAATCATATAGGTGACTGCTGAGTATATATTAGGAAGATTATTATTATTTCAATATTATTAAATTCATTGAGTAAAACTCTCCGATATATATGTGCTAAGTCTTATGAAGAAACCCAGCATTGACATGCTGCATTACAAAATTATGCCCCAGTCACCTGATTTGTTGAGTACGTGATGAGAAATTGAAAAAACTGACTCAGAAACGAAAGTTAAGTCGCGTATGAAACGTTTGACAAAATTTCCTTATACATTACATGGAGTATAATATACCTATTTTATTTCGTTAGGTATATTAGTAGACTAAGTCAAATAAAGCGGTTTTACTCTTTTGTAAAGCGGTTTTTGGTATGGCGTTTTTTTAGATAACTAACGTGTTGTTTTACCTTTTCCAATTAGCGAGCTTCGATCTTAAATTGTATGATCACGCCATCAGGTGAGATAACAGTCAACTGCTAACCTGTCAGCAATAAAAAAATCAAAATTTCGTTATTTCTAGGCGCTATATTTTTTACATTTACGCGGAAATCTTAACCCACCTTTACTACTAAAATCAACATGTTTATTAACTAGGCCATCGCGACTGCGGACATTGAATTACCAATATCAAAGCGATATTTATCTTGATCGTAAACTATATTAACGAACAAACAACTTTTTTAAGTGTCGCGCATTGTAAAATGATAAAATACCAATCATATACGAGGGCATCGTGTTTAATGATATAATATATTAATTGCGAGCGCACACGGAATGTACTTACTACTTGTTTCCATTGACAAAGGCGTAAAAACTTAAGATCTGTAATGGCTCATCGGATGAGAGTACAAAATTAGTTCATAATCGACATTTCGGCTGTAAAATTTAATTGTAAACATTAATATAAATGTTTTATATTTACATTCACAAATAGAAGTTTTCGGGTGTCTGTTTGTACATTTGTTCCCGCAAATCTCATAAACAGATAGATCGATTTAGACAGGACTTTAACTGGCAGATAGTGGATTTTATAAAGAGTAGCTTGGGCTACTTTTATTTTAGTAGAAATTACGATTCCGCGAACAAAAAATCGCGTATAGCACAAACTGTAAGCATAGCCCTCTCCAGCGGAGTTTTTCTACGCTATCAAATAACGATCCGTAAACAACCCAAAAACAACCACATAGTCATATAAATTGCGAAGCTGAAGTGACAATTGTCGGGGCATAGTTCGAAAAACTGATGAACTTTGAGACACGGTGCAGAATTTGGCGACCCTACACTAGACTCCCTCACAAGGTAGACCGACGGCATAAAAAGTGTCGCCGATAGCCGTTGGAATCAGGTAGTGCAAGATTGAGCCTTATGGGCATCATTAGGTGAGATATGTATCCAGCAGTGGATGTCCACCCGTTGAAGCGATGATGATGACGACGAACGTAAAATTAATAAAAGAAAAACGCGCAGCGAATGCCGCCACCGTGAGACGCCAAAATCGAACTACGCCATACATATTCCTTTTCTCGCATTGTCTCTTACTAAGACCAGGTTGCCCCATAATAGATCACAAAGGACATACGGGATTGAGAACGACGCGGGTAGCACAACGGGGAACTGCTAGTGAAAATCCATCTTCAGCAATAAAAATGTACGTCAAAAAACACTGATAGGTACAATGGAATTATAACCGCAACGTACCGGCTGTACAACTAAAGGCAACTAAAGGTCGTCCACAACGAAAATTGCTGATGAAATAAACAGAGACCGTTGCAAGGGTAGTAGGCGCGGTTCCACAACAATTTTGACGATAAAATGTAGTTTTCATATTACAAAATTATACCCAAAGTAATTGCTATGACCTAGAGCATGACGATCTCTTATCTATTTTACCTTCATAAAACAAAAAGATTAAATTGCATTGTTTAGAAATCCAAATTTTCTACACTTATTTTTTTATTAGCCATTGTTTAATATATTACACATTTATGCTATTAATTTATTAACACAACATAATGAGGTCTATTATGTTCCTTTACGATTTAACTTTAATAATTACCCTTGTAGTAAGCCTGTCAATACTTAAAATTGAAAAAAGCATATGATCTTTGTTCGTAGAGTGGTGAATTCTCTAAAATAAATAAATCTCTTGTTTCGCTAAGAGATAAGAGCCTTATCATAGACAAACACAAAGGGTTTACGCTGAATCAATAAAACACGTTTTGAACAATAGCTATTCGCATATCAACAGCTTTTAGGCATTCATATTGCGAATGCATTTGCATAATCTTAATCTATACATAGTTGTATTCTGAGCGAATACATTATATTCTTGATCAAGTTCATTGTAATGTATAATTACTATTGCAAATACAGTTACAAAGGTACTTATTAAATAGAATATTTCGTAATGATTCGCTATGAATAATCTGCCCCTTCCTAATTGAGATGCTTTTAAAGAAAATTAGATTGTAGACTTTCCTAAGGTACATTCGACAACCTCGCTGGCGTAATTGCTGTACTTACTTTGCTAGCAGAGGTTCTGGGTTTGATTTCCGGCAGGACAAAATATTTAGGTAATTGTATTTTCTAATCTATTTAGGACTGAACTTGTGGCAGGCGTCGGCATGAAAAAGTTACCACCTTATAGCAAAAACGTGCTCAAGGGGAGAAATAGTAGTTTAGCCCAAAATACGATGCTGTGCAAAAACATTAACAGGGTTGCAATCTATATCCCCCATTAACTGGATTCATATAGGTCAGTTATTCTGCCATCTCGCTATCTCATATTTTATATGGTAATCGAGCACATTACTAATACGAAAAAGTTTCCCTCCACCCCACAAACACACTCCGCTACCACCGCTTCACACATAATATACCTTATATTATCTATATATACTCCTTATTGCAATGCAGTAACAAACGTGCGCAGCTCATTGCCATTTGATTAAAGACAGTTATATACTTTTCCAGAAATCGCAGCCTTACTTTAAGCCGTTGAGGAGTTCCATTGATCATAATATTTAACTACGACAATCACTTGAGCATACTGACTTTACGGTATCCGGATACCCTGTAAAAGATTCTGCCAAACATCGTTTATATGCTCCTAAGAATTGAAGAGTTCCGTTACTTTGTCAGAGATCCCATGATTAAAACCTAATTATCATTAATCCTTAAAGTATATCCTTTCCAATAAGATACGAATCATCGAAATCGGTTGGGTTATTCAACAATTTCTGATGGATGTCATCATTAGAACTGGACCAGTTTAAAGATATGAGATGAAAAACATTTTATAAAAATACAGACGAATTGATAACCTCCTCCTTTTTTTGAAGTTGGTTAATTAACAAAAACATCGACAACGTATGTTCCTCTAACATCTACGCGTATGAAATTTTTGAAACATTTACATCTACTGGTATCTACACAATATCGAAACAGAACGCTATTTTTTTTTCTTCTCTGAGCTGGTAGAGTGTTAACTAGCCACAACCTTAACCATATTAAGCCCGTACAAATACGGTAGAAAGGCCTAGCTGTCACACATCCGGTAATTATTATTACAAAGTAACATTATTTTAGTTTTAGTTTGGTGAGTGATACGGAAAAAACTGTTTGTAGTGAAATGTAAATAGCCTACTTACAAGTTAGCATTTTTAGTTTTTTTTATTGCTGACAATTTAGCGCTTGACTGTAATCTTTTCGATGGTAAGTGATGATACAGTCTAAGATGGAAGCGCACTAATCTGTAAACAGGCGATATACCCCTTATGGTTTCTACACAGCATCGTACCGGAACACAAATCTCTTTGTTTGGCAGTACGCTTTTGCTGGCAGGGTGGTAACTAGCCACGGCGGAAGCCTCCCACCAGTCCAGACTCAGACAAATTAGAAAATACAATTTCCTAAATTCGTTCAACCGGGGATCGAACCCAGGACCTCTGCTAGCAAAGCGAATATTCGCACCACTGCGCCAACAAGGTCGTCTAAAAGTCGTTACTTGATGTATTGATAGTTCCGTTTCTTTTTTCTATTTATATAGGTGAACGCTCCATTGTAATCTCACCTGGTGGTAAATGATGATACAGCATGAGATGTAAGCGCGCTAGCCTGGTAAGAGGTTATTTACTTCTTATGGTTACTTCACAGGGTCGTACCCAAATTTTGAGTTGGCGGTACCTATTTTTTGGTAGCTTGTTACCTAACCGAAGCCGAGGCCTCCAACCAGTCCAGATTCAGACAAATTAGAAATTGCATTGTCTTAATTTACACACACAGCCAGCGATGCTGTAAATGTCTACAGGCAACGGGATTAATACAACATTAGGCGAACCGTAAACTTGTTAGCCAGTTTATTTCTTTAAAAAATAACTTAATTCCTTATAGTACCGTATCTCATCAAATATCAATACCAGAATGAGATTCTTATAAGCACAGACGGCGCCTTTCAACAAATAACAATGGTATGAAGCAAGACATATCTTACCACCTACAGCGCCTGCATACTAGGACACACGTAACGAAAACAAAGCACGCCTGATATTCGATTATTAAAAAAAAAACATTGTGTATCAAATTAGTCAATATGACCTATTAAAGTTTGTATTATTTTGATATTGTGCACTAATATAGTTTGTAATAGTGCCATATTGAAAAAAAGGCGTAATTTGAAGTGATCTTCTTTAGGCACATGACGGTAAAATTTTTACGGATGAAACGCGTGATTAGCGTCACGAAGATGTGTAACGTTTTTTATGCTAATTCAATTGAAGGTTAGGTAGTATTAATATTTAAGTAAATTAATATACTATTTTCCAATAATTACAAACTAAAATTTTTTATAAATTATCTTTTCTGAATTTTAAATTCAAAAACAAAATTTAATTAATAGTTTCTAATATTGACAAAAAACAACGAGGCATTTTTATTTACAATTCGTCATTTGAGATTTCAATAAATTGTGTGTATTAATTTTCGATACTTTTAATATTTTAATGTTAATTAAATTCATTAGATTCCTAATATCATACCTCAAGTCTCGGAATTCTAAAGTTTTAGATCTGTAAAAATATAAACAAGACTTAAAAGTTTGCCAAAGAAGTTTCACAACTGACATTTGTATTTTGTACGTACACACTTTTAATTTTTTTTATTTCACTATTAACTAAAGTCACAATTTCTAACAATACACCCACAAATATTTTCAGAAAAAAAAAATCACGCAGCTGACGTAGATAATCGTACATTAACAAAAGCTAACAAAATAATTTTCTTTAATTATTCTACATTATTAAGAGGCAATATTGCCTCTTACCGGATTAGCGCGTTTCCATCTTCGAGTGTATCATCACTTACTCAAATGTGATCACAGACAAACACTAACCTGTCAGTAGCATAAAACATGCATACTTAGATTTAATATAAATAATAAAATTGAACAATAAAAGTATATAATTATTTAAAAACTACTAAAACACAAAATCAAAATACAATGACAAAAAATATATAAGATTTATAAAATAAATCATTAAGTTATCTCAAAGAAAATGCTATACAAATTAATGTCATTCTAATTAAAATGGTTATCTTAACGATGAAAAATATGTCAGGTATTTTATTTTCTGTGCTCATTAGCTAAATACGTGCCTTGAAGGTTGGGTGTATTTATCATATTATTCAATAAGCTTTGAAATAATTCTTATATTGCTGAACAGCTCAATGATTGATTGTGCTCTCACCTAGTGGTGGGTGATGATATAGTTTAAGATGACAACGCTCTTAATCAGAAAGGCGGATGGTTTTTACTGATAATATTTGCTAGTGCAAACTAGTTACTATTGAAGCCTCTCACTAGTCTAGACCTTTGGAGGAGAAGGCTGAGCGGCAGGAGGCGTGTTTACGAACGTCTAATGTCTCTTGAACCTCCTTAGTGGATTTCATCCGGGAGTGTTAAGGCCAATACGCGTAAGAGAGCATTTGACACTCCAATTAAGGGTAAGGAGGGTGTCACTGCGCTTTAATGGGTATTCTGACTCTGTTGGTGAGTCCCACACTCCCTGCGTAAATGCATTTCCCAGCGGGAAAAAATAATGATGTCCTGGATTCAGTTCCCACCAAGGCAAATTAAATTCTACTTTGGTCTGAACCTGGACTAGTGAGAGAGTTCAGCTGTGCCTATTTACTTGCCTACCAGCAAAGACTAGCTGCCTAACATAAAATGTGCGCTCCAGTTCGATTCTATGTAGAAATGATAATAGGTGAATTGCCTAATGCCATCTAAGTTTGTATCATCACTTACTATCAGTTGAAATCACAGTCAAACACTAACCTGTCAGCACTAAAAGGCTAAAATGTTATTCACGAGTATCTATGGGTGGAAGCATAGAACAACTAACAATCTTATTATAATTGATAACATACTCGTAGTCTTTAGAGATAGATTTATAAGACTGGATTATCATAACATATATTATATTGATTAATTTCCATTCACCAGATGTTTGCCCATAAAAAAAAACGATAGTAACTTTTATTTTGACGGTCTGTAGCTGTATTAGTGTAGTGTACAATGAAGTTTTATCTCATTCTATCATACATTGATATATGGATAAAATTTTATTCCGGGGTTAAAAAAATTGTAGATAATTATTTTAAGTAAGCATCGATAATTTTGTAGCACACTTAAATACTTGTTCCAAAGCTTTTACTTTAAAGTAATCATCATTGTACATAAGGGAGCCGATTATTAGTTAACTTGTATAATTTTTTAATATTAAATTATATGTTATATCTTTATAAATAATAGGCTGGAGTTTGCCCCATTATGCTAGAGAGACCGCGGTATGTTTACTCGTACGTGATTTCCTACCATCCTTGCCATTCACTGTCACTTTCCATCGTCCTTCCTCATGCCGATTGATATGTGCTCTACGAAAACTAGTAACGAGCGAATAAGTAATTAATTTATGATACATTTAGCGTATCATTGTACATTGTACGCGAGTTACACCGTGTCGTAATATACGTTTATAAATGTTAATAACTAATAATAGTAAACGCGATAGATAACAATCGTCATTAACCCTGGAGTAAAACTTACTGTTTTTAAAGCCGTCTACCTTTGCAGGTATATAAACAACTACAGTGCTTGAAGTCAAGCTTCATGAAATAGTAGGTGTAGAATATTCTAGAAAGCTCTACTTGGAGGCAATTAATAGAGAAGAGGAAACATATTCTGTATCCTTCAGGGTTGGGTTTTACTGAACCAGCAGGATGCCTCTGCTTCTAATATGAAATATACACTCAAACTTCTCCAGGGTGTTGTATCATGAAGAATATACTCGTCTTGCGTAAAAAGTAGTGACCATTGGATATTGAAATTTTAATATTTATGAAAACAAAGACATTCTCAAACTTGATGAATATGTTTAAAGTAATTTGACGCCAAACAGATAAAAAAATGTACAACTGATTCAAAACGGAGTGACACAGTGAAGTGAAAGTTTTAACTTCAGCCCTACTACGAGGCAGAAGGACATTTATCAAGTCAAATATTTTGCTGCTGTTCCTAACGTAATAAATAAAAAAAATGGAATTATTTCAGGTTAAGACCCATAGAAATTACATAACCCATAATAAATGAAATAAAATGTGCAGATAAACACATAAACACAAGAGAGATTTAACAATTAAATAAAATCAAATTAAATTTAGTTTTTAATTATAAGACAAAAATAAAATAAAAGTAATGAATAAAGTCATGAATGTCAAAATTAAATTCAATAAATTAATGCAAAATTAAAAATTTGAATTATTGAATTCCAAAAAGAAGCCGCTATTTTATATTCCTCGTCTGGTGCATACTCAACCAGGTACGAAAGAACACATTATTAGGGGATGCCTGAGCAACGTTTTTAATGAGACTGTTCTCGCAATTGCGAACAGTCTCCCAAAATAAATATAATAATCCTCTCCTAACTGAATTTTGGCCATGGCGCTATATCTAATGCAGAGATTAGTGATTGATGAGAGCTATAAGTCTGATGAGACGATAAAACCGACAAAATTGGGAAGAGAACAGATGCCAATGTAAACACAACGTGCTTTCCGAGGCACGGGATATACGTAAAACAATAAAATCAAAATTAAACACCACTGATTCAATAATTTAAAAACAAATCTATTGCAACAAAAATGCATAACATGAACTACAAAACATTTACTTGAATCTAAACTAGTCCAAAATCAGAACAATCTCACCTTGTAGAGCGTATCGTGTCATGTGTAGTGTACGGTTACCATCGAGATAGGATCTGTTGTGGTAAAGAGATCGCTTATTTCGTATCAATATTTTTAAATGGATGTGATGTGATATGTAATATATCGTGCGATCTACAATACAATACAAATCTATAAAATTACAGTTCACGGGATATATATATTAGAAAACTTGTTGTACGTCCATAAAAATATTGACTCTTTTAGGAAAAAAAGTAAATGCACCTCATATAACTTAAGAAATAAAAATAAAATTGCTGTAAATTCTAGTAGGCTACACAAAATTGACAAGTCATTCAAGGGTAACTGTATACTTTTCTACAACAAGCTCCCAGAATAAGTTACAAAGATGTCTCTTAATAAATTTAAATCTTTTATTAAAAGAAAACTAACTGAGAAATCATTCTATAATTTGAAAGAATACTTAGAAGACAAAAAAGTGAGGAAGTGAATGAATTGCTCTATATGTATATAGATATATCGTCGTCGTCGTCGCTTCAACCGATGGACGTCCACTGCTGGATATAGGTCTCACGGAATGATGTCCACAAGGCCCGATCTTGCGCCGCCTGGCTCCAGCGGCTACCGGCGACCCTCTTTATGTCGTCGGTCCACCTTGTGGGGGGTCTCCCTACACTGCGCCGCCCGGTGCGGGGTCGCCACTCCAGCACCTTCGGGCCCCAACGTCCATCGGTCCGTCGGACTATGTGCCCCGCCCATTGCCACTTCAGGTTCGCGATTCGTAGGGCTATGTCGATGACTTTGGTTCTCCTACGGATCTCCTCATTTCTGATTTGATCACGTAGAGAAATTTCGAGCATAGCCCTCTCCATCGCACGCTGAGCGACTCTGAGCTTTCGTATGAGGCCCATAGTCAGTCATATAATAAATTTTAAATATATATTGTAATTATGATAACAATAAAAAAACGTACACCCGACTGAGTTTATTGTGTAAGGAACCCTCGTAACTTAAGATTGTAAGTCGTTCTTTAATGTTATCATCAGTCATTCATTTAAATAATATATAGAAAAAACTATATTTGGCGATTCAAAAGTGCTGTATGAGGCCTACTTGAATAAAGATATTTTGACTTTTTCTAGAGATTTATCAACAGTTCTAATGGTCTGTTATTATTTTAGTCATTATCTTGCAAAATTTTCTGGCGCCTGAATCCTGGTACATCAAAGATTTGACATTCAGATATTTCTCTTTCTAATAAAATAATATATATTGTATATTTAAAAACTTATACATATTACTACGTAAACTACAAAACTTTATACAGGCTTTTAGATTTAAAAAGTTTTCAAAGCTTCTTTAATCCATTATTAGGAGTAATTTAATAAAAGTTTAGTATCTGTTTGTGATTTATTTTACCAGCTGTTATTAAATGCATATCAGTATGTTAAACTGCCTCATTAGTCTAGTGGTTAGCATGTTCGACTACAGACATGAGGTCCTGGGTTCGAGTCCCGGGTTGGGCCAGTTCAAAAATGGATATTGAGTTTTCCATTAAGATTTTCTCAATATTTGCCCGAAGTTGGGACATGGCGGTGCGCTCTACCCCCGTGTCTCGAAGAGCACGTTAAGCCGTCGGTCCTGCACCTGATCTCTCTCCGGTTGTGTCAGATTACCGTCACATCAGACTATGAGAGTGAAGGAATAGAGAGTGCACTTGTTTACTATGCCTGCCAATCTGCAGTGGAGTAGCGTGGTGGATCCATGCTCTAAATACCCTCTCTCATATGAGTGAGGAGGCCTGTGCCCAGCAATGAGACGTTAAAGGGCTGCTACTTACCTTTCCTTTTTAAGAATGTTAACACGTCAGTTACACCATCAGTTCATTATTGAATAGGCATAAAACTCTTTCTGCTTGTTTGTCCCAAGGAATCTCGGAAACAAATAGACGATTTCACGATTCAGCGATGTGTGCGACATTCACTGCCAGTTAGTTAAAGGTAAATATGAAATACACCGATTGCTTTTTAATCCGACACTACAAACGAAAAATTTATAAGAAATATCATATTACAATGTTAATATGTTAAAAAAAATATGTAAATTATATGATGTTATATAAATCGACGGTCCCAAGGTATGAAGAACTAAGTATATCCTAATTTTGTAAAACAGTGTTTCATAGATTTACTAATTATTAATGTAGAATATAAGTGTTTTAGGCATCATATTATAATAACTCTTTGATTTAAAAAATGACGACTAGCTTTGATAAATGGGGTGATGACATGATCATCAAATCTACAAAAACATTAAAATGTCTAAAATACAAGTTGATCGTTAATACGTGATCGCTTTCTTTCAATATCATTTGTTATTACCAAGGCAAGCGTAGTAAGTAGCGGCCCATTGACGTCCCACTGCTGGGCACAGTCCTCCTCACTCCGAAGAGCGAGGGTTTTTTGAGCGTGGTGGGTCTATACCACGCTGTTCCACTGCGGGTTGGCAGGCATATTACACAAGTGTAGTCTCATAGCCCGATGTGACGGTAATCCGGCACGACCGAAGAGAGATCGGGCGCAGGACCAACGGCTTAACGTGCTCTCCGAGGCACGGGGGTGGATCACACCGCCAACTTTCCAACTTGGGGCAAATATTGAGAAAATCTTAATAGAAAACTAAATATTGATTTTTGAATTGGCCCGACCCGATTTTTGAATAGGCATGCGTATTGCGGTCGAATTTTATTTATTCATCATTCATCAATTAGTTTAAAATTTGATTACAATGTTGCCTTCGCGTGCGTTTTATATGCATATGATACAGCGGGCTATGTTATCTCCTATAGTTAACGGTTGACGATATGTGGCTTTATATGAATAAATTTAGAGATTTATTAGCTGTTACGTCGTTCCTGATCCATTGTAAATATGGGAAAATGAGGATACAAATGTCAGTATAAACCATTCTTGAATCTGCCTGAACACAAAAAAAATAACATAATCCATTCATCTGTTCAGAAGGAATTCTCACATACGTACACAAGAATTAAATATATACTAGCTAACCCAGCAAACGTTGTTTTGCCAAATAATTACTATTGTTGTTATTGAAAAATAGGAGTTGGTGATAGAAAGGTGAAAATTTAGGGTTGTATGTCTTTTTGTGTGCTGTATCACAAAAAAATAAAAACAAAAAAACATTTAGAGGTTTGAAATTCGATAGCCGATTCGCAGAATTACTGAATATACATAAAATATTTCATAAAAATCTCTCAAGTCGTTTCGGAGGAGGGAACGAACATTGTTACACGAGAATTTTATATATTAGAAGAAAGATTAAAGTCAGTTAGCTTTCCAACGACTCATATACTTATTTGCTCGAAAAAAAAAAAAAAAATAAGTCTGAGTCTGAGAAAATTTATTTCACCACTCTACAGTAGTTAAAATCAAAATATAAATCGTAACAATTGTTTTTTTATCATAAGTTGATTATCTAGTTCACGTACCTACACGATTAAGTTAGAGCTGGTAACAAAAAAAACTGTAAAACATTTTTAACAGATGTGATATAAACACATTTAACCTTATAACATAAGTTAAATATGGACATATTAATGGGTTTTTATGTAATATGCATTACAAGTTGTCGCCGTGTAGTATCTATATATATCAGAATTTAATTCTGTTCGTTCATCATAATATAATAACGTGTACACGAATAAGGAAATACATTATTTTATTAAGGTTTTTGCGAAAAGAAAACTTGCTTCACACATAATTGGGAGATCACGAAAGATTCAAACAAGCTATATTATTATGTGGGATATACTTAGAAGCTCAATTTAATATACCACAGTAATTATTTGCACTGATTCAATACCTCAGACAAAATTGAGACACTGACACAAAATATCGAATGGCACACATCAAAAAATCATTTTTAAATAAAAACCCATTTTGAATTAATTGTATTTGTAACTAACTACTGCAATTTTTTTAGGAAAATTAGGTAAAAATGATAAACCAACCAACAAAGTGGCGAGTATTTGCTAGTAAGAGAAGTATGCTGGAAATATATAAATCAACATTGACATAAATATTATACAGCAGTTTTTTCTGCATAATATGAATACAACTTAGTACTTGGAATCAGTCGTTTAATATATTTTAAGTTATTTTTACAAGTAAACACTAGAATATAAGTTCACTTGAAAGAAAGTCCAGGGACGTACTCCAAGGCTAAGTTTATTCATTCTGTTTAATCTAATAAGAGGTGTCTAGAAATTAAAAATATATAATGATGACGAAGAGCATTAAATTATAGTAACGTGATCTTATATATCGACGCTGGAAAGCAAACCCGTAGCAATCATCAAGTCCAAAATTGTTCATCAGGACAGATTTTTTTTTAAACAAAAATATAACTACCGCATTTATCTATTAGAATGATGTTATTGGAGACTACATTTTGATGCTGAACAGATTGACTTTCTCAGTATAATACTGCTAAAGTCAATATGTTTGTTATAACCATTTTTTTTATTGCATACAGGCGCTTGACTGAGATCTCACCTATTGGTAAGTGATGATACAGTCTAAGATGGAAGCCCGCTAATCTGGTAAGAGGCGATATACCTCTTATGGTTTCTACATACCATCGTACCGAAATACAAATCTCTTTGTTTGCTGGTAGGGTGGTAACTAGTCTTTTTGCGAGACCGTAGTCTCGCTTAAGGAAGCCCATGAGCGAGAGAGGGAGAATGCAGCGGATGCTCCCGCTCACCGCCGAAGGAGGCAGGGTACTAGGCGGCGCGTGTTTGCGCGCCTCCTTCCACCTCCTTGAATCCTCAGTTGGACTCATCTGGGGTACCACGGACGAATGCGAAAGTTGATCACCTGGTGCCTCACTTATGGATGAAGAGGGTTTCGCTAGGTTTTAGTGGGTATTGCGAGGTCTCCTCCCTCGCCGAGTCCCACACTCCTGACCTGTAGGTCGGGGTTCGTGCCTAGATGCATATCCCAGCGAAAAAAAAGGGTGGTAACTAGCCGCGGCCGAAGCCTTCCACCAGGCCAGGTTATTAACAACTCAGAAATTAGAAAATACAATTTCCCAAATTCGTCCTACCAGGAATCGAACCCGGGAGACCGTCAAATTGTGGGTTACTACGTCTCATACTACTATTTATACTTTTTTTTAATTGAATTTAAATGAGATCGAACGCATGTTTGATGTGTTATTATTCTTAACTGGCCCAGGGAAACCTTGTTCCTATGGCAACCTGCTTATTCAGCCTTATAATTATTTCCAAGTGGCGGTTTTAACTGAATCATATATGTAAGATAAAGTGTAAGAGTTAAATTTTAATCAGTTCGGTGTGAGTTGCGGTCGGATGTTAAAACCCCACCACATCTCTCTGGTACCTTAAATGTCACGTGGTATGCTTGAGACACATTTTTTTCCTTTCGGCACCAAAAGCTTCCTGCTCCGCCTAGCTGATCGTTGCCATTATCATCGATGTGCAAAGAATTAGTCACTACTAGAACTGACTAAGTAATTATGAACGCGATTGTGGCATACCTTAAATAAATAAATAAAACTTCTTTTCCAAGTAGGCCTTTACAGAACTATCAAAATTTAAACACGATGTCACAGAACACTACCTTTCACAAATCGCATTATAAGAGATGATAGTATTAAATGCATAATTATTATATACACATGTATGTATTATTTTTTTATTTATTATATTGTATATGTATTCCATTTCATATTAGTATGTATGATCTTTATATGCACAATCTCCTTCTCCTTAAGGTTCTCTGGAAGAAGTTTGCTTCGTTCGTTCGAATAGTTCGTAATTCTGTTTCTTTTAAGGTGTACAATAAAGAATATTATTATTATCATAGATTTTTTTCTATATATCATTTCTAATGTAAAACTGATAATGACGTTAAAGAGCGTCTTAGAAGCTGAGGTTACGATGATTCCTTCAAGGATATTCTGAGAAGTCACGTAAACTCAGTGGGGTATCCTTTTTATGAATTGTGAAAAAATTTAATTTTGGGTCATCTTATTTGAATTTTTTATTTTTAGGAAACTTCGACGGAAGAAAATAAAATTGTTATAGGCCACTAGTTGATTTACTTTAGCAAAAAATAGAAAATACAGTCAACAGGATGAAAGAATGTTTCAACGAAGATTCTGAAACATTGATAACTTTCGTGAGAGTCTTATAGCCACTTTGCAAAAATATCAGTTCTAGCACGACTACTTCGAACTCATTCTGAGTCCTTTGAGAACCTGTATTTACTTAACGTTAGAGGATAAAATTTTGAAACATCAGTCAAATTACATGATTTTACAATTAAAATAAATTGGAGTTGTAATAATTAAAAAGCTATTTCTTTTTGCATAAAGAAAAACAAAAAAGTTAATAATTTGAAATTTCGACCATTTAGCAATTTTAGACTTAGATCGTCATTCTCATAGTTTGTTATAATGATATGTCATCAAATCTCAAACTTGTTTCGTTTCAAATATTTTATTGAAATTTAATATTAACGTAAGTGTAACGTGTAAGGCAGCGACGATTACCACCCAAAAAACAATATTGTATGGTCAAGTAAAATTT
Source organism: Elymnias hypermnestra (assembly GCA_015832385.1). Classification (NCBI taxonomy): domain Eukaryota; kingdom Metazoa; phylum Arthropoda; class Insecta; order Lepidoptera; family Nymphalidae; genus Elymnias; species Elymnias hypermnestra. The sequence goes on along the minus strand of JACTOM010000068.1, from coordinate 3,042,283 downwards.
AAAAATAAGTCGATGTTTTAAAATAGTTGTCCGTTGATTAATCATCGAAAAAAAAGGCCTATTGAAGATAGAAACAAAGAATTGAATAGTATTTTGTATTTATGACATAGTCTTTTTAATTTAAATAATTTACTTATTACAACAGCTTCTGTGTTAAATAAGAGTGTAAATTTGTAAATTTCTACAATAAAGAAACGTTTCCAAGTTATAATTGAATGTTTATAAGACGATTATCGAATAGATTTTTAAACAATATTAACCAAATTAGTCTATCGCATTATCTCGTAGTATTAAGAAACACAGAGTATAGCAAAATTTATTTCTACAAAATTTAATTCTGTTTCCTGATTTTATAAAACATCTACAAAATATCAAATTTGGTATTAAACCTAATTATTAAAGTTATTTATCGATAGAATACGAAACATTATCTCAGTTAACCAAATAAAATATTGATTAACTAGTTTCAATATGTTAAACAAGCTGATCACATCGCATCCTATGTTATACTGTAGAAATATTTCACTTATAATTTTATTTAATTGAATAATAAACTTTAAATAAAACTATGTTATACATACCGTGCAAAGTCATACTTAAATATATCTGTATTTATGTTCTTTTGTATTATAAAACAATGTGTCACCAGCCATTTGAATTATTACCAAGTTGATATCATTTATGCATTTTTAGATTTGTAGATAATATAACTAATATTATAATAACATCCTCTAACTATGCATTTATTTATTTTGTTTACTGTTAACGACTTAGCACTTCATTTCACCACATCAAACAATTTGTAGAGGACGACAGTGTTATTTTCATAGCAACAGAAATAAATTGACATCGTGTTTTATATATACTCAAAAGTAAATATTGACAGACTTCGTATATTTACATATCAATAAAGTGAAACATATGTACGACAACATTAAGGTGAAATCATTTTCATGTTAAAAGTGTTTCCTACAAATATTATCCTAGATATAAAAACATAATAGATCCAATATCCGATCTATTCAAATTGTCGTTTGCAATTAAGGAAGCTTTTATATATTATATCGAGTCTAACTATATGGCACGTGTACCTAATATTACAGTAGTGGTATAAATACGATCTTTGCCCAACAATAGGATAATCATTGGATGTTACAATATATTCTATTGCTTTATTTTTCTTTAATGAAAAGATTTTGACAAAATATTTTGATAAATAAACATTTTCTCATAAACTAGATGTTTTATGTAGAGTATCGAAGCAGCTCTGCAAATGATTTGTATTAGAACCTCAAAAGATTTAAGAGAAAATTAAAACCTGTAATTTGTTATCTGAAGACCCAGAATCAAAATTAAATTATACACCTAAGCATATTTAAATTAAGCAAACGCGCAACGTCTATCTTATAAGGAAATTTGGTACTTATTAAAATTTGGTGGCTTAAGAAGTACTTTCTTTGCTCATTAAAATTAAGTAATTTAAACATGAGATTACTTAGTCAAATATCACGATAATCAAGGAAAGTATTTGACACAAACGATACATGCATTAGTTAAATAATTTTTTCGAGACCCATTTTAACAACAGAGTATTGCAATGTATAGAGTCTCCAAAATAATTCCACGCATTACCAAATCAAATAAATCGATAACATATAATGAAAAATTAATGTAAATCGCTACGCTACAGACACGCGTGTAAATCAAAATTTAAATGAGAAGTAATTATTTAAAATATGTTTTTAGACTGGCGAAATAAACAACCTTTCGCGAACCAGTCGTAAAAAGCCATGACAATATCATCTGACAGATGAAAACAATATTCCAAAATGGCGCCTCTATATTTTTTAAATACCACAATAAACAGGTACTTTATAGTAGCAATGATTACGGGTACTTTCAACGTACGTAGACACGTATAAAAGACCTCACCTGCACCATGACAGTATTCAGTAGCTCTCGAGTAGTCTGACAAAGAAGTTCACGATGAGATTCCTGGTAAGATAATCTTATCAGTATAAATAAAAGTATCGAGGGAAACGCAATCCGACAAAACAATAATTTACAATCAAACAGTATTACATAATTGTTTTCTTCTATAATCTAATTTTCAAATTAAAGCTTCTGAACTGAGGTGTTAGTTAATCGTGTAATAAGCTTTTCAATTATCATCGAATAAACTGTATTATCTTAATTATAACATGATTTACGATTTCAACTAATTTTGTGATTAACGGTTTGTTAAATGTATACATTGTTTGTTGATTGCGTTTACCAATATAATTATTTATGCTTTTCGGGATCTTTACATAATAAAATATCTTTTTTCAACGGTTCTTATAATATCGATCACGAATTCTTCAAAGTAAAGTTTTTTGTTAAAACAATTTCTTGTTTACAGCAATTCAATAGCTTTTACACGCACAAAATTATATATGTAACGTTCATAAATGAAATGTTTATCACAGAAATTGATTTATAGTTCTCCAAGACACTAACTTAGATTCGTTTTTAAATGATCCAAATGTGTGTAACGGCAAGATAGACTGACTAATTGCTGACATAATGTAAGGGTGATGTCCTGGGTAGTATATTAACTGAATAACGCAGTGCTTTATATGTCAACTCCTCACTATAGTAATAACTTTGTCACAGACTAAATAACTCATTAGATATTAATATAGAAGAAAGAAAGAAAGAAAGAAAGCTTTATTCAGACTGTGATTATATAGTGTATATAGATCTGTTGTTTCAAGGACAAAATCGAATTCGACGGAAAATCAAAAACTAGTGCATTTTAACACAAAATGCCTTCATTTTGTAATCTCCAAATGAGACGTAATCCACCGTCTAAAGAAATCTATTATTACAATAACCACTTTCAAGAAAACATTACATAATCTTTATGATGATAAGAATAAAGTTGTGTTTGAAATAACACGGGAGGTCAAACTAACTGGTTATAATTGAGCTTAGTTACGCGCTTAGCATTCTTGTTGTTGGTGGTCAAGGATAACACCAAAGATTAATGCTAAAGACATGTCAATTTCTATCAATTGAAACATAAATTTGATCGCATACCCATTATTGATGTCGTTTAACCATAATGTGGTATCATCGGAACATGTTAATTAATAACGTGATCAATAAACATATCCTTCAATTTTTTTAAAACTGTTAAACATTTTTTTATATATAAAACAACTAAATTCATTCAATAATTCATTATTATATACAATAATTTGAAATTATTATTTCAATACGATTTCGTGGCTTCTAGACTTTTCTTATAAACAATATTTAAGTACAATCAACTGCAAAATGTATTGCATATGCAGATCTTACAAAATCAATTTAATGCAAACAAACTACTATAGGTTTCTATTAATTGTTTATCCAAAATTGGGATATTCTGAATTAGTTTAAATTTTCAAGTTTTTCATAAAATATGTGCTCGAAGAGAAATTTCAAGAAACATTAAGTAACCATAATCATAACATTCAATATCTTTCATATTCTATGTCGACGACAAATAAGTAGATTTAAATATTGTGAACGCATTTAGACTCTTAAGCAAATAAAAACAAAAGCGAAAGCAACGCTTTTAAAATTAATTGCTATTACCAAAGGTAAATTAGGTATTTATGACTTAAGCATATAGATAATTAACTAGCAATTAAAAGGTATACTAATTTTGTTCCCGAAAGAGCTAAATAATATTTAAGTAGAAATAATAGCTGTATATATTTTATAACGATATATATCGATTGTCGTTTAGACTATCCGAAGGCTTCAACTGATATTGCAACTAATATGTATGCTGAATCAATCGCGCATTTCAATGATTGTATGTAACCCAAAGTAGGACTGTTTCATAAGGCTCTGACCAAACATAGCCCTTAGATATGCACAAGGTCATATTTGCAATACTCTCAGGGCCTTTGCGCATATTATGCCGATAATACAAAAAAAGGTTATCAGCAAAAATAGGTTGTGTATCGGAATCCACACGCATTAATAATACTGGACATATGATCCGGCTATTAATGGAGATAATTAAACCAATCGTGAAAAACGGTAAAACCTTTTACGTAAATATGCACATAATTTATCTTAATTCAAGTACAAAGTTGGAACGGTTTGCAATAATTGCCTAATTTAGCATTAAAAAATGAAAACACTCAATTACTTGAAACAGCACAATCGATCATATCCCTCTCGGTTAACGTGTTGAAAACGTTCATGAAAAAATATCAATATTTGTATACATTACTGACCATTGTATTATACGAAGACTGTTCGAAAATATTCTGCCAGATTGGACTAACTATTTCCCTTGTATTATTTTCTATAGGACATGCATAAGAACTTAGATTACGGTATTGAATGAAGTTCTATTAAATATCTGATATAAATTGAAATTAATATTGAACTTGAAATGTGACAGAATTGTTTTTTGTGACTACAAAAGATAGTCTGTTTAAAAGTATTTCTTTTTTGCCAACAGATCGCTTTCGTTGCCATCCTCGGCTATGCTTCGGCTAGCGCCATCATTTCCCCCGTCTTATGGGGTGCCAACGCTGGCGATGTGCAGGCTGCTGCCATCAACGCCAACGTAGCCGCCACCGACACCGTCCGCGCTATCGGTGAAGGCCAGGCCCGCGCTGCTGAAGCCGCCATCCAATACAACACTGAGGCAGTCCGTCAAGTTGCTGAGAACTCCCGCAACCTCCACGAGAACGCTTACTGGGGCAATGTTGCCGCTTCCCAGAACCTTGTTGCCGCTGCGCAATCCCAAGTAGCCGCTGTTGATGGTGCTCTGGCTGGTGCCCGCGCTGCCGCTCTCGGTGTTGCCCCCCTCGGTGTTGCTCCCCTCGGTGTTGCACCCCTCGGTGTTTCTCCCCTCGCCCTCGGTGGTCTCCCCTTAGCTGGCATCCGCGCTTGGTAATAAGTTACCAATCATCATCATTAACTAGTCAACTATTTAATGATGTCACCAACATCGACGTCCGGGAGTTGTCTTAACGAGTTAAACTAGTTGAGTTTTTTCGTCCGGACGTAACCGTCTGTTACTGGTAGGAATCCTTGAAGCATTTGTATCAGTAGCGGTTGGTCATCTGATCACCTCAATTAAAAGGATAACCGATTGCTCAATGGAAACATACAAAGGTCTCATTGTAACTCTCTTTGTAAATAAGTGAATCTCATGCCATCACTGCCAAAGTGTAAATAAAACACACATTTTTTTACAAATCCCATGCAATTTTATTTTATTATTCCATGCACTATCACTGAACACCGTTTTGTAATAAAATGTTGCAGTTAAAAAAATGTTTTATTTTTATCACAACACCCAATTTACGGCTACCGAAATCATTTTTACAATGTCATGTCAAAAATATTAAATAATTCCTTTATAAAAAATCTTGGCCTCCGGTATATGGTTGTTTTCTAGTGGCCTACGCTTCTTATGTTTAATTTGATTTCAATGTGTCTTAAATATATCCCAATAACAATAGACGTTAAAATCGTTTACATCAATCCAGTCCAATTTTATTTCTTTTTTAATCTAATCTAATGTCTAATGTATATTAATGAAGGATGACTACTTCTAAGCTATAGGTTTCTGTACTACTCTTTTAATATAAAAAGAACGTAAACATTTAAAGTAAAACCTAATGAGTAATACAAATTTCGCTTGTAGCGACAAAAGAAAAACATATTTCAATTACCGCTTAATATAAATAGATATTCGTTAATTTCTCATTTCTCATTTCTCTCAATAATTTCACTCCCTCTGAAAAGTTAAATGCTTTGCGTTTTGTTAAATTGATTTAGGGGAAGTAATGTTGCTGTAAAGTTGAATTAAATAATATTATTCCAAGATATGAAGTTTTTAATAATGGGTTAGTATTTGCACTAAAATTAATTACATAAAATTTGTTTCAAATGTTATAATTGTACTAAATGTTTGCATATTTCATTGACATTGTGACATAATCATTTATCTGCCTCATTGGTCTAGTGGTTAGCATGTTCGACTACAGACATGAGGTCCTGGGTTCGAGTCCCGGGTCGGGCCAATTCAAAAATCAATATTGAGTTTTCTATTAAGATTTTCTCAATATTTGCCCGAAGTTGGGAAGTTGGCGGTGTGATCCACCCCCGTGCCTCGGAGAGCACGTTAAGCCGTCGGTCCTGCGCCTGATCTCTCTCCGGTCGTGTCGGATTCCCGTCACATCGGACTATGAGAGTGAAGGAATAGAGAGTGCACTTGTGTACTATGCCTGCCAATCCGCAGTGAAGCAACGTGGTGGGTCTATGCTCTACAAACTCTCTCTCTCCTATGAGTGAGGAGGCCTGTGCCCAGCAGTGGGACGTTAATGGGCTGCTACTTACCTTTTTTACCTTTTAATCATTTATCAGCATAGATCAACTAGCGTTGTTATAAAAATAAATTCTAAGATTAGCTGAAGTAAATATCATTTAATATCAAAATTAGCAGTTAAGATCTCACGTTCATAAAATATTTGTTTTTAAGTTTTAGTTTTCATCTATGTTTCTCCCTTTTTTAAATATTTTTTTTATTTCGTGTTTTGTTTAGAAAGTTTGGCGGGTAGATAAGGCGTATAGCGTTTATATATTTTTTGCAGTTCTCATATTAAATAATATCCTAAACAGCTTCTATACAAAATTAAATGTTTACCAATGTACATATCATAACCACAAAGATATAAAATGTCAAAAAATAATAACTCGAGAGAGACCTAGCAAAATGTTTAAACTAAGGTATGACAGTCAAATTGGCTCAGATGAAGATCAAGATACTTTCAAAACTACACGAAGACAAGGCAATTCAATATCGAAAAAAGTACTTGTACTTTTAGCACAAGATTTATACAAAGGCATGATTCATAAAGCGTTATTTAAGGATAAAACGATATTTTCTAATGACGGCCATATAAAGAACTCTTTCTTACCATCATTTGTATGCTAGCAGTGAAAGCACTTATACATGTAATGGAGGGCTTAGACAATATCAGTTAAAAAATAAAATTAGGAATACGTTTGTTAAACATAAATAATGTTGGCTTACATTTATTTTAAGGACTATCCAGTCTGCTAGTATCCTACTTCAACGTTTCGTTTATAATATTTTTTTGCAAAAAAATATATTTTTGTATGGCACAGGAGCATATCGACTCTCCAAGACTTCTTTCGTAGCAACCCAAACAATATTGTTTTAGTAAAGCTTTAGGATAATGAAGTCAATTTGTTTAACAACAAAATATTAAAATAGAGGCCTAAAATATTAGCTCAAGTGGATAAAATCCTCTCACTCGGTTCCTCATGTTCTGTTCAGCGTCTATCTTATCAGGATATAAAATTTGAAGGACGACAAATTTGTTACTTGGACAAATAAGGGAAGTTTTTTTTTAGTTTTTATGAAACTTCTTTTTAAAACCAAAGAACAATTTACTATTAGGGAGATACTACGTGTTTGATTTCGTGATACGTGAAAAGCCGGAAAGGCTAATGGCGAAGAATGCTGAAACATTGTCAAACTGAGGACGGACAAGACAGACACGACAACAAAAAATATAGCAAAGTATGTATATATTTATGAATGCGCGCGCATGTATGTAAAACGGAACGAACGGTCTGAACATAATTGAGCATAGCTATTATATATATTATGACCAAATAAAGATACAAATATGTTCCCTCTCATTTTTTATTGTTAAATTTATTTCTAATATTTATTTTAAATAACAATTTCTGCTCGAATTTTTTTAGCAGTTGCAATCAAATCTTAGAAACTGTTTTGGTGTTGTTTAATTTTCCAATTAGAAATGCTGGTTTTTAATAATTTCGCGGTAAAGTAAACACATTTCTAATGTATTTTCTATTCCGTTAACGGACTGATTTTAAGAAACACATTCATATTTTATCAATTTAAATATAAACAAGGATAAATTATCACAGAAATTTAGAAGATAAAATGAAGTACATCAATTTAACTCATATTTTATAAAATGAACGGGATAGGTCGACTGTTTTATATTAACACTTTTATAACTGGTAAGTAATGGATAAAGTAGACTGCATTAAGTGTACACGGCATATGATAAAAATCTTAAACGTTTTCTATGTTTATTGAAATTTGTAGGAATGAAAAATATTGATATTGTTATATAAAATGTTTTGGTATATTAAACATCATTGACGAATTTATTGTTACTAATATGAGCATTAATAATTTATATATAATATTTTATTTTTATTCAGCGGCAGTGACATTGATATCAATACAAAGCACATTGCAAACGGCGTTGGATTATAGTAAGTGCATAGACACTTATGGATATGCAAACTGTAAAAGAATACTGAATTCAGAATCAAATCGATACTATATTGTCGATTATAACCAACGCTACGATGAAAATAAACACGCATCCAGTAAACTTATTAAAGCAGTGAAAAGATTTCATAGAGACCATTTTAAAAGAGCTAAACGGCCAAAAAGAGAGACTAAACTTCTACTTCTCATGGGGCAAAAGGAATACAAATTGATGGTTGACTCTATTCTATCAAAAACTAAAAGTAAACATAGTAAAGAAAAATTACTCTTAGCGATTATTGATCGAATTGGCATATTTGCAGCGAAGGTAATATTGACGGTGGTAGCTGGCATTAAAGTAATAATTTCATCGTAAAATCTAAATAAACACCAGAGAAGACTACATTTTTATTTCTATAAATATAAATATGTATTGTAATTTACTTTAATTATTGAAAAAGTATATATAGGGCAAAATAAGTTTTATCACGTGTCTTTTTTATTGGTTCTAGTTGGTACCTGTATCTTTTTAGTTTCTTCTCACTGTAATGTACAGCATTTACTAACAACTTTTCTTAAACCCAGAAACATTGGCAGGTATCTCCAGACAACTATTAGTTACGAGCGCCACCAGGGGAGGGGGAGGGGGGATCCTATCGCCGCCCTCATTCGGCGGGTGGGCCTCGGTCGGTCCGAAGCCTTATGACACTAGACTAGTGACGAACTGTGGTTTTCCAATATAACGCACGACGCACTACGGTTACGTATGCCCAGCCAATCTTTAATTTCAAAAGTAGGCAGCTCAGCACCATCACTTCATCCTATATTATACCTTGCTGACCTACACCCGTGGGAGTCTGTAAGGGATCTGACCCTAGGGCTCATGTCTCATTACTTAAGACTAACACCAGTTGAGTGAACTACCGTAGCCTTTTGTCGCGGCAGTCCGTTAGGCTAATTCCACCGCGAGTTCTTTACTGTGGTGTCAAAGATCTAACTCCTGACGCCAAAGGTTGCCCGGAAGAAATTACTTATAGCAATAAGAGCGCCTTTGCACGCCAATTGCCAAATATTGTTGTTTTTTTTTTAATATTTGTAAGTTTATTTCTTTCTTTGTGTATTTATGTGTGCAATGAAGTCAAAATAAAAGATACAAAGCACCAACGGCGCAGTTCTAGGGGTAAATGCTCCGTACTCAAATCTTACCGAATCGGCTGGACCGATTTTTATGATTATTTGGTGGGTCTAAGGATAGGTCGCAAAGTATTCTTTATTGGCCTACCCTATATCGACATTGAAATGAAAACCCGAATTTCTAAAATCGATATTGACTTTTCTATTAAGATTTTTTCAACAATTGCCCGAAGTTGGAGATTTGGCGATGTACTCCACACCCGTGCCTCGGAGAGCACGTTAAGCCGTTGGTCCTGCGCCTGATCTCCCCTAAGTCGTGTCGGATTCCGGTCACATCGGACTATGAGAATGAAGGAATAGAAAGTGCAATTGTGTATTATGCCTGCCAACCATAAAAGAGGCCACTTAAATTCAAGATTAATAATCAAACTAGGAGGTACATTACAGGTGCAACCATTATGAATAAAAACTATTGTGATTTCGTTTGCGTTGCGCTGTCATTCTATTCCAAGACTCTTAATTTTAAATAATCTCAAACTCATTAAAAGGTTAAATTTAAAACCCATCAAAAATTCTATTTACAAAAGGTATTGCCTATTGAGATCATAAAAACGTGACAAAAATTACCATAATAGAGAAATTTATAATACCGTAACAATCAAGGCTGCAAATTATGGATTTATAATTTCCGAGTTTTCTTAATTTGTAAATTGCGATTTGTAAAATTAAAAATTTATTTCATTATCGCAATCCAACACTATTATTTTATATTCAAGCACTGTTATGACTGTATTTTTAATTGGTAAGTCCAAATAAGGAATCAATAAGAATGTCGTATATTAATTTTCAACAGTAAATATACTCGTAGTGACATATATTGTTTCATACGAAATTCGCTATATCTCAATATATCACATGTCTCAAAAGAAATTTTATATTTATTTAGCTTACTGCGTGAACTTAACGTATCCGAGATGCGCGGGGGTTATGTCAATCGGTAGCCTGGCTCTTGGGTCGCTATAGAGTTTCTCGGGAGCAGACCGCGCGTTATGCTTGCGAGTTTTACAAAAACGGTGATTCGGCGACTGCAGCGCGTAGAAAATTCTGCAGTATTCGAGGTTTTCTCCACTTAAATGATGCGCCAAGAGAGACACTCTGTATTATATATCTAATGCATGGGAAATTTCCTAGTAATAGTACATCATACAGAAGTTTACATGTGAAACCAACAACGTAACTTAGAAAAATTGTATTTTCTAATTTATCTGAGTCTGGTGGGTGGCTTCGGTCGTGGCTAGTTAGCATCCTTTACAAATTTGCGCTTTGGTACGATACTGTGTAAATTAAGAGGTAAATTACATTTAACCAGGCCAGCGTGCTTCCATCTTAAACTATATCGTCACTTACCATCAGGTTAGATTACTGTCGAGCATTAAGCTGTCAGCAATATTTTTATTTGTCTCTATTCTGGTTGAATTCCGGTTCGTATATTAAACTCAAATTAACCGTTATCTAATCGGCCGTTAGGATATACATAAAATACATTGACGGTCTCGGTGCCGCAGTGGTGCGAGTACTCGCTTTGATAGCAAAGACCCCGGGTTCGATCCCCGGTAGGGCGAAATTATAAATTGCATTTTCTAATTTGTCTGAATCTGGACTAGTGTCAGGCTTCGGCCGTGACTAGTTGCCACCCCAGCAGACGTACCTCCAAGCAAAGAAATTTGTGTTCGATGCCATGTAGAAACCATAAAAGGAAAATTGCCTCTTAGCAAATTAGCGCACTTCCATCTTAGACGGTATCATCACTTACCATCAGGTGTGATCAATGTCAAGAGCTAAACTGTCACCATAAAAAAATAACACATATCATACTTTTACAGTAGTGATAATTACTTTAACGCACAAACCAGTACACACGTTATGGACTCCTTCACTTTGCATAAATAACTATGAAGTTGGAACTTGTCAAAATACGATGAGTATTAAAATAGATAAAGACATTTTCTTAGATAATTTTGAATCCAGAATAATACCATACGGAAATCGAAACTCCAAAAAGGGATACAAAGACTTTAAGGATTCTATTGAAATTAACAGAAACCGAAAAGAATACAGCCGAATAATGGTGCTTATGTCGAAAGATTCATACAAAAAATTACTTGATATTTTAATGCACAGAAACAGTCCTAAGGTTACTGGCAACAAGCAGAAGCTGTTTAGGTTTGCACGCTTTTGGCGACGTTTGCAAATTGTTGCAGCTACTGTTGAAGCGGTAGTTGACACTGCGTATAAGGTTACTAAAGTAATAAATAACATGGATAAAATAATAAAGAAACATGATAAGTATTTTGGTATATGACAAGATGTGCGTTTACTAAATTTCGTCATCTTCTACACGAAGATATTTTTATGATTTCGCAATCTATATATGTATGTGTATAAATTGATTTTGAGGTAATTTATTGTCAACGTTGTACATTACAATTAATATATTCCTGATTATGTCATAATAAAATTTTCTTAATACAAAATACAGTGAGTTTTGTTATTCTTCTATCCAAGTGGTTCTGGTAACTGTTGCATTACGCCAAAACAAGAATTTATTGCTTCGACATTCGTAAAGTAAGGAATCCTTGTAACTTGAGATTCTAAGACGTTCTCTATAATAATTATTATTCGTACATTAGAAATAATATGTGATTATTCAAAAAGCTATAAATGTCTGCTGGAATATTAATTTATTTCAATGGTCAAAGGGATTTCTTTTCAAGGAGTTCGACATTTACTTATAACGCCTGATGTCTTTAGACTAAACACTATTTTATACAAATTAAGGAACAAAGCGTCTTCTATTCTATTCTATTTTGTATCATATAGAGAACAATTGATTTATTAAAACATAAGTAATTTTGTTAAGAGAAAAAAAAATACCTTAAATTCTTAACAAAATTTCGCATTTTACTACTTCATGTAGGCAATTAAAAAATTACATAAGCTGATTATAAGAATAATTAAAAATTGAAGGTCAAATTTCTACACAATTATAATTAAAAGTTTCAGCACATAATGTAGTGTGCTATACATCCCACTTAATAAATCTGTAATTTGGATATCAAAACTTTTATCATGAATATTGTATTAACAGGTAAGTTATTAATTATTAAACATTTTAATTATATTGCAACTATAAGTACGAACAAATAACGATTGCTAATGGATATGTAGTTATACACCTTAGAAGGACCTACGTGTTTTATTGCTGGCAGAAATTCTTTTATTTTTTAGACAACTTTATCCTGAGTTTCTTAGTTATCCTAAATGTGACAGCCAATTATTATATTATACCACTTTCAATTATCTATAAAAAGACGATAAATTTGGTATAAATCTCTATGCAACATATTAAAGTGGGCCATAGCAGGAATAATCCTATGTCTGCCTGCCTGTAATTTCAAATTAACAGTTTTTTAATAAATACATATGAACGTCTCTATTGTACTTATATAAAAATAATTCTGAATATCTGTTTATTTGTACCAGCTAATTTCTGTAATTGCTGAACCGATTTTGACGGGACTATCACTCATAGAGAGTTGATAGAACTGCACGTGGCTGATGTTAGGCGCCAAAACTATTCCCGGATTGACTTCAAAGACAACATACATATTCCTTTTGTGACGTGTTCTTTCACTAAGAACGGGATAAGCCAAATTCTTATGGAACCGAAAACTACGTGTAGAACAGGGGTAAGTCACATAAAGCAAATAATTGTTAAGCCCCTTTATATTACGAGATATAGTCCTACCATTACTAAAACTAAAGAATTATTTCTTTTACAGCGATGGTATTATGCAGTTCATTTCAAGTAGTGATAAATTTTACCTATCACATGTATACACGCGGTAAAAATATGGAAATTATAGACCTTCTTTTTGAAAACAGTAATAGTTTTCTCTATAAAAATATGACACCTTTAAAACATATGGCAGAATATAAAAATGGTAATTATGAATACCATTTCAAAATTCAAAGAAAACGTGAGAAAATGGATAAAGTAATGTTGCTTTTATCAAAGAAAACTTATAAATACATGATTGATAAACTTTTATTACGAATTCATCATAAATTATCAGGACACAAACAGAAGATGTTTCGATTTTGGAAATTTTGGCGTAAGGTGGGAAAATCTGTAGCTGCAGTAGTTGATGTAGTCGAAAGAGCCATAAACACTGTCAAAAAGGCTGACAAAATAGCATCAAGTATAATAGGCGACGTCAATCAACAACCGCATTTTAATGTAGCTGGGTAATTATTTATAAAATAAACATAATTCAAATTCAAAATTGATTTCAGATTGTTATTTGCATAGATAATTGTTGATTGCTTAGATGGTTTGAGCACGTAGAGAGAATGAATGAAAGGATACTGACAAAAAGAATTTGTGAGTGAACAATGAATGGGAAAGTTGGAAGGAGAAGACTAACTAAGGCGAACGTTTCTGGACCAAATTCAGGATTTTTGATATAAGGGCCAGGTCAAGAGTACTCCAAACCGACGAACTTGTATGGAAGGTTTAATGAGAATGAAAGGAGATAGGCAAGGATCGAGGCAAGTGTAAGAACGTGGTCTCTGCCTACCCCTTTGGGAATGTGGTGTCATGCTCTGTATGTATGTTTTTCAGAAGGGCACAGCTGCCCATATCTACCATGTAAATGAGAGGGATTTGAAATGTTATGTCATAATTTTGGCATCAATTGTGAAAAAAATTATAAGATTTTATACAGAAAAAAAAAAAATGATTAAAAAAGGTTATAATCGATACAACTGGGAGTCATCCCTTTATGAAGTCACCTTTTTGAAAAGTAATTTAAAAGAATCTAACCATGCAGAGTATCCTTTATAAACTAATAAATAATAAAATTTATTTAGTATTTTAAAGTAAAATAAACCCATTTGTACAATAAACGTTTTCAAGAGATCGTAAATACTTTTTTTTTTTTTTAAATAAAGCGACAAACAAGAACATAGCAAAACGAGTAGATCCGATTTCAAGTCCAATCCAATAAATCCCATCGCCCAAAGACATTTGCAGGACCAATGTAATTGCCAATGCGTTGCCGGTTAAAAAGGGCAAGATGTTTCATCTATCCTCTCCCACTTAAATCCCATTGGCTATCGGATCCTTCAACCAACGAAATGCAGAAAAGAATTAGGAATGAGTTCCCACGTGAACCCAGCACTGAATACAAATTTACTTAACCGCTGTCTTTCTATCCCAATGGAGTGTAAACAAAAGTAATAGCATGTATATACGCAAATTATGCATTGCTGTGCACGTTTCTAAAATATCTAATCACAACATAAAAACATTATTAAAATTAAAAACGAGAAACTAATTTCTACGGCAAAATTGACATGTATTATATATGGTTAAAGAATGATTAAAAGTTAATTGAATATTAATGTAACATAATTCAGAAATTGAAATATTTTTAATACGGCCCTATTTTCTCCTGCTAATTTCTTCATAGTTGAAATAGTACCATTATAATAAGTTGGAATTGATTATTTAAGGTTTATGAATGTGAATGTCGATATGAATTCAATAGTATTAGGTAAGTCTCATTTTGATATAACTGTCGTATAGATAAATTTATAAATCTATTTGAATGTGAGCATAATGTAAACTAATATATTTTCATACTTTGCAGCGATCATACTAAGCCTGGTGTCTTATAGTTTTCAATCTACATGGCTTTCGTATGCGATAAGTACGGAAATAGATAATTCTGCTTACCCAATAAAACCTTATGTTAAACCAAAAACACAACAAATAGCAAATTACATGGATTTTAATTTAGATGGTGCAAATATAAAAAGAAACCGCGTAGAAAAAAACAAAGTACTGGTTCTTTTATCAAACGAGACATACAAGACAATGATGGCAAAAATGCTCTTGAAAGGAAAAATAGATAAACAATCAGGCGAAAAACAAAAACTTCTTGGGATATTTCGGTTTTGGCGTACAATGGGCAAAGCTGTGAGAATAGCAGTAAAAGTTGCTGGAAAAGTGGTTGACACTATTGATAAAGCAGACAAAATAGTAGACAACGTTGTGAGTGGAGTCAAATCAGTTGGTAGATAGTTGAAAAATAAAGAAACTATACAAAAAGTAAAAATTTATATTAATGTACAGGGGACTGTTACCTTAAATCATAAATTTATTTCGAAATTTGAAAAGAAATATTCGTAATCATCATCCTCATCCTATATTGGGATGATATATGTTACATATAACATAATAGCAGGGGAGCCCAAGAGTGTACCCAATTTACTTTGAATATCTGACACGCCCAAAAAACTTAATGAAACTTAATTAATGTGTATCGGTGATCAGAATCACCAAACGCGTATACCCTATGAATTTTTAACGCAACCGAGATCCATGTAACCGTTAATAACAATAAATAATAAATCGTAGTAAATATAATTACCTAGATTTGCACTGCCGGGAACCGAGCCCAGGACCTATCCTATCTAAGCAAGAATTCGAGGCCGTCAAACCAACAAGTATTTTATGAGAACTTGTAACGGTTTACGGTAAAGCCACTGCAATAAACATACAGCAAATTTGCGATTGCATTTAACTAAAACCTACTAAAAAGCATTACTTTCCAGAAGCACGTTCAGATTTTGTCTAATATGATAACTATATTATCCATCTTAAGACAGTGTAAATTTAATACAACAATAATAACACGTTTTTCTGGATTCAATCAATTTTTCGAAATTCCCTAGATCTGATGGAAGAGTTAAAGCAAAATAAACCTTTACTTCTCGAATAAAACGGTCTAAAAAAAATGTATTCTATCTCATATCAATTATTCTCACTTTATTTTATAATTATATTCCACAATTGAATAGTAATTCATGTCTCAACAGGTTCAGATATGTAAACTTTGTTTGATGCTAAGTCACAATGTTTATTTACTCTCTTAAAACAAAAACTTATTAACAAAGTACCTGATATAACCCATATTTTTTAAATCCCTTCAATTTCGTAGTGAAAATTGTGGAAACAGGAAATATAAAACAAAAACTGAACTAGATACCGTCCCCTTTGTGCATGAATATCATAAAAAACCTAATACACTATCTTACAAAATAGCAGCACATTAAGATTTAGTTTATGACACCGCGAAAACGCAGTGCAAACCGCAAAGTGTTATTACTACTGTCAGAAAAGGTATACAACAATATGATTGACAATGTAATATCTAAACATAAGAACAATTTATCTAATAAGAAGAAGCTTAGTTACATGTGGTTTGTGAAAAAGGCCTTTAAATATGCTGCATCAAAGGTTAAACTGCAATATGTCAAAGGAGCATTTAAAGTGGTGGAAGGGATTACTAGTGTAGTGAAGTAATTGACAACGTAATAGATACAGTAATAGACAACGCACCAATTTAGTTTCCCAATGGTTTAACGTCGTTTCTATTGATATTTTATGAATTGATAAATAATAAAAATAAAACTGACGTATTATTATTTAAACAGATTAAGCACTGGATATTCCTCACCTGCATAGTTCTCGATCTCGTGGTAATATGGAGAAATCTATGCTTAGTGGCAGTCTACATCGAAATGAAACGATTTGTTAAATTTTAAACATATCACAAATAATTTTCAAGATCTTGTAATAAGTGAGTGAGTTTAATGATATAAAACCATCTCCGCTTTGGGCACTTCGGTTGGATGATTTCAAAGTACATAGCGGACCGAGATATTATAAAATTATTACGTACTAATTAATAATAAACACAATGTATATGATATTTAATTATAAATCTAAACTCGGGAACTGCTTGGTCTCCCATAGAATACATAGAAACATACAGATTATTATTACGATGTTCTTATATTTATTGCATTATATGTGCCAAAAACGCCATGACTCAGGTCCATAGAACGATGGACATGGTGCACAGCACATCGGGCTAACGCATCAATTCTGAAGAAACTCACTGTTACAATTAGGCTTTCCAGCATCTGCCTCAAAAAAATGCTTAAGTACTTAGGGTACATTGCCAGTAAACAGGGTGATAACCTCGAAAAGCTCATGATAACTGGAAAAGTTAATGGCAAGTATGGCGGAGAGTAAGAGGTTGGAGACCAATGCGTTGGTCTGATCAGATCAGCACCACATTACAAACTTCCGTCTACGATGCTTTACACGCCGCGGAAAGCAGAGGCAAATGGCGTTCCTTCATTCAACGAAAATTGCTAATCGGAGATGGTTGCCACGACCCTCAGACTTGAGGAAACGAAACAAAGAGAAGGATGTATAAATAGATAGACATTTGTATGTATGTTTATGTTATTGCCCATACAATATAGCACTTGTAGCTTTTTAAACCCAGAGGTTTTCTGGATGAAATCGCGATGTAGCAATACGAGAAGGGTACTTGTTTTTGAGTTACGTTACGTTTATCTTTTATTAATGTCTGTAGTAAGCTAGAAAAATGTATAAATTCATAAATATTATAGATTATTACGATTTATCTAAGGTGTGAAATTTAGAAATATGTAAGAGTTAATGATAAGAACGTTCGGGTGCAAATATAAAATTAATTCGAGTGTTGACACAAAATTTGAACAATTGTATAGGGAATCATTTCTTAGATTTCATTTACTAGCTCCAGTCCACAAACATTATACATATTAAGAAATTTACACATTGAGAATAAATAAAAAACAAATATTCAGTGATTTAGATAATGTAACACTTAGAAGTTACATAATTTTAAAATCGAAAACGACCATGTATACTAATTAAAAAAATACCATCAATATAACTTGTACAATTGACGGCCACACAAGTTCGGTCTACGAAACAGAATATCCTGATATTTGCTATGAACTTAAAAATAATCGGTAAGTAAATTTAGAGTAGCAATGAAATAAATATTCATTACGATAAATTAAATAAAATAAAAACCAGTGATTTCAATACCGTTGATTGGCTCGCATACCTTCTACCAGACAACCTTAGGGTTGTGGAGATTATTTAAGGTAAGGTGGGTAGATGGTGTCCATTAACTATATTTTTATATAAACATTATACAGATACTTACAAATCCCAAATTTCTACAGTGGTGTGCAAAAGTTTCGGGTCAATGTCTTTTTCGTACATATTGAATGGAAATGAAATGCTAGGTGTTTATAACCGATTAATTATAATTCGTATACAGTTATATATTTTGTAAATAATTACTTTTACACCTGGATTATACCTTTACATATTTATTTATCGGACATTTTAAAATGAACGACTGTGCAAAAGTATCGGGCCTACTAAGTATCGCGTCGAAAAAACTTAAAAAGTGATAATTTAGGAAGCATGAGTTTTTCATCATGAATGTACCCAATACTTAATTGTCAAGCCATTGGCAACAATTAAAGCAGATCCCATCTTTAGGCATCCTTTTCTAGACGTGGTGCAAATTCTACCTGATTTCCGTTTTGTTGGGGTGATTATTCATTCTAAAATGATGCTTCAGGTTTTGTTAGAAGTATTCAGTGAGAATTAAATCCAATTTTTGTGACGGCCAGTCAAGAAGGCGAGTTTTAACCATATTAGAAATATTTTTATGGCAGCATCTATATTGTAAGGATTTTTTTGATCACGAATAAACATCACCAGCAAAAAAGCTATGCCAAATTTAATGGTTCAGAGACCGTATTTTACAGTTGAAATGACAGGTAGCGACATAACGCGAATTTATAACAATTTCCTGAACCTGATTATATGTCTAATTTTATATTATCACAGCAAAAATACTAATTTATTTGTATATATAATGTTTCGATACCGCTAACAAAAAAAAAGTAAGCAAAAATAACCTACAGAGCCGCAGCGAATAGTGGCTCAATACTTTTGCACACCGATGAGAGTTATGTCATTATCATGGAATACTTTTAAATAATACCGTGTAATGATTTAGTATTTAATGTTTATTATGTATACTAGAACCCTTTTTAATAGAACATAAAACAAATGAATAAATGAAATACTTTATTAATTCCGAAGAAAAACGGAGTTTTGCACGCAACCGTATATATTATAAACCTATACATAATGTTTATATTAAATAAATAAAACGTGGATCAAATAGTCGTCGTCGTTAAAACCATATGAGATGAATTTATGATGAATTGCAATAGTTTGATAGATGAGGAATAGGTGGAAGATGTGAAAGAATTTGTATACTTGGGATCTAAATTTACAAAAGCTGGAAAATGTAAAAGTGATATTGAAAAGATAATGAATGCAGGCAATATAATAAATGGTGCTCTGCACACTTTTATTTATAGCCAGATGGTGTCTCAAAGGGCTAGACTGGCTGTGCATGCTGGAGTGTTGGTGCCAACACTTATGTATGGTAGTGAAAGTTGGGCATGGCAGAAGAATCACAAAAGTAAAATAAATGCGGTAGAGATGAGTGTTGAGAAGCATGAGTGGATTAAAATTGAGTGACAGGGTAAGAAATAGTATGATAAGAGAACGTTGTGGTATAAAAGAAGACGTAGTGACTAAAATTGAGAAAGGTATGCTTAGATGGTTTGGGCATGTAGAGAGAATGAACGAAAGGAGACTGATAAAAAGGATTTATGAGTCAAATACGAGGATCGTGGCAAGTGGAAAAACATGGTCTCTGCCTACCCCTATGGGAACGAGGCGTGATGCTATGTATGTATGTTAAAAAAATAGAGAAAGGTAGTCAGTTTTTACTTAATTGTAGTATATCTCCGACAAGTAAGGTTCTCAAAGGTTTTAATAATGTTTTAGCCCGAACCGCGAAAGATTCACCATAGAACTTAGTTGTATGAGATATGAGATTGAGTTTAAGATTACTAAAGGATCTTAAAAGTAAAATTAATATTTTTTTCATTAAATACCACGAGTAATATTATAACAGGTTTATAATTTCAAGTTTTACATCATTTACAGCTCTGACACTTAGTCTAATACAAAAAACATTTGCGGTGGTATGGAATTTCCAAATTTGTTACTCTGAAAACAACGGGTGTGAAGACTTTGGTAATGTTGACATAGATGAAATTCAGGTTGTGAACAACATCAAATTTAATTTGGAACCTGAAACTGTATCAGGTAAAGATACGGGAGGTTTATCCGACGATAGCATGGAAGTGATTAGAAAGCGGAGAATAAACCATAGACTATTAATACTTATATCAAAAAAGTTATATACAACCATGTTTGCGAATGAAAGATTACAAAATAAAAGTAAAAAAATTAACAAAAACGCCAAACTGTTCTGGGGGTGGTCAGTCGCAAAATTGATTGCAAAAGGAGTAGTAACAACGGCAAAAAAAACCGGCAACGTGGTAAAATCCGTGGCCACAACGGTAGTTAAAGATCTGCCTGGATTTATAGTGTATAAAGTAGCAGAAAAAGCGGTAGACGCTGCAGTTGACAAAATAGGTTAGAATACACAAGTTGATTCTTTACGACCTTCTATTATGAAATAAATACATAAATTAATCAAAGTAATAAATAATGTATCTTTACGTAGCTTATACCCTATTATAAAACTTTAAAAAAAGTATGTTTTATTACAATAACCCACGACGACGACGACAAAAAAAAAATAACACGAAAAAGTTTGCTTTTGTACATTTCACGTATTACATTATCTACAGCACTGAGAATTAATCCGCTGACACCGACTCCAAATATAAGAATACGAAGAACTTGAAAAAAAGAATACGCAATTATTTTTTTTCTTTTTAGAGGCGGTTCTTTTTTTTTGTTAAAAATTTTATTTAATTTTTTATTTTTAGTGAATCTAAAGTAAACTAACAAATTTGTCTGTATGTGGGTACACCTAAAAAAGTGTTGCTCCGATGAGTTAGCATCGTTGAAATGAAACAACTATACAAAATGAAATTTACATATTTTCTAATAGATTTTTTGTGTTTAGTTGTGTTTAGGTAGGTTGATTACTAGACATAACCGAACACTCTTTCCGGTGCAGACTTCGACAATTCAGTAAATGGAATTACCTAAATTTGCCCTGCCGGTAAACGAACTCAAGACCTCTGATAGCGAAGCAAATACCAGCACCATTGCGCCAGCGAGGCTGTCGAACCTTACGCTGGCATTTTATGGAAGCGCAGTAATTTTACGACAATACTATTGCAACAAACAGACATCAACTTTTAATTGTTTTCAACTGAAATGTACTACAGAGCCTTCTTTTAAAAGAAAACGTTTAAACTTCGTCTAATTAATGTTATTGGCATTCCTGGTTGGATAATTAAAATATGGGAATACAGAAAGACATGACAATTTATCACGAAATTAAGATTTAACGCGAAAGTCGAATGCTACAGTACTGAACGGAATTCTTTTTAACTTCTATCTTTTGCAGCCTCGGTATGTAATATACAAACACCAAGACTGAATAACAAAATCTCTACCGAAAATTGTGGATGCACAATGTATAAAACAACATCCGAAGTAGATACCGTTGTGAAAAAATACCATGAAAAACCTAATATATTTTCGTATAAAAGCACAAAGATTTGGTTTACGTTATTCGAAGGCGGAGAACATATCGTAGAGGCTTACTAATTATGTCAAAAAATAAATTATATTTTCGTGCGATTGCTATAACAGATTATTACAAATATTTCATTTGCGAAAATTTTCTACAAAATAATTCTACGAAATATGATAATAAGGGTTAGGCCCTTTCGGATATAAGTACATAAATAATTCGAGTTTTACAAAAAATATTGTGTAAGGGGATTGCTTTTAAAAACGGACCCATTATCTTGATTTCATTTATTAGCTTTAGACCATAAATTTGAGAATTATGAAGAACTTTAAACATAGAGAAGAAATAATAGTTAAATTATAAGCGATACAGTGTTACATTAATTTTCAAATCGAAAATTACCATGCACACGTATTAAAAAAAACTTCAATATGATTTGTACAATTGATGGCCACACTAGTTCAGTGTACGAAAGGGATTATTCTAGTTTTAGCTATGAATTTAAAAATAATTGGTAAGTAAATTTAGAGTGCCAAAAAAATAGATAGTTATTAATAAATATTGAATAAAATAAAAACCAATGATTTTAATACCGTTACCGTTGTAGTTATCAATAATTAAAGCATCATAAAATAAGTTAAGGCATGAACGAAGGACAAAGACAAAAAGCAATGTTGTAAATAATAAAATCTATAACGATATTTTTATTTTTTACTATCGTTTTTTTTTAATTTGTAGCACACTCGCATTTCACCTCTTAGTTCATGGTAAATGATTAAATAGCCCAAATCGATAACTTGCTAATCTAGTATGTTAAACATAATATAGATATATCTTAGGTTTATAATAAATATTCCATGGATATAGACGATAATTGAAAATTCACCTTTTACATACTTTACAGCTGTGATACTTAGTCTTATACAGAAAACATTTATGATGACATGGAATTTAAAAATTTGTTACAATGAAAACACAGGGTGTGAAAACATTGGCAATATTGAACTAGATGAAATTCATTTTGTGAACAATATAAATCTTAATATGGGAGCTGAAATTGTATCAGATAGAAATGAGGGATATAAAGTTTTGCACGACGATAGCATGGACGTGATTCGAAAACGGAGAGCAAACCATAAACTATTAATACTTATATCAAAAAAGTTATACAAAACTATAATTGACAATGTTAAATCACAAAATAAAAGTAAGGCAATTAATAAAAACGCAAAACTGTTTTTGTGGTTTGCAGCTGCTAAATTTCTAATAGTAGCAACGGCAAGAGTAGCCGCAAATGTGGTGAAAACTATAACTGTATCCACAGTCAAAGAAATGCCTAAAATTGTAGTGCAGAACGTAGCAGAAAAAGCAGTCGACGCTGCTGTAGACAAAATAGGTTAGTATACAGAACTTGATTCTAATATGATCTTCTATTTTAATATAAATAAACGAATTAATAAAAACGCATTTTTATGTAGGTGTTACCTTATTATAAAAACTATAAAAATTGTTATAATTTGATTTACGAAAACCCATGCCACGACCAAAAATAAATAGAAGATACAAAATAATTTGATTTTGTACGTAGAAGAAAGTTTGAAAAACTATAATTACTGTATGACGTTTCATTACAACTATCATCTAAGGAAAAGTTTATTTAAAAAGGGATATTTTTATCAATAATGTAAAAAAATATTTAAAAAAATTAAGGATAAATAAAGATTTCTTTGTTTAGTCCTGTCATCTATGGTCAATAAAAAGCTCATATCAAAATGATGCTATTTATAACAAGACATACAAATCTGCAGCGCTCTGGGTCTGCATTTGGGAATCATGAACACGCTCTATTCTTACGCCTTATGTAATGAATATATTCATTTAAAATTACAAAATGCATCAGAAAACCATATGCCGAAGTAAGTTAAGTGCATTGCACATGCAAAATGGGAACCTCTAGAGATCTATAACAAGCATAAGAAGGGATCCGCTAGGTTTTGTGAGTATTCTATTACATCAGGAGGATTGTGTCACCGAGGTGCGTAAAGACATTTCCCAGCGAAATAATAATAATGTACTATTTTCGTAATAATTTATTTCTTAACACACACTACTTGTAAGTAGAGATCTTCTAGTAGGTATTAAGACACCTATGCCAGAAGATCTCGCCCCTCCCAAACATTTACATATTGTTTATGTGGACATTTTTAATAAGGGCCAGGTCAAGAGTACTCTAAGCCGACAAACTTGTATAAAAGGTTTAATGAGAATGAAAGAAGCGAAGAAGATATTCAAGGATTATTATATTTGAAATGCGAGTTAGTATAACAAATAAGTACGGCTTAAAATTCTGAAGTAAAGAAATTGAACGGGAAATTGGCCGTCGCAGAAGCTTTCTATCAATCCAAAAAAAGGAATTCCAAAATATCTAGTGTATGTCTACTATTAAACCGTGCACTCTTGCTATTTAATCAAGTACACGCATGTTAACGTCGGCGAGCCTGTCAAAAAAATTGCAAATATTCAGAAAATAGATTATACATTTTTTATCAATTAAAGATACTATTTAACATTTGACAAATAAAATGACTGCCAAAATCGCCTATCATGATATGTAAAAATCACTGGTCCAGACGGTACATCGTCTCCTAATGAATTTCCAAAATCTCTTCTCTCTTCTTTATTGGCGAAAACCAGCCTAACGGATGGAATGGATTTAGATGAAAAAAATATCTAATCGAATTATACTACTATAAATCAGTAAAGGAATTCGATGAAGATCTGTTTAGAAAAGTGAAATTATTAAATTTTTAATGAGATAGGATATATGATTCAAAATTTAGTACGGAAAGGCTATGACAGCCTCTTGATGAATGACATGATATAATGGTGTAAAAAGTCGTTTCGATTAGGTAAGAGGTAAGTAGCAGCCCATTAGCGTCCCAATGCTAGGCACAGGCCTCCTCATTCATATGAGAGAGGGTTTATAGAGCACAGACCCACCACGCTGCTCACCTGCGGATTGGCATGCATAGTACAGAAGTGCACTCTCATAGTCAGATGTGGCGGGAATCCCACACGATCGGAGAGATCAGGCGCAGGACGACGGCTTAACATGCTCTCCAAGGGAGTGGAACACGCCGCCAACTTTCCAACTTCGGGCAAATATTGTACTGTAGTCGAACGTCCTAACCATTACTAATAAGGAGGTCACAAAGGTACTGGGAACAATTCCCGGGGGGATTTATTTAGGTAATATAATTTGTTTGAATATGGATTGGAAGACAACTTTGATCGTGGGTAGTTACCACCCTTTTTTTTTTTTTTTTAACGCTGGGAAATGCCTTTATGCACGCCGATCAGAGTAAAATCTTATCGGCAGTGTGGGACTCGCTGGTAAACCAGAATACCCACTAAAACCCAGCGATTCCCTCCGCTTCCTTTACTGGAGCACCAGAGGATCGGTAGACGCAATCTACCCTGGCACTCCGGGAGATTCCTCTGGGAAACTTAAGAAGGAGGAAGGAGAAGCGCAAATCGACGCCTCCTACCTCCCAACCTCCTGCGCCGAAGTAAAGGAGCGTCTACAGCGTTCTCCCTGTGCCTCTCATGTGCCTCCTTCAGCGAAATAACACTTTCACAGAAGGAGACCACTGCCCTCCACTCCCTTTCACCGGTGAGCATTGCGCCAACTATGCCCTCCAGTGAAAGGTTTCCTCTGACCAACGACGTCAATAGATGCCGCTGGGGTCCCCACGCCGGGCACTCTGCCAGAGTGTGCTGCACTGTATCTACAGGTGCATCACACTCATGGCAGGCAGGCGTTACCTCCCTGCGAACAATCTGATGCAGGTACTTGCCGAAACAACCATGTCCGGTTAGCACCTGTACCAGCCTGTAAGTGAGAGATCCGTGCCCCCTAGATATCCAATTGTCCAGGTGGGGACGGATCGCTTCCACCGTGATCAGACCCGCTGTAGGAGATCCGAGATCCTCATGCCACCTCTGGATTAGAGCTCTGTCTGCTGAGGCCCTAATCCTCTGAACCTCTTCGGCATCAGTTGACATCCTTCGGGTCCTTGCAGCCACCCTGCACTGATAAGCAGCTGCTAGAACCTCCGCTCGCAGCTCCCACGGAGGGTCACCCGCCAGGAGAGTTGCTGCCGTCCAAGAAACTGTACGGTATCCCCGTATTACCCTAGTCGCTATAACTCTCTGAGCTCTGCGTAGACGGGTTTTATTTGCAGTTGTCAGAGAGCCTGCCCACACCGGTGCACCGTACAGCGCCATGCTAGCTACTACGCCCGCGTAAAGTCTCCTGCAAGGTGACCCTGGTCCTCCCACGTTGGGCAACAATCGACCAAGCGCCGCAGCGGCATTGATAAGCCGAGGGGTGAGCCAGTCAAAATGAGCTCGAAATCCCCATCGGCTGTCCAGCATTAGGCCCAGATACTTCATCCGAGCCTTTACTTCTACCATGGCACCCTGCAACAAGAGCGCTGCCCCACGTGGGGGGCCCCTACGAGGTCCATGGAATACCATGCACTCCGTCTTATTGGTGGCCACCTCCAATCCCAAACTTCTGATTCGGTCCATCACCAAATTCGTGGGTAGTTACCACCCTACTAGTTAAGATGTGTCCCGTCAAGCAAAAAATTTGTGTTCCGGTATGATGCCGTGTAGACACTATGAGAAACATATACATATATTACCTCTTACCCGGTTACCGCAAATCCATCTTATACCTGTACGTTACTTAGAATTGTGTGCGATTGCAGTCAAGTGCTAACCTGCCAGTAAAGCTGCATCCTTTCCCTTAGGAATATGATGATCTCCCGGTTTTTAACATATCACTTCGATGTTTATATAGATTGACATGAAAAACGAAGTTGTCAGTGTTTTTATAAGATGTTAAAAGCAAAGCCAAAGAAAGCATATTGTTAAAAAATAATCAATTTTTGGTAGTTCTGCAAATGAAATATAAATTAATTTAATGACTTTCTTTGTAAGTATAATTTTGCACGAAAAATTGTTAATCACTTTTCTTATTACGCCTTACCATTTCAACGACACTAAGACAAGTCAATGTGTAAGTTTTTATTTATACATTTTTATATACCAGTTATTGCATTTATTACTCGTAGGTTACTTACTAGTCTTTTGGTATATGTTAATGGTTTTTAAAACATCTAGGAAATGTTACCCTGGCGTTCCTGTGGCTATTACATTTTTTTGATTGCAGACAGGTTGACAGCGTTTAACAGTAATCTCTCTTGATGGTAAGTGATGATACAGTCTAAGATGTCAACGCGCTAAATTGGTAAGAAGTAACTTCTCGCTTATGGTTCCTATATGGCATCGTATCGGAGAGCAAATGTTTTGTTTAGCGGCATGTCTTTGCTGGTAGGGTAGTTACTATACTAGCCATAACTGAAGCCTTCTACTAGCCCCATACTCAGACAATTATTAATATCGAAATTTCATAAATTTGCCTTACCGGGAAACTTAGTACCTTAGCCAGCGAAACGAGTACTCGCACCATATTGTCAGCGAGACCATCAACTTCGTATTATTATAATGATGGCAATGATTTAATTTATAATATTAACTTTTAATATTATAAATAAGGAAGACGGTAACATCGACTACCCACGAATCCACTCTAACAATGAGGTGTGGGTTCAAAAACAATAGCCACAAAAATAAGTAATGGGCTTACAAGCCTGATTAAATCTATCTTCCTGGATTTAACTACATTTTTTTAGCAAAATATAACAATATATATTACAATTTTTTTTTTAGAAATTAAAGAACATATGTATACTCTCAGTGTCCATCGCATTTTAAGCTCTGATGTTTCGCTACAGCGAGAGAATTTTTTTTTAATATCCCATTTTTTTTAGCTGGGGGAGAAGATCTTAAATGAATTTACATAATTACGGTGCCAAGGAATAACTATCATGTACTTGATAAGAATTGGTAAGAGACTGCCTTATTGGTCTAGTGGTTAGTATGTTCGACTACAGGTCCTGGGTTCGAGTCCCGGGTCGGGTCAATTCAAATATCAATATTGAGTTTTCTATTAAATTTTTTTCAATATTTGGCCGAGTTGGGAAGTTGGCGGTATGATCCACCCCCGTGCCTTAGAGAGCACGTTAAGCCGTCGGTCCTGCGCCTGATCTCTCTCCGGTGGTGTCGGATTGCCGTCACATCGGACTATGGGAGTGAAGGAATAGAGAGTGCACTTGTATACTATGCCTGCCAATCCGCACTGGATCAGCGTGGTGGGTCTATGCCCCGCAATGGGACATTAATGGGCTGCTACTTACTTTTACTTACTTAATAACGGTGTCAAGGAATAACTATCATATACTTGATAAGAATTGGTAAGTTGAAAAGAAATATTCCATTACTCGATTAGTAACAATTGGAAACAACTCATTAGACATTAAGACAAAAATACATTAGAAAAAGCACATTTTAATGCATTTTATATTTAACTAAATTCTCTTAATTTTAAATAATTATCTTCAAAAAATTATATATGATGTTTTTGTCTCACTGCCTGATCAACGCAACTTAATATCGCGATTTAAAAATGGGGAGTGGGAGGATGAAAAATAATTTACAACCTATTCTCTGACCTACCAAAAATACACAAACAATATTCTAAAATTGGAGAAGATGTTTCTAATTAATTCGATGATAAACATTGTGGCATTGTATTAGATAATGCTGTAGGGATAAGAATTGAACTGAACTTAAATAAACTTGAACTAAAACTGTTGAATTTACATCACAAATAAGTGCAAAGTCTGCAAACATAGTAATAAAACATTTGATTCTTTGTTATTAATATAGCGTCTATAACTAATATTTTCAGTTATATTAACGATAACACTTAAACATACTCATCAAATTTATTCGGACAATGAATTAGAGCATTTGGATAGATTTCCGTCGAAACATATGGCCGAATTAGAAAGAACGAACACGAGGAATAAAAAGCGATTCCATAAAGGGAAACGTACGATATACGTGGGCCAAATAAAACTTGATGTATACAAAAAGGTTGTCAAAAGCATCGAAAAATATCAACGAAAAGCAATGAAAAATTCCAAGAAACTGCATAGTACCGTGAAAAAAGTAAAAAATAATCGACATAAATTCAGTGATTCGAAAATGAAATTGCATGGAGTCATAAATAAAAGCGTCGAAGCAAAGTACCGGTATAAAAATAGCCGTCATGCGTTTGGTGTTTACTCCAATAGTCGTGGTTACGGCGGTAGTGGTAGAAGTGGTGGTGGCTATTACAACTTAAGCACAGGCAGCAGCAATGCTAATCACAGCCAAGCAGAGAGATTGGCTGAAGCCTTACCTTGATTATTAAATTGGGCCAGCCAGACTGTTACCATATTTTTATTTTATCCATAGTATAAAAATCAAAAGAAAGGAACAACGGTTTGGTTTTTTGAAATGGTAGATTTACTTATGACATCAGAGAGTTCTATTTAACTGAAAACTGCTGTGAATAAAACAAATAACTATATATAAATCTGCGTTTTTTTATTGCTGACAGGTTAGGTCACTTGACCTCACCTGGTGGTAAGTGATGATAAGGTCTAAGACGGAAGCGCGTTAAAATGGTAAGAGGTAATAATATACCTCTTAAGATTTCTTATCATCTATGCAAATTTTATAACCAGTAGTTAATTTTTCTTATAGTCAACATTACAAATCAGTATGCCCAAAACTCAATTGCAAGTAACGTGAAATTTTTACAACATAGTTAAAAAGTATTATATATGATGTAAAAAAAAATAGATATTAATAATTATAGAGTGCCTCATTGCTCTAGTGGTTAGCATGCTCGGCCACAGTCATGAGGTCCTGGGTTCGAGTACCGGGTCGGGCCAATTCGAAAATGGATATTGAGTTTTCTATTAACATTTTCTTAATATTTGCTCGAAGTTGGGAAGTTGGCTTGTGCTGCACCCCAGTGCCTCGGAGAGCACGTTAAGCCGTCAGTACT
This sequence comes from Elymnias hypermnestra, assembly GCA_015832385.1. Lineage (NCBI taxonomy): Eukaryota > Metazoa > Arthropoda > Insecta > Lepidoptera > Nymphalidae > Elymnias > Elymnias hypermnestra. The sequence continues at coordinate 3,012,189 of JACTOM010000068.1, read as the reverse complement.
TCGCTTGATCTCTCTTCCATCGTCTCACTTGTCGGATTCCCATCACCTCGCCCCATGAGAGTGAAGGAATAGAGAGTGCACTTGGCCTACCACGCTGCTCCACTGCTCCAACAACCGTCTCACGTATGAGTGAGGAGGCCTGTGCCCAAGAGTTGGACGTAAATGTGCTGCTACTTAACTGTATAGTCTGATTGAATCCTGGACAGGTAACGCAATTCCTAACACGCGTATAAATAAATAGGAACTAAGAAATAAATTCATTTCATTAATGTCTTAATTCAAAAAACGGAAGATTAATAAATGAAAAAAATTTATTATAATGAACTTCCTTTTATTTTATCTTTTGCAATTATTTGGAGTTACATGTTGCAATTATAGTTAACCGTTAAAGAGTCACGTGTTAAAGAACCATCCTCACATTTTTTAAATCAGATATTAAAAAATAATTATTAAAATTAAAACAGGGAATGTTCATATTTTACAATTAAAAGCATGTATGTGTATGTATTAATAAACACGAAACATATGTTGAACAGTGAGCACTTGATAAATGATAATAAAATTAACGTTTGACGGCCTCACTGATGCAGTGGTGGGAGTACTCGCTTTGCTAGCAGAGGTCTTGAATTTGATCCTTGGGAGAGCAAATGTAGAAATTAGAATTTCCTAATTTGCCTAAGTCTGGACGTAGCTAATTACCATCCTACCAGCAAAGACGTACCGCAAAGAAATTTGTATTGTCGTACGATGCTGTATAGAGATAAACTGCCTCTTAACAGATAAGTGCACTTCCATCTTAGATTGTATCATCACTTATCATCAGATATGATCACAGACAAGCGCTACTCTATCAGCAATAAAAAAAACTGACTTGATTGATAATTACAACTCTAGTTTTCTAAATTAAATAGCTGATTTGAACCATTGGTCGTAGTCATTTAGACAATGCGGAAAACAGTTAACAAATTTCTGTTAATTATCACTCATATAGTAGAAAATTAATGAACTAACAAATCGAAATTATTTTTGTACGTTAATTATTTTCATGGAATACTTTTTCGTTAAATAGAAAATCGATAAGCATTATTCCGTTTAGAGGTAAATATAAACTGTTTAATTTTATCGCAAAATTAATTTGCACCGACGTTAAGGTTACTTTCATTTTTCTATTTAAACTTGAAAGATTTTTTGGCATATTAACATTAATATTTAGAGAGAAACAACAATAAAATAATAATTTTGGAAATAATGATCTTGTTTTAGTAATTATTTATGTACTAAGTAAGTTTATATTTCTTGAAGAAGGGTATAATCTATAAAACTTGATTTTAGACAAATTTCCCATAAAAGTGGTTACGTTTTCGTATAAATATATATGGGAAAGTAACATAATTGTGTACACATTACTTTAAGGATGATCATATGTGATGGTAATATTGATGGTAAGTGATGATAAAGAGTAAAAGGAAAATGGGCAATCTTTTAACAGATAAAACTATCTCTGTTTTCAGGGTAATTTTCGATCGCATGAACAAAAAGCTAAATAATAACCATATATCCCATTCCCGGGAAAGTTATAATTTAACATAATCGTATTGTTGAATAACAACCAAATTTTATAGTATATAAACATGAAGTGGATACAATTTGGTAAGGCACATTAAATAAATAAATAAATAGCTTTTTTACATATTCATAATTAGTCTAAAATACGTAGTATGGTTTAAACTTTAAAAGGAGTCATATATAACAGAAATTTGTAAAAAAAAAACTGTTCTTTTATCATTTATAACAGAAGTTAGGTTGGGTTAGTTTTAATTTCTTTTTATTTATTTAACTTTTAGTAATCGCTTTACCAACGCTTCAGTACAGCAATCAGTCAAATTTGAAGAATTTTCACTCAGACGAAAGATATTACGATACGATTAAAGATATAAATCTCCAAAAACCGACATTCCTTGAAAAATTTAGTTTTTCAAACAGATTCCATGAGAACTTTAACAACCATCTTGATTCTAGATCTAGATCTAGAAATTCCGACATAATGGTAGGTCGAATTAACCTGGATGCTTACAAAAAGGTTTACAGGGGACTTGAAAAATATCAAAAACTCTCACTCAAGAAAATGCAACATAGGACGTTCAAGTTAAACGATGGTGGCATAATTAAAATGGATTCATCAAACAGCTTTATTAATGTAGGAACAGGAGATGACTTTAGTGAATCTGCATTTATGATTGACGATCACGGTAATACTGGTGGCATTGGAGATTATGGCGGCACATGGTAAGGGTGGTGGTATTACAAATTTGGTTATGGTAACGACAATAAATACTGCTAAAGCTTAACTAAAAATATACTTAATTTTGAAATGATATGCGTGCTGTTTTTTAACCTTAATATTGAGTTTTCCATTAAGATTTTCTCTCCTTTTACTTGTACAAACGTAAGTCACATTACATAGTCCACTGAAAAACTGTAGTAAATAATGACTATCTTAGTTTCGCTTTCCGACCAGAACATCCCCTGGAGGGGTACATTTTAGTAAAGGGCTAAATTTGTTTATTTATGTGTATGTTTATAAAATTGGAAAAGGTACTAGTCAAAAGCCCTCAGCAAGACAGACTTAAATGATTTTACGTATAATTCTAATATTTATTCAACCGCCCGTAAAAATCAGGCCTTCTGCAAGAATCTCGAGTAAGATTCAATATTACGCGAGAGAATATTATTTTTATTTACTTTATTTCCACATTTTTAGTTTACAAACGCCTCTGATATAATTAGATCTCTAATTACTGGATTACCTTTTCCTGTCTCATATATAAATAAACAAGCTGAACCTGCGACTTCGTCTGCATGGAATGTTTTTTTGGGTAGCGCTTTCATTACTTTAGGCAAATTGTTTTACAAATAAGAAACCTTCGTATATCATAAGGAATAATCCTACAAAATTTCAAATCTCTATGCCTTATGGTTCCAGAGATATCGTAATGAGTCAATAGATATCTCTTTTATATATATAGATATAATAAATCTTTCTTTAAATTGTATAATACGACTTTTAATTTACATATGTCTTCATATCTATATTTCTTTTCTACTGAAACAAGACTTTAAAAAACGATGTGATTATAACCATAAAATAAGGCAAGAAAATACATGTAACTAATTTATTACTTTACGTGTTACATTAAAAATTGTCGTAAATCCATGTGCGATGACAATCAAAGCTATCCAATTAACTCGTTGTTAATACTTAGTTAAAATTTTATTAACTAACACGTTGTCATAAGTGAATTGGTAATAAAAATTCTGCGTAACCAATCACACTAATGAAATAGCATTTTCAAGTTAATAATAATCAACAAGTAGCCCTCCTAAAACTCAAACATGTTAATATTTACTTTCGGTAAGATAATAATAAAATTATCCAAGATGAAAAAGTAAGGCCGAAATAATTTTAGTCTGATATTATTTCTTATTGACTATTTGAACGGGTACATATCACGATGGCGATTTTTAATATTTAATTTTGCCGATATTATTTCTGTCTGAAATTCTCTTCTTCTATGTCAATTCTGTAGACCGAAGAAATAAAAGTGAACAGTTAAATATGTTGACGATTGATCAACGAGTCCTTAATCAGTCGATGGACAGGTATCACAAATTCTCTTGATTAACGCTAATTGTTGCCATTTCATTGTATCCGTCATTGCCATTTCATTATAAGATGTAACAATTAATCGGGTATTCGCAAACCAGAAAAATGGTCAGTCTAAGCTCCAAAACTTATGCGAGGAAGCTTTAAAACCGTATGCATTTGTAGAAAAATGAAACTTGTATCAGAGTTTCTAAAATTAGGATTTATTTTAAGTGTTTACGTTAAACCAATAGCATTGCGTCTAATTTCCTCTTTTATATTATGAATAAATGGATAAACTTAAAAAAAAACACTGCTATTTTCAGTATTAACGATGGCGATCATTCCGTATACTCTACAAGCTTCATTTAACAGAAAGTTTTATACAGACGAACTTCTCGACGTTGACGAGAATAACGTTAATAGAAGATCCAGAATTCCAGAAGTCGCACACAAATTATCTAAAAAGGTTAAACCATTAGGACACGACAAAGATATTAGCTTGGGTCTAATAAGCTTAAAAGCCTTCAACAAAATCTACAAAGGTATTGAGAAAAATCAGAAGAAAACTTTGAGTAAATGGATATCTAAATCGAAGAAATATTCTCGGCAAAATGACAAATTAAACAGTCGGGTTAGTTTTATTAGTAACAATAATAATCATTCTGGATCTCGAATTGTCGTTGCTGATTCTAGTAATTCTGGAGGAAGTGATGGTACTGGAGACTGGTAGGTAGAGGGTATTACAATATTCGTCTTGATACTATGAACGTAAACATGTAACAGTAAAATTACGAATACTATTCAATATATATTGTTTTTAAACATATGTTTTATTGAACTACAAATGCAGTGTATACTAATTGCAATGATCCCTGTAGTAGATGGAGATCTATGCCACTAGATGCCCTGCTCTTCCACCATCATAATAGTTTTATTCAATAATATATAAATCACATGAGAAACACTTGGACTAGGGATCCAGTTGAAAATCAGGCATGGTCGGGAGACTATGTAGCATAAATGCTGAACTGGGTCCATTTTCTAGGTTATGCCACACATCACAGGGCATTATAAAATGTACTAAAATATATTGTGATGTATTGCATAATATATAAATAAAGATATTTTTCTTTCTTTCAAACATATATAAATATAACATTTACAAAAAGTTGAATAACAGGCTTCAAATGAAATAAAATGTCATTTTTATTATCACGTATGTGGAAGTTCAGTTAGTTTTATTTATTATTTTGTATCATAAATACGTTAGACTTTATTATAAAAACATTTTGTTACAAATAGTTAGGTGATCCTCTCGCTAACCTAACAATAATGTGAGAAACGAGCTTCACTGAGAAAGCATCTGAGAATTTTTTTTTATAATTAAGACAGACAAACGAGCTGGCGGGCCACCTGATGATAAGTGATCATCACCGCCCATGGACACCTGCAGCACCGGGGGAATGGCCCCGAAGGTGGGAGTTTAATTGCCTCTTAAATAACTGCATATGGAAGTCTTGGGGGAACGCCGCTGCTGGAAGTTGGTTCCACATTTTGCAGGTACGCAGAAAAAAAGATCGACCAAACCGAGTCGATGAGTGCCATTCATCCAGAGTGTGTGGGTGGAATTTACTTCTACGACGAGATGGTTGGTCATAGAATTGTGACGGTGGTACTAACTTGAATAGTTCCTCAGAACACTCTCGATAATAGATTCTATAGAAGACACATAGGGAACTAATAGTTCTTCTATGATCTAAAGTCTCTAGTTTCTTGGTCAGTTGGGGGTTGCTGGCAATTCGAATTGCCAAACTTTGAATCAGATCAAATGGAGGGAGTTGATACTGGGGTGCACCAGCCCAAAGGTGGAAGCAGTATTCTAAATATGGCCGAATTTGGGATTTATACAAGAGTAACCGATTCCTAGCTGTAAAGAATCGTTTAACTCTGTTGACCACGCCAAGTTTTTTGGAAGCGAGTTACATGGACTGTAAGAATGATAAGAATACAATCAATTTTTAAGGTTATAAAGAAAAAAATTGAATACTCCAAACAGAGCATAGAGTAATCTTAAAATAACGTACAACAGTTTTTTTTGATCAATTTACGCTTAATCAAAATTATGACTATATTTTTGTCAGAGGTCATACCTCTGGCAACAATTTGAAAACTCAAATTGATGCCTAATTAAATATAATTTTATTGTGGTTAAAAGAAAGAAATTTTTGCCCTCATCAATGTTAATTAAAAATCCAATAATATTATCGTGTTATTAAGGAATTCTTATAGTACCTATTTATTGTCCAATTAAAAATTTTCATGGCTAAATTTGAAATGTAAACGCTGGACTAAGTTAATACGGCATCTACGGACGGTCAACAATGTATTCAGCAATTACATTCGGTAAGGAAACTAAAAAAACTATTATTCTTTCAAAATTATTCAAAATTCTCCCAAGTATCAATTGACTCATCACGATATCTCCAGAACCAAAAGGCGTAGAGAGTTAAAATTTGGTAGGAATATTCCTTTCACCGAGTAGAGGTCAGCTGACGGATTATGCGAAATTCCGGGGTTGCGGGGGTGTTAATCAAAAATTTCAAATTTTCATATTTAAAATACTTTACATTTACAGGGTATATCTTTTGTGGTGTGTAAAACTTGGTCAGAAATTATTTTTAACATAATGGAAAGTATCAAAAGTAAATTTAGGAAATTCCACCCTCAAAGGGCAGTGCGGGTGTTTCTTATTTGTAAAACAATTTGCCTAAATTAATGAAAATTCTACCAAAAAAACATTCCACGCAAACGAAGTCGCGGGTTCAGCTCGTATGTATAATACAAGTGATACAAAAAAATATTTCACGTTTTTCCCCAACTCATTAAAATGATAGGGCATTTCAATGAAACAATGAATTCATATAATATTTTTATTGCTGACAGGCTTGACTGTGATTACACCAGATGTTATGTGATGACATGGTCTAAGTAGCGCATTAACGTCCCACTGCTGGGCAATGGCCTCCTCACTCCGAGGAGCGAGGATTTTTTTAGAGCATAGACCCACAACGCTGCTCCACTGCGGACTGGCAGGCATAGTACACAAATGCACTCTCTATTCCTTCACTCTCATAGTCCGATTTGTCGGGAGTCCGACACGACCGGAGAGAGATCAGGCGTATGACCGACGGCTAAACGTGCTCTCCCAGGCACGGGGTTGGATCACACCACCAACTTCTCAACTTCGGGCAAATATTGAGAAAAACTTAAATAGAAAACTCAATATTGATTTTTGAATTGGCCCGACCCGGGACTCGAAACCAGGACCTCATGTTTGTAATCGAACATGCTAACCACTGGACCAATGAGGAAGGGATATGGATACAGTCTGGCAAGAGGCAATTTACCTCTTATGGTTTTCCACAGTATCGTACCGGAATACAAATCTCTTACTTGGCGTGACGTCTTTGCTGTAAGGGTAGTTACGAGACACGGCCGAAGCCTCCCACCAGTCCAGACTCAGAGATATTAAAAAATGCAATTTTCTAAATTCGACCAACCGGGGATCGAACCCGGGACCTATGCTAGCAAAGCGCACCGCACTCTCGCACTCCACTCGCACCGCACGAGCCCTTAACATATACTCGTATTTATAGTATTTGAGAATACAATTACCATAAAGTGAAATCTACTACGGGTTTAATGAAATGCATTTGAACTTGAATGGTTGATTAAAAAAGGTAAATATAAAATTAATGGGATTTAGTATTTCAGTGCTGGTTCCTCTTTTTAAGTAAAGAAATGTATTTTTTATGAAATTATCGTTTCATTTAGCTGCACTAACACGAAGCGTAAATAATGCTAATCATCAAAGGTGTCATTAGTATTATCATCAATCTTCGTTTTGGGGAGCGATTTCTTAACACCTTGTATATATTTTTTTATTTCTAGCTATACTTGCAGCATCGTTACAGTATTGTATGTCATATCCGGACAATACAAATGATTTCAATGGACAACACATCAATGATTACACTGGAAGATACCATATGCAATTACCAACAGCTATTAGAAAACCACGTTACGTGGACGATGAACAGGACTACGTAGGCGAAAACTTGAGAAGAAAAAAAGTTAAGAAAGATAATGCCTTATTGACCCTGCTGGGGCTAAATGAATACAAAGCCCTAATTCGTGCAATGCCGAAGTCTAAACAAAAAAAAACATTGTCAGGAAAATCAAAGGCTCCTGTTTTGGTGGGATTTCTTTACTGATTTTAATAATAAAATAAACAATGGTTCAGCCATTTCTAATATCATTCTTATTTCTTACTAACTGTTGCCCAGGTAGTCCCTCAATCCCATGGAAATATAGGGAAACCCGTTCTTAGTGAGAGTATTATTTAGTCATAATTCAACTGCCTCATTGGTCAAGTGATTGGCATGTTTTGCTACTAACATAGAGTTTTCTATTAAGATTTTCTCAATAGTTGTCCGAAGTTGGGAAGTTATGCTCTGCCCTCGTGCCTCAGACAGCAAGTTAAGCCGATGGTCTTACGCCTTATCTCTCTCCGGTCGTGCTAATAAAATTGACTACAAAATCTAAATAAACAAATAAAGTTCAATGTAGTCTCGCACGAAATTCAAATTATTCAAATTTTATTAAAAGTTATAGGACATGAGGCTAATGTTTATTTGATATAGGCCACTGTTGTGAACTGCAGATTCAGACACTAGGACATCATCATTTAATCTATATATTTACATAAAAATCTCTGTCATAGTCTTAGACTAAGCAATCAACCCCGAAACTAGGACATCGGTTATATTCCGAACTGTACGCAGACAAAGTTGCACAGTAGGGTATAATTTATATCTGAATCTCTAATTTCTCTATTTCAGGCACAAAATCGATCTATCAAATCGTTCTGTTTATTTATTATAGGATTTGGGTAATTAATGCCAGCTCAGAAAAAGCAAAATTCAATCCAATCTAAAGAACTAGTAAAAAGTTCTTTATTATAAAAATTCAATATTTCTCATTTCAAATTTAATAAACGACCAATTGAACGTTACATGTTTTGAAAATTAATTTAATTACATGACTAATTTAATTCTATTCGACAAACAATAGGACGATAAAGTGTAATCAAAGAACAACTATCGCTTTAAGAGAGACGGTTCGCTTGAATTATTGCTTATATGGTTAAGCAGAAATATGCAGTTGCAGCTATTTTTATTCATATTTGGTAAGAAATTATTTTTAATAAATTTAATATTCCACTTGATAATCTACTACACTTTTTTCATATCGGGTTAATAAAAAAAGAACCTACAATAGTTCATACTATCCCGCATAGAACCAATAAGTAACTAAGTAAGTAAGTAGCAGCCCTTTAACGTCCCACTGCTGGGCACAAGCCTCCTCACTCCGAGGAGCGAGGGTTTTTAGAGCATGGACCCACCAAGCTGCTTCACTGGGGATTGGCAGGCATAGTACACAAGGGCAATCTCTATTCCTTCACTCTCATACTCCAACGGGAATCCGACACGACCGGAGAGAGATAAGGCGCAGGACCGACGGCTTAACGTGCTCTCCGAGGCACGGGGGTGGATCACACCGCCAACTGCCCAACTTCGGGCAAATATTGAGAAAATCTTAATTGAAAATTCAATATCGATTTTTCAATTGGCCCGACCCGGGACTCGAACCCAGGACCTCATGTCTGTGGCGGAACATGCTAACCACTAGACCAATGAGGCAGTATAGAACCAATGCACGAAACTAATCCTCTGTGTACCTTATCAAAGCATTTTCTATAATATTAAATTATGTAAACACACAATCATTTGCGTCACAAATTTTTAGCATATAAATTTCACAGAGGACATAAGATAATTATAAATATTGCGTCGCCATTTCTAATTTAAGCATTCTATAATATCACGTTGTGTATAATTAAAAGCTTGTTTCAGCAATGACAGTATTTCTAATTAACACTACCCAAACTATTCAAAGACAATTTATTACTCAGGGAATATTCCCTAGACAAAAATTACGGCAGTACTATAAGAGACCAGTCCAGACTCTGGGGTCATCCTGGCAGTATCAAATGATACAAGAAAATATCAACGACATGACGGACCGCTTCAAAAAGTATGTGGATAAGGAGTTTTCTGAAGGAGATGGGGCAGACATAGAAGTTGACTCAAGCAGTGACAAAGATTTAAAAAAAAAACCTAACAAGAGACCTGGTCAGAAACCAAGACCTGGCAACAGGAAAGATAGGAAAACATTAAGTCGCTGGATAAAATGGGGAAAGAGAGACGTCAGTTATGCCGCGGGATATTAAAGTGACGTCACCTAATAAATATTTTTATAATAATTTTGTTTTTTTCTCCAATTTCTTGAATGAAGTCTTTACTTGCATGTAATTTTTTTTTTAATTTCTAAATATTTTTCTGAATAATTCTGTTAAATATGGACATTTGCACTTATATAGTGGGTAAGGATTATATTTTCCTCGCTTTTTCACTCGCAATTGGGACAGCCATATCTTCTTATTCCATTTATATCGATCCGTGTTCATCTTCTATATATATAAAAGCAACTCTTTTTGTCTTTGTTATAGATAAACTTGAAAACTACTTGACCGATCGACATAAGACCATGACCATTCGACGAGGAATTAATTGAAGGTTTTAGGCTATTCATTTTTTTAATTCCATCAACCCTTTACCATTTTTTTTTCAAATTTATGTGGACAGTGATTTGTTTCTGGTACGAAAACTCGAGCGCACAAAGACCGGCAAAATGTCGTCATTTCAATGCTTATAAACGCGTTTCCACACACCCTCCCATGCATTCACCCACGCACTCCCACACATCCACCCACGCACTCCCACGCATCCACCCACGCACTCCCACGCATCCCCACGCACTTCCACGCATCAACCTATGCATCCACCCAAGCACTCCCACGCATCTACCCACGCACTCCCACGCATCTACCCACGCACTCTCATGCATCTACCCACGCATCCACAAAGTTGTGACATTATTAGACCGATGTCTATAGCAACGGTTTTGTTATTTCATTTCTAGGTTATGTAAATAAGGCATTAATTTATGCTACTATCTTTTGTTTAAAAATTATTCATCCAGGTTATGTAAAGATGTCATTTATTTACGCTATGTTTTGTTTCAAAACAAAAAAGATTCTGTGTGTCATTTAATCGATTGTGTTTTGTTTAGTATTTGTAAAACTGAAAGCTGCCACATTCCAAATCTTTTTGACAACGAAGTCTGTCGGGTCTGCTAGTATTTTATATAGTTGTGGTATTTCGTAAAAATCTAATAGATTTTGCTTGCTTTGGTATATTATATGATATTAATTTGCAAAAATGACAAAAATCTTTTGCCAAATAATATTACTCATATCGCTAAGACCGCCTTAGCGCAATTTGCTATCCTAAACAATGTTTTATATTTAACTATTTGTAATGTAGTAGTTCTCGTTTAGGGAAGTCGAGGGTACTAATACTGGACAGGCACCACTAAGTTCCTCTTCATAACAAGAATTAATTTTCATTTCATTCATCATTTCTGCTTTTCGGTGAAGGTGAACATCATAACGAAACCTGCATATCCCGGGTATAATTTCAGGGTGTGTATAACCTGCTTACACGCAGTCGAGCAGCGTGGTAAATAAATCCTATGAATGATGAGGCCTATGGCCAGCAGTGGTATGTTAATCAGCTGCTACTTACATATTTTAGTTAAACCAACATTCTATTTAGATCTCAACTTGTTCCTGTTGTCATATCCCATTCTAGGATCAAACTGCTCATTCATCCTATATACTTACGTTACTACTCGATAGTTGAAATTTTATTCGTCATGTCTTGGTTCAGATTGTTTAAGAACTGTCGAGAATAGTGCTAGTTGTGAGTAATGAAGGCAACATTTTATATTTCAGTCCAGACTTAGGTGCTGACTTTTTTACATACCTTTCTCATTCTCGAACCATGGAAATCATTAGTCACAGGTACAATCAACTTAAAAATTGTCAAACCTTTTCAATTAATTGAATCGCAATTTACCAGTGAAATTATTGAAAACACGCCTTGTTAGAAGATATGCACTATGTAAAATTAGATAAGGTTAATATTAATTTAGAAAACATTCTATGTAATTGAAATATTACGACGTATATAATAAATAACCATTTTCCGTTATAAGACGACAATGAATTCTCTACTAGTATATTCTGCACTCGGTAAGTTTTATTCTTGACATATATTTTATTCTTAATGCATTTATTAAACTTCATTTATAAAGTAGTTTTTTTTTTCATTATATAAAGCAAACTTTCTCTGGTACGAATTGTTTAACTATAAATTGAGATATGTGTCAGTGTACAGTCCTAAATGGGTCATCAAAAATCAGAAAATTTAGTGCAGCGACTTTCTAACATTTCTTCGCGAAACACTAATTCTTTTCATAAATAAAGGACACCTCACTAAAGATTTCGTTAGAGCATCAGCTAGATGCATGTGACACACTGGACTGGATGTGTGTGAAAACTTCTGTTAGTATATAATACAAAAAATTAAAGGGTGGCCCCCCATAGCATTTCGGATTATGAAGAATATGCGTTGATCGATTCTCAGACCTACTCGATATGCATACAGAATTTCATAAGAATTGGTCGAGCCATTTCGGTTTTATAACTAACACACATACGAGAATTTTATATATTAGATATAATTATGATTGTTTGACTAATTCTTTCACTTACGTAGTTGACTTTACTCAAAAGAGCCGTAGCCAAGTGTTTCAGCGGAGTCTCATTAAACACCCACAAAATAATATACATAGCGCGCATGTTTACACTTCAAAAAGATATATGTGATAAATCAATACCATTAAAATGATTATTATGTAACATAATAATCATTTTAATGGTAACTCATACATATTTTTTCAGCATTCATCCTCGTGTTGATAAATGAATCTCAGCCTGAATCACTAACAACGAATGATCTCTTATATCTACGCGCCGAACCGGATATAAAAAACGGAAATGGTGAATTAGCACTAGCAAGCAATTATATCGACTGGAAAAATGTAAAGCCAGTAGAAGACATTATTCTCAGAAGAAGACGACCGAAACGAAGGAAACCAAAAAAACCTAAGCCAAAACCACCATCAGCTAGACCCTCAAAGCCTACTCGAGGGACAACAGAAAAAACAACTAAAAGACCCAGGTTATCTAGAGAGCGAGGGTTCAGTATCGAAGGAGACGATTCCGATTCCGATGATAGTTGTCTCGAAAGGTATGTTAAGATTAAACGCAAAAAATACATAAAACCATACAGAACTCATTTTAAATTGTGAATTAAATAAAAATTTAAACTCTCTATTATTTCTGTTTTAATTAAAATAAATAACCACACAATTAAGAAATGACTTTTTGATGTTTGTCATATTAAGTTCAATTATATTTTTAGTTTTTCAACGTCATGGCAGCCACATTCTCATGTGGGTGCCATGACGTTTAAAACGTTTGTTCAAATTTTTCTCATAAAGTATAACAAATTTTTAATATATATAAATAAAATAAATATGAAAGCACATAGTCGTACAGTAAATCCTAGTATACTTGTAGCCACGATCATTTATATAGTAGGTACTTATTATAAAGCTAAATTTTACGTAAACGAATAACAAGTGATATAAAACTTCTATAGCATTCTAGTACGAACTCTAGTTTTTCGGGTTTCAATGGACGGCACTGTAAGATTTTTCGCAAAGTAAACGTGATTGTAATAATAGTAAAAATCTGAGAAAAATAATTAACTAGTTAAAAATATCAGTAGGATATTTTGGTTTTTAATTTTAATTAGAATAACCACAAAATCCACTTTCTTTATAATTCACAACGTTATTTTAGCAATGACAGTATTTCTGTTTTAATTATCTAAATACAGTTAATCGCAATACCAATATTCCCTGGAAAAAAATATAAGAAACATTTTCAGACTCTGAACATATCAAGTAATACAAGAAAATATCAACGACGTGTTGATCTCTCGCAAAAAGTATGTGGATAAGGATTTTTTTTTGATGAAATGGGGCAGCTACAGGCTCTGACTCCTGTAGTAAACTAGACTCAAGCAAATACGTACAAAAAATAGGTGGTATAAAGTCAAAATTAAAACCTAGCAAAATACCTCGCAACAGGAAACATAAGTCGATGGACAAATTGGGTCTGGACAGACGTCTGTTATGCCATGGGATAATAAACGTGATGTCATTTAAAAATACTTTTATTAAACTACGTTTTTCTATTCACAATATTTGCCCGAAGTTGGGAAGTTGGCGGTGTGATCCACCTCCGTGCTTCGTAGAGCACGTTAAGCCGTCGGTCCTGCGCCTGATCTCTCTTCGGTCGTATCGGATTCCCCTCACGTCGGATTATGAGAGTGAATGAATAGAGAGTGCACTTGTGTACTATGCCAATCAATCCGCAGTGGAGCAGCGTGGTGGGTCTATGCTCTAAGAACCCTCTCTCATATGAGTGAGGAGGCCTGTTCCCAGTAGTGGGACGTTAATGGGCTGCTACTTTTTTTACCTTTTTACGTTTTTCTTGTATGAAGTAGTTTTATCTAATACCGTATAGATTTTTTTGTCAGTTGTGAACATAATATACAGCATACGAGTATGGATTATATCCCTCGTTTTTAACTCGCAATGGTAACAAGTAATTTTAATAACTTATAAGTATTCGTATAAGAATATAACCATCTGTTACATATATAGTTGTGGTACATCGGATAAAAAGCTGCGCTGAATCCTTAAGTATGTTAATACTACTAAAATATATATATAAATTTTTGCGAAATTATTTCACTAATACGTGTGCCTAGAACACTTTGTTTTAGTAAGGGTGTGTACGAACGCATCCGCAATTTTTTTTGGTTTTTTTTTTATTTCATGGTAAAGCCAACGAGCCATTATGTACTAGGTATAAGACGCGTGTCTTTTTATTGTGGAAACAAAACATCATGAGCAAAACTGCGTGTTCGAGAGTAATTCTGAGGTAATGTATAGCCAGCAAACCCACAGCGTAGTGGGTCTATGCCCTAAAACTCCTCTTTTTATAAGCCAGCAGCGAGACATTAATCTTTATTATAATGCAATATTCTCATTAAATCTCAACTTGTTCCTGTTATCTAGTCCTTGCCAAATTTTGGCACTCTTTGTGGTTTTTTGTAAAAAATACTGAACTGCCTTAGAAGAACTGCTTTTGACGGCCTCAGTGGTGCGAGTATTCGTTTTGCTAGCGGAGGTCCTGGGTTCGATCCCCGGTAGGACGAATTTAGGAAATTGTATTTTCTAATTTGTTTGAGTCTGGACTGGTGGAAGGCTTCAGCCGTGGCTAGTTACCACCCTACCAGCAAAAAACGTACCGCCAAACAAAGAGATTTGTGTTCCGGTACGATGCTGTGTAGAAACCGTAAGGGGTATATCGTCTCTTAACAGATTAGCGCGCTTCTATCTTAGACTGTATCATCACTTACCATCAGGTGAGATCACAGTCAAGCACTAATCTGTCAACAATATTAAAAAAAAGGAAGGTCTGGTTGCTAGCCCTCTCCCATTCCTGGAAGCTAGCTTCCTCCCAGTTCCTCATTAGTCCTATAAAGAAACAACACTATTTGATTGTTCCATATTAAAATCCTCATATCCTTCTTCACATTGTTTAAAAACTTTATTAAATGTATTCCTTGTAAAAGGTTATTATAAGGCGCGCGTAAGGGTGGCAACGTTGAATATTTCAGTCTAGTTTTCAGTGCAGAAAATTATTAATACATTTTTATCGTTTTAGTACCATAGGAAACATTTAGCAATCCACAGGTACAATCAAGTTAAAAGTTTTCAAGCCTTTTGAATTAATTGAAAAGCAAATTACTTGTTAATTTATTGAATACACGCCTTACTAGCGGATAAGCATTACGTAATTAAGATAAGGTTAATATTCATTAAAAAAAACATTATTTCTACTTAAAATACTACGATGTATATAATTTAAACTCATTTTCCGATATTAATTGACAATGAATTCTCTGCAAGTGCACTTTGTACTTGGTAAGTTTTATTTCTTACTTCAATATTTTTTTGCGTTTTTTCACATACATATTATTTCGTTGTTACTTTAATTGTTCTTTTTATTAACCCATTCTATCAACATTTACTAAGGGCCTTTCTTGCAAGACTAAAGGTGGTTCTAAGGCAACTAATTTTAGTCCACCCAATGTAAAATTGTTAATGATCTTTAGGAATACTACTAAATAAATATATAATATATATTTATCTTTGATAATATACGACTTATACAAAGTAAGCTTTGTTCCTTTACTGTGTGTTCTGAGAAGAGCCCACAACAATTTTAGCCGGGTATCTTTCTTATTTAGTTTAACCAATTGAATGACTCTCACGCTTTTTCATCGTCTAAGTAATCCTTTAAACTCTAGCATAATTCTTCAATTATCTTGCTTCTTATAAAAGTTATAAATTAATTAAGTGACATTTCTAGAACATGAGAGATAAATCAGTACGATTGAGTTGATTATTGTGTATAAATGACACTCAAATTATTTCAGCATTAATTATCGTGTTAATAAATGAAGCCGAGTCAGAACCACTAAAGACAAATGATCTCATTTATCTACGCGCCAAACCTGATATGAAAAACGGAAATGGTCAACTAACACTGGCAGGTAATTATATCGACTGGAATAATCGAAAGTCAGTGGACGATGTTATTTTGAGAAGAAGACGACCGAAACCAAAAAAACTCAGGAGGCCATGGAGACCCCCAATTAAACCCCCAAGGCCTTGGCCACCGAGATCGACCACCGCAGCGAAATTAGCCGGAAAATCAACAAAAAAAATCCGGAGGCCCAAATCTAAACTCAAATATATCATCAGTGTCGAGGAAGATGATGAGTTCGCGGACGAATACGATGATTGTCCCGAAAGGAAGTATGTCGAGATTAAACGCAAAAAATACATAATACCATACACTTCACATTTTCAATTTTAAATGGATTCAAAAATGTACTTCTTAACTATTTATGTTTTAATTGAAATATATGACCACACGATTATGAAATTATTTACTTCATTTCGAAGAAAAATACGAGTATGCTTGTGTTTCATGTTTCATATAAAGTTCATATTTTTACTTGTATTCTATTAATTACTAAATAAAACAAAAATGAGAAAATATTTTGTTCAAATTGCATTTGAAAAGGACTATATACGTTAAAAATATAAATAAACAATAAATATAAAGGTATTATGAACAAATAACATAAAAAATAAGTCAATTCCTACGCCATCTATCACGCTCTTCTTATACTCGATACATAGGAATCAAAATATGATTTAAACAAAAGATTGAAAAATTGGTGTTACTCATATAGCGTATTCATTTCAAACAGATTATTTCGTATTTGGCAAATATCAAAAAGTAACTACAAAATTAAAAAAGTGATGTTAAATTTGCAGTATGTAAATTTGTAACCTAGTTAAGATAACTCAGTAAATATATTATCTATATAAAGAAGTATTACACTGAGTACTAGAAGACAAAGAAAATCCTTCTCTAGAAATGTCGAAAGTTATCTACACGTGAAATCAAGTCAATTCGAATTCTCTGTAAATTAAATTAAGAGTGATTTTCGCTTGCAATAGTGTGGATTTACTTGTTTGCTTGAATCTGGACCACCTTGAAGAGGGCGTAGGCTCAATTAGCTATAAAACACGATGACATAACCAAGCAAGCTTTTTTGATAAATTTAGAATATAGCAAAAATTATTTAGGTGATTGTAAATATAAGACCTCTTATTACATAGCAACATACTTCTCGTGGTTTTATCCACATAATTGCATAATTCTAGTTTCCCCTAGAATAACTAAAACGCGTTCGCAAGATTTATCAGCGTCGTAAAACAAACATGTATGTGGCGTCTCAAATGAATTGGGTGAATAGTTTTGTAGGTTTCGCATGATGAATTTGCTGATTTTCGCTTTTCGTGATTTTGTTCGATATTTTAATATTTGTTCTGCTAGTCACGACAGTAATAAATCCAAGAAATCTAATAACATCGGTCCAGCAGTTCTTTAATTATAAACGGTGTAACTTTGTTTTATCTCTATTCGAATATATATGTCGGCGTGGGGGCAGAGTCAATAAGTCCGGCGCGTTTCTCGGCAGTTCTCGAGTGGCGGTCGGCCGGAGTGGTCAACTATTGAAACTGTCGCATTCCTACCTATTAGTGTTAATGAGTTTGTATAAATTGATATCGGGAACATTAAGTGATTGGACACTATAATCCGAGTTAATTAATAAAATGTTTGATTGCACCAACATTACCCACGAACGCCCACAGAATACGAAATTAAATAATGGATCCAATTAATGACGATGTCGGCGGAGAACCCTACGCCCCTGTGCTTTATGCTGCTCCGTTCTCTCTTATTCTCCGACATATATAAATGTTCTTCTAAATTACTTTAACCCAAACATCATATTAGTTTCGGCAATGTGTATGCCTCAGAATATCAACAGAACTTAATTCGGGCTACCAGTTCTCCAATATATGCATTTGTAACGCTTGACTTCCATCGAATTCCGTATTCCATAAAAACTTTATTGTAAGTTCGAAGTTATTATTGAAAAATATGGATCATGAACTATATAGATAGATTATAAAATAACCAATGGGAATTTTGATACCGTCCTAAAATGCAAATCAATATAAAAAAAGTTAACAGTACGTGCGCACAAAGTACACATGTCGGAAGTGAAACTTCTTTAGCAAACTAATTTTTACGTCACGTTTATATTTATACAAATCTAAAACTTTAGATTTCCGAGACTTAGAGAGAGGGGTGAAAGGAAGATATGTTAGAAATTTAATGAATTTAATTGCCGCGCGACGCGTTTCATCCGTAAAGATTTTACCCTCACGCGCCTAAAGAAGTTTCACTTCACTTCAATAAATTGTGTAAATCCATTTATATTGCTCGGCACTTTAACGCGACGTATGTTTACAAATATCAATCGAACAAATTATTTATGAATGTAGATCACCTTGACGACTAAATATACAAAACCACCGCTTGTATAATTAAGAACTCATTGTACCAGCATGTTACCTGTTTTCTTATATACTCTGTATATAAACAACATTATTTACTGATACAATGAAATTCGAATCTACCGTCCATTTATAATTTTGAATTCGCAACTTCAAAAGCGATATATTTATTTTGGAGTGGAGAAGTTTTGAGGGAGAATTATAAATCCCTTTAGCATATGAGACTTTTTTTCGTTAAACACTTTTTTCATTGGAGAAAGATCTATGGACTTCAATTCTTTTACATTACTATCTTCGTCTATAATATTTCACACATAGCCCTGGTGTTTTACTATCACAATTAAGATTATCATTTTCCTTTCTTTAGAAACCTTTCAAAATACAAGTAAATAATTAAATTCTGTCATTAAAAACGTAAAACTATTTTATTATCAATACTCCATTTTTAACTTTGCTAGGGGTTCTTTAATCATTTTATTGTTTTATCTTTTATACANTATCGTTCTATCTTTTATAGCTAACATATACAAGCATATAGATACATTAAATTAGAAGTTTTTCTCAAAATCAAAAAATGTAACAAATTTAATTCTACCACTTACCTTTAGGTTCCAAATGTGATTTAATCTGATCGGCTTTGGCCTGCAATTTTGTCTGCATTGTTTCTGCCCCTTCCTTCATCTTTGCTAGAATACCTAATTTCAAAAGATTCAAAATTAAATATTGTGATAACGATAATTAAACCAATGAGGTCAACTGATAAAGATGGGTAAGTTGATTTAATTGATGAAATAATGAAAATTCCAGTCTGAACTCATCTCTTATCGGAGAGTTACATAGAATTACTTGGCGTTTCTCCCGGCGGCGTCACAGACGTAGTTACTGATCCCGTAGAAATATCGGATCGATAATTTACATAACATACATCACGCCTCCATCCCATAGGGATAGGCAGAGACCACGTCCTTCCACTTTAAAACCTTTCATACAAGTTCGTCGGTTTAAAGTTCTCTTGACCTGGCCCCTATTTAAAATGTCCTGAATTTGAATAATATAAACACAGGCAAAAAATTATTAAATTCGGTACTGCCGTTTGAAGAAATTCCTTTAATATATACACGTATAGCACGTAAAGATATATGTTATATAAAATCCACCGGACATAAACGTTACAAAAAGCCCAAAGTGGAAAATTTTCCAAGGCATGTTCCTACATCGTATAACAGATTCACGATGCTTGTTAAAAACAAAATTTAAATCAGAGCCACTAGACTGCATTCTCTTTTTTAGGTTGAAAAAATATCTTGCTACTGAATATTTAAACACATTACTGCAGTTAAAACATAAAAAATGGCCATATCAGAACACATACCCAGATTTTGAAGCAAAGACCACATTGAATTAGATTGTAAAACTCAATGAACTGATATCACAAGCTGTACAATAAATCAAATTAAAATTTATTAATCAAAGGAAATACATTTCAAATCGGAGTTTACTAAGTTTGATTCTAGTGGGGAATTTAAAACTATACGGCTTTAAATAACATTAGTGGTCTCTTTAAGTGACTATATAATATTCTTTAATTAATTCTCGCGAAGGCTAATTTAGGGTATTGTCATCATTATAGAATAAAAACGTTCAGAGACCACGGAAGGATGTTTACTGACAAAGATCTTAGTTAAATACAAACCATGTTTATCCTTTTCTTTCAAGAGCCGTTCCATATCACCAGCCTTATCTTTAACTCGGCCAAAGAAATCTATCCGAGAAGGTATGCGTGCGAGAGAATATTTTATTTTTAAAACTAGTGCTTTTTTCAACTTCAAATCCAGTATCTGAAGTTATCTTATGATCAAAGCATCAAAATAGTCAAAATATAAATAAAAACAAAAACTTCTGCAACAATATACATTACGACGCTGTAAAGACAACCAGTAGTAACCCGTAAATATAAAAAAAGGTAATTAGCAGCCCATTAACGTCCCATTGCTAGGCACAGGCTTGCTTACTTATAAGAGAGAGGGTTTTAGAGGACAGACCAACCACGCTGCTCCACTGCAGATTGGCAGGCATAGTACATAAGTGCACTCTCTATCTTTTCACTCTCA
This sequence comes from Elymnias hypermnestra, assembly GCA_015832385.1. NCBI lineage: Eukaryota > Metazoa > Arthropoda > Insecta > Lepidoptera > Nymphalidae > Elymnias > Elymnias hypermnestra. Next base: position 2,991,258 of record JACTOM010000068.1, on the reverse strand, counting down.
TAGTCCGATGTAACACGACCGGAGAGAGATCAGGCGCAGGATCGACGGCCTAATGTGTTTTCCGAAGCACGGGGATGGAGAACACCATCAACTTACCAACTTCAGGCAAATACTCAAAATCAATTTTTGAATAGTGAATTCACTTGACCCAGGACTCGAACACATGACCTCATATATGTAGCGGAACATTCTGACCATTAACCCAATGTACTTTAAAATAATGCCGCTAAAGTACATATTGTTAAAACAATATCTTTCATGTTACAACGTGTGTGCCTTCTTAAACACAAACAAAAATTAAAAATTAATTAAAATAAATCAACTATACGTGTCGGGAAAAATGATCTACCTAATTTGATTCAGCGTCTGTAAAAATCAATATGACTAGTATAAAAAGCTAGTATTGCTTGTATGTCTTTCAATTTCATTAAGGTCTGGCAACATTTTATGTATATAACTAAATTTTATGACATTAAAAAGACGTGTAATATAATAAAGTTGTGGTATTAGTTGATAATGGTGGTGATGAGGAGAATGATAATAATCATCAATGATGATGACAATGATGATTTATGATTTATCTCACCGGATATCCGTTTGGCTGCGTCCGGACTGGCAGACTGCGTCAGTGCTGCCACTTTCATGTACTCGCTCGTTATAAGACCCGCGGCCTAAACAAATTTTATTTTCCTAAACTATTTATTTATTTATACACTTTATTGCACATTTTTCTCTTATTACATACAAGGAAATAAACTTATTTATAAGAGAAATAAGTACAATAGGGTATTATCGCTAGATAGCGATTTCTTCCAGACAGCCTTGGGTTAAATAAGCTGAAAATAATAAAGGAGGTAGACAATAGAATAAACATACATACAAATATATACGTACAAACTAGACAATCAAAATATTAAAGTAGAATAGGAAAGCTCTGTTGCGTCGCCATTAATCTGTACATTGGTAGCAAATTTGTCACCGATTGGGATAGTAGAGTCTACTGAAAAGAAACAAGCAGGAAACACAGTGGCAGCTCTTTTCTAACATAGTTTTAGAAGGTTACATTATGTATATATTTAGCTTCCAAATATAACTAGTATCAAGTCCTAATATTTTTATTCAAATAAGATGAAATATATAAAAATTATTTACCTCAAGACTGGCCGGACTCATGGCTGAATACTCCTCGCTGAGCAGTTCCACAATCAATCCCTCTATGTCGAAGAACAGGATGTGACTTTCCGGATCTATTTACAAAATTATTACATATACAGAAAGGCTCCGAAAATACCAAGAATTGATTATCTCTAATAAACAAATAATAATAATTGGCAAATCATCGGTAAGTATGAGAACATTTTAGTATAAAAACATCTTTCCCAATCTATGTCATCGTAATGCATTTACGAAATTATATGTCAGTCTTGTTGCTATATACTACTCTTTCTATATTTTTTGGCCTTAAGTGATAGGGAGGGACTGTCATTGTTGGCTACCAAAAATAGGCATTCTTGCGGAAATAAGTATATCGGTACGGTATCACTTTTTACTTCTTTGGGGTTGAGGTTATGTCTTGATAGAGGTAATGGGCGCAACATATTTTAGTTATTATATTATATTTTTATATAATTATACAATTGGTTTTGCTGCAGCGGGAACTATTTGAACCAGACTACGCACACATACCCACACGCACGCACGCACGCAGACATACACATTCATAATTTTAATATTTATACTTCTCTTCTAATGTTACTATTGTAAAAAGACTGATGTCTAAGACATGGGCTTAACTTACTTGATTAGGATAAAAAAAATCCAAGATTCATTTACATACAGGCTTATCAAAAAGGCTCTAACTCACCAGCGGGATTGCCTCTGAATCCCTGGATGGTAAGCGGGGCCCTACGTGCCCTGGCGGGTTCTGCTAAGGGACCTGCATTTCCGCTTCGGTCTGTGGCTTGTAACGCAGCCAAACCTCGTTGAGTAGCTGCCCTCATGGCGTTCAGATTCCTATGACGAAGACCCCTTAAAGAAAAAAAAACAGTCACTAAACGTCGTAATTCTTAGCTTAAATAATAGACGGTCAACTTGTATTTTAAACATTTTGATGTTTTTGTAATTTTTATGATTATATCACCCCATTTATTAACCTAGGTCACCAATAATTATTAAATGACAAAACTACGAACTTGCTTGAACTTCTTTGAAACACTGCCTTACAACATTAGGATTTTACACTTTAAGTCTTTATATTCATTTTCTTTTTCCACACATTAAATAAATTAGTAGTCATACGGAGTGTCGATAGCAGTGAAAACTTCTGTTTTATAAGGAATAGGTATTTTTTTAAACCTTGAAACAAAATGAATATAAAATAATCAAAATATAAAAAAATTGTCTGTAAAGACATACACAGCACTTATATTGCACGCAAGTGACGTCATAAGCATGTTGGTGATGGTAATGCAAAGCCATAGATTTACCCTCTACCAAAAAATGCTCATGGCGGCCAAAGAAGTATTAATTTTTAAAATTTTATGCCTTAAGAAAATGAATAGAATTAGATATTACCTAAAGAAATGTAAAGCCGGATTCGCCAGGCCCTGAAGGTCGGTGCCGGCAGTCAATGCACCTCCTAATTCATTTTCTAAGGTCTCGTCGCACGCTGCTAGAACCTCTTCAGCAACCATACCTATTACGAAGTGATACAGACCACATTGACGATTATAACGCCGAGAACAATAAAGTTACCTGTTTTCACGTTCCTACTTTTACTTTAAACTCTCCCTATTTTCATATTTCTATCTACTTAATACATACTTTCCTATGACAAATGTCTTCTGGAAACAATCTCTTTTCACATATTGTTTTATTAGATTTGGTACAAAAATCTATCATATAAAATGCCACTGTCACAATGTCACAATGTTAGTTACCGTACTCCTCCGAAACGGCTTTACCGATTTGTACCAAATATATTTATATATTTATATTTCTATTCAGTTGGTCTGAGAATCGGCTACTATCTATTTTTCATATCCCTAAGTGATAAGGGTTGTTAACCCTTAAATTTTTTTCTAATTTTTGGACGAAATTTTTTATTTTTATTATTTTGTGATACATCTTACAAACATACATACAACCCTAAATTTTCACCGTTCTATCACCAACCCCTATTTTTAGTAGCGATAATAGTAATTATTTGACAACAACGTTTGCTGGGTCAGCTAGTCAATAATTAAAATACCTTTATGTTGCCCCTCGTTGTTATGTATTTTACACTCGTTACCTAATTTTAATAATTAAAGAAAATATAAAAATATTTTCTTTAATTGAATTTTCAAATACTTTTACAATTGAAAGTGGTTATTTTTAAATATAAATTCATACGTCAGCGACGTTATCATGTATTAAGAAAGCCACACATATCCATCACATAAAGAAATAGATAAATTCTTCCTTTCATGTTGTTGAAAACAAAAAAGTAGTCATAGCATAACGTTTATATATATCTTTAATTTAGTTGAAATATCATACCATAATAATTAGTAGAAAATAACTGCCTTGTACATATTACAACACTGTATATTGTAGCAATTGTCCTAGATATAAAAATCAATAGAGAGCAACCATAAAAGGTAAATAACATCATACCAGGTTAACGCGCTTCCAACTTAGACTGTACTTATGAGATTATAATCATAACACTAACCTAACAGTAATAAAAAAAGGACGCGAAAATATACAAATAGGTATTATCAAAATTCTTACCATGTAACACCCTGTCCAGATGGCCGGTCTCCATTTGCCACACGTATACAGTACCATCACTGCATCCCACCACCATAAAGTCGTCCAGCGGTCGCCATTTTATGGTGACCACAGGAAAGAGGTGACGCGACGCGAGTGTCACGCATTTTCTTTCCGCCAAACCTTTTAATAATAAAAAATATATGAGCTAACTGGTAATATATAAAAATATTATTTAATACATACCAGGATAGAAATATGTTATATTTTTCCAATGGCGGGCTCTAGAAAATCATTTGAACGAAATGAGACCGAAAACATATTAACAAATTGGTTATATTAAAATGTGCTTTAACACATTTATTATAAGATTCGATTGAATTTACAATAACTCCTATTTATTCATTAACCTTGCCATCTTAGTTGTGTTATTTTAAAACTATTTGGCGCTGGTTTTGTTTTGCAGAATCCGATAAGTTAAAATGGGATCGCTTATCTTACGGAATGGATTTCAAAAGTAAGCCAGCTGGTCGCGGCGTAGAAGATACGTTGTATAAAAATCCCTCATATAAAAGTTTAGAAAAGCACAATGACGAATTTTAAACACCCCAAAGTATCTTTAAATTGACTTTAAAAAACTTTTTTATACAATCTGTAAATACATGAAACAAATGCGACATTATCTTAGTCAGCATCCACGTGTTTTCAGGGAATATTACCATGTATAGCCCGCCATTTCAAATTACAGGAACTTGATGGACATAAGCCCCAAACTCTTTCCTTTCTCTCTATAAGTGAAAAGGATTGTTGCCTGCACTAAGGCTGACGTTAATAGGCTACATGAACAAGACAAATATAGTTTTCTATTCATATTATATTAAAAACTATAAATAAAATAATTCTTACTTAACAAGGTCACGCTGTGATCGGAGGCAACTGAGCAAATGCACTTCTGGATTCTTGGCTAAAATAAAAACTATATTTATAATTACACAGTCAATTACATTTGTTTTTACAGGCTTAATAGAAGAAATGTGTTTTTGCTACCAATACATATATACGACATATTACAAATCATTATAACTTTAGATTTATCTATTTTTATTTATTTTAGTTTAAATTTTGATTCCGCATGTATCTTCAAGTTGACATTATTCATTTTAATTTTTCTTTCATTTTCGAATAATTTAAAACTAAATTTAATTATGTAATTTAATTTAATTGTAAAAAATCTTTATTTGCGTACATGTACATCTATCTATATTAGTTTTACTTACGCTGCAATTCTGTGGTGGTACAATAAGCTGTTGGATTTCACCGGCATGTACACAAAAACGATGTAACAAAGCACCACTGAACAAATCCCATAGACACACAGCAAAATCTATACCACCGGACACCAAGTGTGATTTGTCGTATCTAAAACAAGTAATATTAAAAAAGTGAATCCCTTCTTAAAAGTAAGGATGGCAAGGTTCTAACACAATTTATTTCAGGCATATACTTCAAGTACATTATAAATAATGAAAACATAAACATAGCTTAACAGTATCTGACATTTTACTGTTATAAAATATCTGTTACTGTTTTTTAAACAGATATCTATGTTATGCAAAATGTACTTTCAGTAAATTTTATAGGATTCTATTTAATTTTCAATAATTTGTATCACATTATTAACCATGGCACTTTTACTTAAAACTGTATACACCATTCTTGAATCCATTTGAATGCATACGAAAAAAATCAGCACAGAAGAATTTTATAAATATTTAAAGATATATAGATAGATTGATCAGTTGTTGAAATTTGACCATAATTAGATTTTATACATACCCAATATTAGCGGTTCTAATTTTACGAGCAAATATATATATACATCTAGGTATATATAGAAGATAATAGTATAGACAAACTCATTGAAACAAGAAATAACTTATGATATCAATTCTATTTTTGTACTAAATTAAGGTCTATTCGGGTTTTTGTAACCCTAAAAGTGTATTAGTTATGCCATGATGCGTACAAACCTTTAAGACGTATATTCGGTAAAGATAACTAAAGTACCTGTGATGAACATGATGTGGGTAGAGAAGACAATTAACTCTACCATTGTGGCCAAGAAGAAGCTGATGTAAAGGCAAATCTGTAACAAATAAAGTAATACTTGATATTGTAACACAGCCGGAATTCGACCCTTATTCGCACTAAATTGAAGTTTTAGTCAAATGAACAAGGTTTATATGCTATAATAACAGGCGCCTACAAATATAAATAATAAGAGCTAATTTCCCTTAATTATAACATAAATCTTTATTGTAGCCTGTTTGTTGATCACAGTGGGAGCCCCATATAAGTGGTCTATCGAACAGGCTCAGCTCTGCGGCTTACGCAGTTAAAAGAAATCGTCGTCTGACAGATGTTGATACTGCCAGACTGGTATATTTCAGCTATTTTCACAGCATTATGTCATATGGTATTCTACTTTGGGGTAATGCGGCTGGTATAGATGCCATATTTGTGTTGCAGAAAAGGGCCGTTCGTGCGATTTACAATATGGGTCCAAGAGAGTCGCTAAGAAACAAATTCAAAGCAGTTAACATAATGACAGTTCACTGCGTATATATATTAGAAAGGTTTTACGTACATAAAAACATTGACTCTTTCAATAAAAAGAAAATATATAAATTGTGTACTAAAAGTAGGAATTTAAAAAGGATCCAAAGTTTATTAATGTGCTTTTTAAACTCAATATATGATTAATAACATTCCTTTGCGATTTTACGTTAAACTATACTGAAAAAGTAAAGTTAAATACTAAAATTTACCGTCCAACTGCTGATGGCTGCCATGCAAGAGTTGCAACTGAACTGTATGAGTTGCGTTCACTATCACTATGGAGCCGTCTTCACGACCCACCACTAAGCGATTCGCCGCCAGAAGGTATATAGAAGCAGTCAATTTAATCTCTGTAACAATGGTTATACTTAAAATATTTGTGTTGGTATTTGTTAATGAATCATTATCAACATAAAAAGATAAAGTGTCAGCATGATGTTATAACTTCCTTTCCTAGGCATGTCCTATTAATATTCTACTATATGTATCTGTTTGCATTTATGCACTACTAAATAAAAATTTTGTTTTTCAGTTTTACTTATTTTTATTTATTTATTAAGCCAGCCACAGAGCGCACCAGAGCACTTAACTCCTTCCGTCGAATATTTCTGCAATAAGTTATACGTTTACAAATAACCTTTAAATATTACCTGGTTCCTCAGGGTGGCTGAATTGGTCCAGTATTCCAACGGGGCTGGGATTCATTTCCGCCCATGCCATCTCCAAGCTCGTGAGTACAATAGGCGCATGAGCTACCGAAAAATATCATTTTCAATTTTCAATATGAAATTTTTTCAAAACTATAACTCACAAAAGGATGAATATTAGTAAATAAATAAATACCACTTACAAATAGTCTGCCCTGGTTGTGGTACGACCGCATTGTCCACGTTCCAAAGAGACACGACTCCGGCGGAATCGCCTCTCAACAGTAACCTTCTCTGTTTCCCTCCCACCGATGTAAGAATGAACCTCATTGCCGGTGGACATGATAGTAACTACAACATACTTGCACATATACATTCTACCTCAAATAAAAAAGCAATATATATAAAGGCGGCGCCGTATTGTTATAAGACGGAAGGGATGCCATCACCCCTAACATCTTCGTAGAATGAAGTGATAACAAAAATATTAAAAGTGAAAATTGAAGAGTTAGTTTCAACGTGTCACCACGGCCCGACCTTATTTCTACCTTATGCCTAATATATACTCACTTGTTCAAAATATACATAGTGTTAGATAGTGATATATGAAAGTGAGTTAACGATAATGAACAACCTAAAGCCAGAAGATCGTTTCAAAATTACTAATTTATTAGTTAACCAACTACGGTATAGTACAACCATCCTACAATATGTTTTAATGTGAAAGTTTTGATGAATCTAATTCATTCATGGAAAAGTGGGTAAAAACATTTAGCGGAAATTTGACATACACATAAAATATAAAACATAAAATACATATTATCAACATAAAATAAATATATATATAGGTGGGTTGTTCGTTTAACATAGATAGCGATAGTAGCTATTTATTTTTTTAATACAATTATGAAATTGGGGCAGCCGATGTCAGAAGCAGAACCCACTATTTTATAAATCATGCCTAGAAAATGGAGCAATAGGCTTAATGAATGATATGATTACAAACCTTATTGTCCGGATGAGCTAGAATGCTAAACAGCACAGGGCTGTCATGTTCTACAGAAGGGCCGTGAAAACCTTTATGATCTGGCACAGAACTGCAATGGAAGTTTTAATTATATTTCTACACAAATCTAACGTTAACAATTGCACAAATATTTATCTCATATTTACAGATGAAATAAACTAACTTGAAACAACATATTATTTAAACAGACAGTATGAAAACAATTTCGTTTAATTTAAACATATTTTCATTAAGATTGCGATATTAAACACTTTGAAATTTTTAACAAGATTACTTGATGAATTATTTATTTAAGCTACTTCGATGGTGTTATTTAGATCTCAATTAGGCCAGCCTTCCGATACTATATATTGCAACTGAAATTCTGTGCATAATATTAATTACCTATTTTGTGACAAATACTGTACTCTTCAAAAGTTTATTTACCCATTTTTTTGCACATGTGTCTAGTGTTAACAACAGGAATAAATGTATAGTTTGACAACTTTTTATGCGATATTCTTCTCTACGAGCGATGTATCATAATTAGTTTGTGTTTAGACTCTTAGCTTATTATGTCGGTACGATTTCATGTTACCGATTTTGTTTTAGTTTTTCTTTGATAAATTACGTATTGGTGTTTAATTGTAATAAGTATAATAAAAACTGATATCTTTCTAGATATACCCGAGTAAGGCAACATTTCATCAACGTCATCTATTAAATGACAAGAAAAGTGATAATAGAGAACTAAGAACAAGTTACCATTTACATCTAATAAGTAAGATGAAAAATATCGCAAAATAGGTTGACAATCTAAACAAAAGAAGGTTGTGGGGGTGGATTCGAATCACAAATCGCTGTATATCAGTGTCTCGTTGTGTAAATAATTGTTCATAAAAGTAAAACAAATTAATGGAATTTCTCATGATGTGCTATATGCAACATAACTAAACTACCTAAAAAATTAAATATACAACTCAGGCTGCCTTTTTCTTTTTTTTGCTTTTTTCCAAATCCAAAGTACATCGTAAAAAAAGCAACCTATTTTCTATATAACATTCTTCGCTACAAAAAAAAAACACGCTAACTCACACACCAACGTACATCTTTACAAATGTATCATATCCAGATTGACAAACGAAAATAAAAAATATATATTTTACGAACTCACGTAAACTACAATCTACTCTTTACTATTATTTCAACATTTGTGATAATTAGAAAAATGATTGTTTTTTACATCATCGTCAATCTGGATACATATCAAATGGCATAAACTTTATAAACAAAATGAAAATGTATAAACATGTGCGCATGATGTTGATGAATTATGTTGATTATATAGCGAACTAAAAGGACCTACGAACTAAATCAGTAGGTGAAGCTACAAACGAAATAACAACAGACGTAGAATGACATAGTGCTGACCTACTGATAGCTCGCCCGCGTAGTTTGCTATAAAAAGAAACATCACTTTTAGCCATACATTTAACGAAAATCTAGATACAGCAACACCTAATTCTAGCAGATTTATTCGTTTTAAAGACTTTTAAAACAAAAAAAAGTTTTTTGAAAACTATCTGGGTAACCTAGGCAATACGAAAACGCGTAATTTTGAAATACAGTCAAAGTAATCAGTGAGACAACATTAAAAATTGGACATTTTTAAGAACATATTTGGTAAAAACTGCACTATTTTAAAAAATTTTATTAAGTCAAAAATCGAAAATATCCGAAAAATTTTGATATTTTTTTTTTGATAACAAATTTACGGCAAACGTCAAATATTGCGCAATATTTAAAAAAAAACCATGATATGTATCTCTCTCACGGTCCTATAATTTATTAATTATTTGGCTGTACTCATGACGATTATATCATAGTGGAATTTAGTATTGTTATCAGAAAATAATCCTAGCATCAAGGTAACCACAAAACTTGAAATTATATTCATCAGATTCAGTAGTTTTCAAGTCCCAAAAATCACTCAAAAGACAAACTTTAGAGTTTAAGTATCATTTCCTCAACGTGATTAAAAAACCAAAATCAACGCAGGCGTTTGTGCTCTGATGATATTCTAATGCCAAAAAAAAAATAAACTGATGAAATTTAAGTTGTAATTTGAAAAATTTTGACATAACATTCATATTTGACTATGTCGATAATTTTTTGATGATCGCTTATTTTATAGAAATGCTATAATTTTTGTGTATGTCGTAATTTACGAAAATATATATAAGTATATATACGAATTCGTGAATTAATAAGAAACATTTTTGAAGTTATACTTCTTTTAGCGCGTTATGAAAAAAAGATGAGTCACAAAAAAGCGACACACTAAGGTCAGCTATAGTCAACATTTTAGTTTTTATATTACTTGTTAGATATATTATGACATTGAAGATATTAACGTGACATTCGTATCAAAATTATAACTTTTAGACAAAACTATAGAAAACAGATTATAAACTATTTACATCAAATGAAAGTTAGTTTACGTTTATTATTTCTACAAACTAAGGCGGATGATGAATTTTTTGAAAAGATTTTTATCTTGTTACGCTAAAGAAGTATAACTTCTAACACATGTACTTAAGTACACACACAATTTTTTTGTAATTAATGACTAAATTTTAAAATTCATTTTTATTGGATGCCAAAGTATTAAAGATACTTTTTTTTATTACAAGACCTATGCCAATGACTGTTTAAACATACTTAGAGCTAGTTAAAGCTTCGGACTGAGACGATGAAGGAATTGATTATATTTAATATTATAGATATATGATCAAAGTACATAAATTAATAATCCAATTAAAGTATTTTATATTTATTATAATGTAATATGATTACTTACTTTGCGGGTAGTTTATAAAGGTAACCCTTTCCTTCAGTAGACCAGACTAGGACCTTGTCAGGTGCTAGGAAGTCACCCGACATCCAACGTTCGCCTGTAGGTGCCTGAATCGAGCAAAGCACGGAGAAATCGCCTACAAAAATAAAATTATATTACCATAAACACGTTCTATCTACGTTGGTAGAAAACTAAAAATGCCACTTGAGAGAGAGAGAGAGAGGCAGAGGGCACTTTATATTATTTCCGTAATAAAAACTTCATTTAGATTTCATTTCAAAAATGTTCAAATACCTATATTAAAATCCAACTATTAGTTCACAGCTATTGAAAGCTGACATAAAAGGCTAAAAGTTTTCGTTCTATCTAACGAGTTTAAATAGCATAGAAATTGAATTTTATGTATGAATTTATAAATTGTTTTAATTATCTATCAAAACCACAAGACTGAAGTAAACCATACTATATATGTCGAAGAATAAGCGAGAGAAGGGAAGAAACATTAGTGGGTTCCATAATTCAACCTCCAAACTGTGGGCGTTGGTGGGTAATGTTGGTGCAATCAAACAGTTTATTAATTAACTCAGATTATAATGTCCAATCACCTAATTTTCCCGATATCAATTTACACAATCACATTAACAATAATAGTTACGAACGCGACAAACAAACAGTCCGCTCCAGCCTACCGTCACTCGAGAACTATCAAGCACGCACGTCGGCTTGTGACTCATTGACTCTGTCCAGCGGCCGATAGATAGACGGTGCCGGCGTTCCGCAAATTTAAACTCCGACATATACATGTTTATATATTCTACAAATGTTTACTATGTTCACCGTCCATCAGCCCACTCGATCACACTAACGCTTCTATCACGCATTCACCAGTTCACTCTCCAAGTCAAACGTACGTTAAGAAGTTTCACTTCAATAAACATCTTACCTGCATCATATATTTGGCAGTATTTAGCGCATACAATGAGTACAGTGCGTTGGTTGTACGCGCAGCAATTGAGTGACAGTGCGTTCAGACAACGTATCTGTTTCGATTCGTTCTCGTATATTGGTTCGGACTGCTTATTTTCATGGCCAAGTAGAGACCACACCTAGAGAAAGTTATTCGGTTTAGAAAAGCGTAGAACATCCCTTATCACAGACTTTTTTATTTGAATAATTTCCTAATAGATAGTCAATATCTAGTAACTAAATTCACCTGCAATGTCCTAAATTCTCGTTATAATTGTACATAACTAATTTAGGCGAAAATACACCCATACAAAAACTGTCAAAATTATGTAACAAGTGCACTAAAAATCAACGAACGTAAATATTTTTATCATGTAAAATTATGCAAAATGTTTTATGTAAAAAATAAGGTAAGTTAACAAGCAGCCTTATAGAAGAGAGATGTTTTTATTGTTACTCTTATGGCCTAACTAGGATTTACGATATACCCCACCTCCCTATGATGAACTCAAACAATACACGTTAATATAAATACGTGAACTTTAAATATAAATAATGCACACGAAAAATTGAAATTTTTACTTTCAACTACGTTATGAAACTAGGTTTAATAAATATAAAATAACTTTTAATAAAATTATCTTAGGTGTGATTTCACAATCGTCAGTTAAGAGTTTAATTGACCTCGGTATTTACTCATTACCCACGCGAGAGTAATTACCCCCAGTTTAGGAGCCATCATACTGCTCCATAACTGCCTCATTGGTCTGGTGGTTAGTATGTTCCGCCACAGTCATTAGGTTCTGGGTTCGAGCCCGGATCGGGTCAATTTGAAAATATTGAGTTTTCTATGGTTTGCCCGAAGTTAGAAAGTTGGCGGTGTGATCCACCCCCGTGGCTCGGAGAGCACGTTAAGCCGTCGGTCCTGCGCCTTTGAACCAGAGACACAATTACATGATTATTATTATTTTTTATTTGGACATTTACTAGTAATTTAACTAAATTCTTGTCATTGTGCACTATAAACTTTAGCAATGAGAGTAAGAGTCTTCATAGAGTTTGAAGAATGGCTTTAAAATCACACATATTTGTAACTTGCTTTATGATAATTCTTTGTGATGTTTGCAGCACTCATTAATTAAATAATTTGAATGTTTTATCTCTTGATTCGGCACACTTGATTGAATATGTCCTAAATTATGCATAATAACGCATAATAGCATTTTGATTTCTATACATATACCTTGACAGTACCAGTTATGGAGATAGCAAGCACTACATCATCTTTTCTTGAAGAGGGTCGCAACACCTGTAATTTTTATCACAGTAATTAATATCTGTTGGGGTCAGGGTTTCTTGTACTTACTTTTGTTAGGTTTTTATATTAATTAACTTCAGAAATAATACTGTAAGATTTCATATATAAAAACGATTGCCTAATTTGATATCAATTTGAACAATAAGAACTGATTTCAATTACAAGAATGTTTAAAATATCACTTACATGTAAAGCAGATATCCAATCTGGATTCATCTTAGAACTCAAACAGAATAATATCTCCAATGAAAATGGATCCATAATCAATATCTCAGCATAGTATCCATTACAGAAGAGACGGAGGTCGTCACTATTGCACATATGATATGCCTGAATGAAAATGAAATTTAATTTAGAATGTAATTCTAAGAATATCACATAAATATATATAAAATAACACAGCTGTTACACATGATATACAAATTATGCAGTTTGTAAACTATATCTTTTAACATCAATGATTTGTTAAGCTACAATTTGCTTGATGATATCTAAAGTGTGAGCTTGTTAAGTGATACATACCTGTATATTTGTGTGGACTTGTGTCAGTTTTACACTCTCCCTGCACTTTCCATCGACAAGATCCCAAGTGCACATTTCACCTGCCTCAGATGAGCTCACAATGAAGTTATTATCCTGTAATATTCTTATGATTTAAAAAAATTTTAATTGGATTGCAGTAAGATAAAAAAATGAGAGATTTAGTGTTAAATTACAGTACAATCTAATTTAACATTTTAGGATAATACGAAATTTCCTCTTTTTCTATTGCTACAAAACAAATTTTCCCTTTCATTTGTGGAATTTTGTCCAGAAGATAACTTACAAGTATTTTATCGAACACTATATTTCTTCCAATATTTCTGTAAGAGTAGGAAACTCAAGGCATTTATGAAGCTCTAATTAAGTTAAATCATATGCCAAAACAAACAGTAGATCAGATATGTTGAAGTCTTTAAATCTCACAATTATTCTTTAATAGCCCAAATCTTGGAAAGGAGACTTTGGTATTATTGTGACTATTTACTAGTTGGTGTCCTTAATTCACAAGATAAATTTGAATATACAAGCAAAGACAAAAACTCAACAAATATATCTATACTATCTTATCTAGATCTAGCCAATATCTATGTTGATCTATGACATACAAATGTTTTTTTATTGATACTGCCCCTACCATGTAAGTGTTTTTTTGAGATCCCAGTACAGACAGTCCAAATTTTAACAAAAACCAAACTGGCAGCACAAACTATTACATAATGAGAAAAAAATTAATCAGATAAAATACATTTAAGTCATTCACCTGTATTATGGAGGCTCTGGATAAACAGGTGACAGGGGCAGTGTGCCCCACAAGTAAGCAGCGTGGGGTCATTTTCAAAGTCTCTGGTTCAACTTGCCAGATGCATATTTGACCATCATAACAGCCTGTGACTAAGGTCTTTTGATCTCTTGAAAGGTAAACTGATGATACACAGTGTGTTGGTGCATGTTTGCCCCACAGTACTACTGGGACTATGAGATTAGTACCTGGCATGATGACTGAAAAAAAAATTGTCTTAAACAACAAATAAAGTTGTATATCTGTCAATGCAGTAAAAAAACATGACATTGAATATATCAATGTAGTAACATATTTGAGAAACAAACAATTATTATAGCCCTTGAAATGATATTGTTAAATTTTCACAATAATCAGTTAAGTTTCTTATTTGTAATTTACAAAACTTTTACAGGAAATCTTTTCCCTATAGCTGTATATGATAATAATAAAAAACAGGAATATTGAAATAAAGTATTTCAATAATTTTCCATCTGTAGCACATACATTTACATATTGATTATATGTAAATTTGATATTAGAACTCTTATTAAGTTATTTAATTTGGGTTATAATTTAAAATTCACATTTAATTTAAAAACCCAAAATTAAACTTACTAGTTTATTTAGAAATGGATGTTGAAGTAAATTTATGGTAATATTAATTTTATAAGACTTGAATACTAAGGAAAAAAAACATTTTTTTTTAATTTATTAACGTCGGCCGCTATAGAGAGTATAAAGCATAAATAAGACGAACATAAAGTACTTTTCCTTTTTTTTTTAAACCGACATATATAGTTCCGATAGGAAAATTTGCAAACATTCTTATTGGTATCTAATTTAGTGGTTGTAGTCTCTATACTTACGGTTAATCATATATGTAAGGAATGTACTTTTTATGATAATGGAGAGCGTCTAACAAATAACATAATTACCCATGAAAATTAATTGTTTGCATATTAAAACGATAAGAAATGAGATGATTAGTCTAAGCAAGGACATATTCATAAATAACAAACCTGAACTGTTATCAATATGGACGAAACTCTAAGGGACTAAAGTATTAGTTCGTGCGAACCCATACACAAGGGCTCCCTGCTGAAAAATGCATGGAATTTATTGTAATTAAATAAATATTTTTCACGCAATACGACAAAAATAATCAATGAACAGATGACATTGACAGCTTACTGTCAATAATTTTTATTTCATTATATCCCTTTAACAGGTTCAGCAAAAGATTAACACCATACGCCTTTCTCCGTCAAATTATTATTTTTTTATTAAATTGATTAATAGCCCTTCGTTCTAGTCATGTGCTAGCTCTAGTTGGAATATGAAATATTGTAACTAATAGTGTAGTCATTAATTTTCATATTTAACCAAAACTAGGTTAGTGGTAAAATTTAAAATTTCCTGCCTAGATAGATTTTGTATTCCAAAATGAAGTGCCAATGAAATAAATGTTTTTTTTTACTTAAACGTATTTTGTAATAATCTTTAATGCCAATGTGATATACTCGTGATAAAGATATGTAACTGGTTTCCCATAATAATACTTCATGTAATAATGGCCATTCGCAAAATTCGATAATAACTTTTTAATAAAAACCTTATAGACACAGTTGACTTTGATTAACAAACTGCCATAATTCTAATTTTTACGGCTTCAATAATATGAAGATGACTTCCAATTTGAAATTACGATCGAAAGGTAATTTAAAAGACGAAAAGGTTATGGATTTAGCTGGCAAAATTGAAGAAACTGATGAAATGAAATTAAAAATGTTAGCTGGCCTTGACAAACCAGACCCTGACGATGTTTTCTATCCCGCAGAATTAAATGCACATTTAATTGAACAGCTTAAGGTAGAAGTAATTCTATTTTTTTATTACCAGGTATTTTATATTGCTATACAATAATACAGAGCAAACCTATAGTGATTGCAATTTCATTTTATTAGGAATTGAACGATAATAACTTAAAATTTAATAATTAATAATGAAATTTGTTTAAGATTATGACCTGTGAAAATAACGAGTTGCGTAAATGTGTATTCACAAAAGACGAGGAGCTAAAAGAATTAAATAAGACCATTACAGATTTAAACCAAAGGATTCGAGATATAATTTCTGGTTCTGGGCCAGCAATTTCATCAAAATCGGCCGGAGTTATTAGTGCCAAAATAACTGAACTATGCAAACAGAATCGTCATTTAGTTGCCGAAGTAGAAAGCTATAAGACTAAAAATGCGTCTCTTGAGAGAAAAATAATGCAATTGGATATTATAAACAAGGAGAATGAAAAATTAGAAGCGTGTTTATGTAAAGAAGAACCGATTGATGTCAACCCTGATGAACTTAAGGAATTAAACAGTAAACTTGCTGTAGTTAATAAAAAATTATATGAGAGCAAAAATAGAAATCTTGAATTGAAGAACGATATATTAATAGCTACTAAAATTTTGCAACAAGAGCTAGGTGATAAATTTACTAATATAAAAGATTTACAAAATGATTTAGCTGGTTGGAAAGGCAGGGCTCAGCAAATTGTTCTGTTGCATGCAAAAGTTAGTGAACTTGAAGATAAATTAAGTGGAAAGCAAAAAGACTTTACTGAAACGAAGAAGAAAGATCAAGGTCAAGTAAGTTAATGTAACTATCTCGATGGTAGTACAGTATTATTCGCTAAGACTAAACCTTATTAACACTATTTCTTTCAAGGTTATACGAGAACTAGAAATGAAAAGAAAGAGAGAAGTAGATCAAGCTATGAAAGAATTAGATTTGTTACGAGAGGAATGTCAAGAACTTAAAAAGAAATTAGATGGGTCACGGTGCAGAATAAGAAATCTGGAATGCGATGCAACACTTATTAGACAAAAAATGCAAACATTTGTTGAGAAAAGTAACCACGATGATCTTCTTATAAACGAACAGAGAGTGAGTTGTAGATATTCAATATAGATAGTAGATATCCTTTATATAATGGTTTATTTTTTCATGGAAATATATAACAAATTTCTTTCAGAATCAGATAAAAAATTTAGAAACATATTATCAAGAAATTCTCAAGGAAAATACAGCAAAAATGAACAAAATGAATAGTGAAATTGCTGAATATCAAAAGCTCATAAAAAATACAGATGCAAAAATTGATGCGCTAAGGCAACAAGCTTCCGAAAAAGCAACAAAAATAGAAGAATTAAGAGCTCAACTGTTGAGATATGAAGAATGTTCTTTACAGAGCGTATTTTTCACACCAATGAAAACCGCCACTGATAATGAAATAAAAAAATTATCTGAATTAGTAGTTACATTGAATGAAAGATTAGATGTCGAGCGTCATAAATGGGAAGATTTAGATTCACATCATAGAAAAATAAAAGAGAAGAAAAGGCGTTTAGAAAGACGTTTACTATCACTTGAAGAAGAATTGAAAATGTTGAAAGAAACATCCAAAAGAGGGTCAAGAGCGTCTAAAACACAACTCTCCAAAGAACAGCCTTTTGACGCTTTTACTCTAGGGGGATCTACAGTAGCCAAGAAACAATCGTCAGTCGCTGCACTTGCTGAAAAGCCTAGTGAAACCATATCATCAGAATCACCGACTGGTGAAGGTTACGATGCTTTAGAAAAAGACGAGTTGAAGTACAAACTAGAGCTAGCTGACGAAAAATTGAAAATTATGGAAGATAGATTAAAAATGATTGAAGAAGAAAAACAGGAAGATTATAATAATTTGACAGAAATGATACAAACTTCAAAGCAACTTTTTAATGAAGCTTTAACGGTTTTAAAACGTGATAAATGCCAATGTTCGTAGATTTCTTATTGTAATTTTAATAAACGATATATTTATTTTTATTTAATTTCATGTATACTAGTAATACTACTAGGAAAATAAACAATTTGTAAAAGCAAAGCCATACTCGTCTCGATACAATTATTTATTCCTGCTTTATCAGAGTTTTCCTTAGTACACAGTTTTACAGCCATTCAATCTTCCGTACAAAGTCTTAATTCAAACATAAATCAATTTCTTGTAATTTCTCAATACAGAACGTAATTCCAGCCTTGTCAGTACCAACGCGCCGGCCACTGAACTAAGCATAAATCCTCTTTGGCGCTCTGCATACCGTCTGCCCAATTGTCCGCCAATATAATATACTAACTATCGCACTCCGCTGCTAAAGCTGAATCCAAGGGCGCGTAACAATTATAAACAAGTTAAAAAAAATAAAGTCATTCCTACGCTTTACAATATGGACTTGGAACATTTAAAGACATCTCTGAACCATTTATGGGTATTGTCAACAGAGGGCACTAATTTCTTTTTCATAAAAACGGTTGTTAACTATAACTCATGATTAATGAATTAGTGTTTGAAAACATTCTATTAACATCAAATGTCATTCACTATAGAAAATGATACAATTTTGAAATAAATTAATGAAAATTATTATGATGTTTATTAAATATTTCATTAATATTTGAAAAATGAAACCAGGTATGGTTAGAGAACGAGTAGGAATTTAAAAATATTTATAATACCTAGTAAGTTCGAGTTGTCATGATGGCAACATTAAAAGCCGCCATTTGTCATATTTTTGGCATGCGCGTTCAGAGATGCTATTAAAATCGTGCTCACGAGTGTTTCTTGAAATAAAGTGAATTTTAAACTTTGTTTCTTTAACGTGAAACTTGTGCTTCTGTGAAATTAAGTGCCTTTATTTATTTAGTGAAGTGATTGTGTTTTTGATAAGGTCACGATGAATAAAACTTGCGCAAGGTGCGAAAAAACAGTTTATCCTACTGAGGAATTGAAATGTTTAGACAAGGTAATTTTCTTTTACATATTTCTTAAGTTGTCTTTATATTGGGAAACTGCTATAAAATTTCTTATAACAAATAATTATTCTTATCTATAGCTCTTTATTTTTAGCGCTATTTAGATGAATTATTAAAAACTTTAATAGTTCATTGTCATTGGCCGGTACACCAATTTATACAGTCGGACAAGTGAGTCATGAAATTATAAAAATTAGTGCTGATATCATTGTGACAATAATAATATAAGTATTCTGGTTGCAAAATCCCTTAACTCTTTATGTAGGTATAAAAGAAATTAATTGAAGTAGCGCAGCCCTATGATGGCTTTCTCGTTTCGATGGGTAGATTATAAATAGCTTTTGACCGCTAAAAAAAATTAAAAAACAAAAATTAAGTTTAAAATCATTTTTTAAACCTTTAAAATCATTTTTTCGTTTTTATTACCATAATGGCAAATGATAGTTCCTGATAAGTGAGAAATGCATATGTTATCACATTAGACCACTGATAAGCAATATCTTATCTTTGATATAAACCTTTATTTACTTATTTGGTCTAATGTATACCAAGATTTTTCTTGAAATATCTGGTTATATGGTACAGTTGACTTTAGTAAATAATACTCTAAGCTAAAAAATTGTACTATGAATTCTTTTACAAAAGATTTATAAAATGTAGGTCAGGATCAGTCAGTATAATAAATAAACATGGAAATTAGGATATCAATAAAACTAATTATTTTAAAACTTTATTTATTAATATAAATGTTTTTATTGTAATGAGAGTGACTTTTCTCATTCACAACACACACAAATAATCAATTTCTTTTTTATTATTTCTTATGGTAAGTTACTGTCAGTTACCTGAGAAGTAAATTACCTACTATTCTCTCTATGTAATAGATTAAAAATTATGTATGAAATTAGTTTTGTTATTATTATAAAGGTACATAGAAAGTGTCACCTTAAAATATAACAGTGACCTATGTATTTGTGTATTAAACACAAAATTAGACTTATTGGGTAAACTATACTGAAAATTAATAAATGATTTAAAAAATAATATTAAAAAGATTTTGTCAAACTATTTCTTACTATCTATTCTTTAAAATTCCCATCAATTTTATTATTGAAATAAATTTTAATATTTAAATAGCTTATTTTACTAAATGCATTATAATTAGTTATAGAAATAAAATAATTGTCAACCTGCTGGTTTGTTTTGAGCACATTTTTTATTAGTATAGAAAAATCATTGAGTCATATTTATTCTAAATATGTCCATATAGAATAAAATTCTTAAAATAAATTAAGATAGATCGTTCAGTTATTTTGTGAAACAATGTCAAAAGGAATGCTTGTGTAATTTCTGTGGCATACTTTACAAATTACATATTTGCTTACATTATAATATCATACCTTAATAATCACATTTTAATATAATAATTATATAAATCTTATTCATTCCATAAGCTGTGATCACTACTATAGTAGTTGTATATACATGCCTAAAATTCTGAATATTTTCTAATATGTACAATTTTGTATACTTTTTTATAAGCTTCTGTATGGAGTTGATATTTGCACCATAGTTTTTGAAGAGATGCTTAGATGGGCATGTGCACAGATGTGTATCCAAAATTGTAAAACAGCACTTGAGCATCATAATTTATTGTTATACATATTATAATATAAGAAACCAGTGACAAGTGTAAAATTTGTAATCCTAGAGAGTACTTATTCAGGAGATCAAGCCCATCATCACTACTATTTTCACCCACCATTTGAATGTAATATTTATTCCTGAAAATAGGAACAGGAGTTATATACTTTGTTGTTGCTCATACAGATATCCTTTTTCAAAATCAATCTTGTATATAATTTCTTAATTTTGCCCAGCAAGAATTTAATTTAAGATTTTTAATTGGAAGTAATTAAGCTCTGTGCATTTTCTCCTTATATGTGACACACATTTAGAAATATTTGTTCTACTGAGATAATGTCATACAAGGTTATTTAAGTCAATTTGGTGAGTAAGAAACTTGTTCACAAATATGGGTACAATAAATGTGCAATCAAAACATATTTCAAAAATTAATTTTAAAAAAATTTAAAAAATTTGGCTGTCAGGCTGTCAGGGAGTTGGTACTTTCCGAAAGAATGGATGATTGTGTGAAAGAAGTGAAATACGTGATTCCTAGACTCAACTGGATCAGGCTAAAAGTTGGACTTACTCGGATCTTTGTCTTGGGTGCTTATGCTCCGCCAGATCTGGGCACGAGAAAGTCCAATAAAGCCCAAAAAGAAATAGATGAGTATTGGGAAAGTGTGAGTGATACGTTGAATGAATGTGAACCGAATGAGCGAATAATTATGTTAGGAGATTTTAATGGATGGGTAGGTGTGAAACGTGATGGATATGAAAGGACTCTTGGTATGTTTGGTGACAAACGGGTGAATGAAAATGGACGAAGTTTGCTTGGAATATGTGTGGAACATAGTCTTTTTGTGGCAAACACTATGTTTGAGCACAAGGGGATTCATGTGTATACAAGGGAAGAAGGGAATGCTAGAAGTATGATTGATTTTGTAATTGTGGACGAAAAACTGAAGAAGAAAGTTCTAGATGCTCGAGTATACCGCGGGGTCGACATCGATACTGACCACTACCTGGTTGTTGCCCGAATCGGTGGTCTTTTTAATCGGTGGCGCCATAGAAAGAAGGAAACCTCGAGCATTCTTGAACGAATAAAAGTGGAGAGATTGCAAGAAGAGGATGTTAGAGAAGAATATCTGAAAAATTTGAGTGGGCGATTCAAGAGTGAAGACGAAGGAAATGAGATTGAAAGTTTATGGAATAAATTTAAAGATGGAGTGGTTGGTGCTGCTATTGATGTATGTGGCGTGTCTAAAAGGAGGAAAGGTAAGAAAGAGAAGAATTTGTGGATGGACAAAAATGTTCAAGCAGCTGTGTGTGAAAAGAAGAAAGCTTGGTCCGATTGGTTGGCTACAAAAGCGAACCAACGAATGCAAAAGGCAACGAATGATGACGTAAAAAAGGCAAGAATGGAATACAAAAGGGTGAAAGTAATCGTGAAAGAAGCTGTAAGAAAGAAAAAAGAAGAATACAGTGATATGTATGATAGGAGACTTTCTGATGATTTTCAGTCAAACAAAAAGTTTTTCTGGAAATCAATACAATTTGCCCGAGGGAGATCTACTTCCTCGGAGCTTTGTAAAATCAGAAGTTTAGATGGAAGTTTAATAAAAGGAGAAGAATGGATATTGAAGAGATGGAAGGATCATTTTGAAAGTTTGTTTGAAAGAAATGAAGCAGAGGTAAATATGGCCTCTGCGGATAGCAATGAATGTAAGACAAGTGATAGCGAGATTAGTATGGATGACATCATGAAAGCGATAAAAGGTATGAAATCAGGTAAGGCTGCTGGGTATGACAGAGTGTCAGTCGAGATGCTGAAGGCTGGCCGCGGGATTGTGGTAGCTCAGCTGTACTGCCTTTTCAATATATGCTGGGAGAAAGGTCAAGTCCCAAGAGATTGGAGCAAGGCCGTAATTGTCCCTCTATATAAAGGAAAAGGGTCACAGCAGGAGTGCAAAAATTACCGCGGTATCAGCCTTCTTAGTGTCGTCGGCAAATTGTATGCAAAGATATTAATTGAAAGGGTGATTAATGAAACTGATGGGAAAATATGGGACGTGCAAGCGGGATTTAGAAGAGGAATGGGATGTACGGATCAGGTCTTTTCTTTACGGTGCTTAACTGAAAAATGTTTGGCTAAACACCAAAAAGTTTATTGCGCGTTCGTAGATTTAGAAAAGGCCTATGATCGAGTGGTGAGGAATGAGCTGTGGTCAACGTTATCTACGTATGGGGTGAGCGGTTGTCTGATCCAAGCATTGAAGTCTCTCTATGAGGGTTCTAGTGCCTGTGTCAGAATAAACGGAGCGTACACGGAGTGGTTTCCTGTCGAAAGAGGTGTTCGACAGGGATGTGTTGCGTCACCATGGCTCTTCAACCTTTTCATGGATAAATGTTTGACAGATTTAAAAGAAAGTATGTATGGGTTAAGAATGAATGAATTACCCATCAAATGTTTACTCTACGATCAAGTAATAATTGCGTCATCCTCTAATGAGCTACAGGAGATGCTAAATATTATGAATGAAGCTTTGAAAGGGAAAGTGAATGTAAACAAAACGAAAGCCATGCTCTTTGAATGAGATGAATCTATGATGAATGGCAATATTTTGATAGATGGGGAACAGGTGGAAGAGGTGAAAGAATTTGTATACTTGGAATCTTAATTTACAAAAGATGGAACATGTGAAAGTGATATTGAAAGGAGAGTGAATGCAGGGAATAGCCAGAAGGTGTCTCAAAGGGCTAGACTGGCAGTGCATGCTGGAGTGTTGGTGCCAACACTTATGTATGGTAGTCAAAGTTGGGTATGGCAGAAGAATCACAAAAGTAAAATAAATGTGGTAGAGATGAGAGCGTTGAGAAGCATGAGTGGATTAAATTTCCTTTAAATTTATGACTGGTTCAACTTATACCATCAAATATTAGCAGGTGCCTTCCAACATTTGTCTACATGATATATATTGTTTGCACATTAACACACAATTTTAGTGGTCAGATCTATATAAAATTTGCCTACAGCATATTCCGAGGTATACATTATCATTCTTCTCATATTAATTAATTGAGAAATATTGTAGATAAAAAGTAACTAATGTTTATCAATGCCATTAATTTTATTTTAGTAGTAGTATTGCATCAGAAATTTAAAATGGCAGGGTTAAACTATTTCAAAAATTATGCCTTCAACTCATAGCATATTTGGAGAAAACTAAATTAAGATTAATAATTGCTTGACTAAAATCTATATATTTATTGCTTTAACATAGGGAAATAAAATATTTTGGCTAACATTATAAGAATTGATTCTATTTATAGCAGAAGGATAATATATAACATATTGTGTAAGTATAAAAAGAAACCCTGACCTTTAAATCTAGCACCGTGATAGGTGCAAGACCTAGAATGAGACTCAGAATTCAATTTGATCAGATTTGAACAAATATATTAATCAGATATGTCTTAATTTATCTTATGATTGCAATTTTGACAAAAATTAACTTAATTCAGGCAGTTTTTATTTAATTACAGTCTTTTGATGTAGTATGCCTAATGATAGTAGTACTGTATTGGTTATTAAAGATCAATGGATTGAACCCACATTTATGAAGAAGGGCAAAAGTGATCAATTTTTCATAAATTCAGATAAAACAAGTAACTGCAAATTTGGAAAGGATCCTATCGTAAATAAAATCCATTTTTGGCAAGTATAAACATCGCAAAAGAGAAAATACCTAGTCAATCTAGTATATAGTTTTCAATGAATCAAATTAGTGTATTATAATTTTTTGAAACAAACAGATAAGTAGAAGGATTTTTAAACGAATTCATATATAATTTGTCACAAGTTGCATGCTTTGATTTTGTGTTTTCAATAGTGTTTTCTCTTGTATCAGAATAAATATTTAAGTATGACCCTTGTAATGCGAGGGTTCAGCAGTAGAGAGTTACCGCCCAAGCAGCAAAGATGTCAGCCCAAAAAAAAAATTAAAACAGTTAAGCTAATTATTATTACAGGTTAGTTATTATAACAGGTAAAAAAAAGAGGTATCTTACCAGGTTAGCGTGTTTCCCTGACTGTATCATTACCTACTATCAGGTGAAATTACAGTCAAGCACTAACCTGTTAGCAGTAAAAAAATAAGATAACAGAATTCTCTGCTCTCCTTTTTTAAGAAATTAAAAAATATATAAGTAACGTTAACAATGGCAAATGAATTTCGGTTAAAGTATCGGATTTACCACGTAAAAAATATTTTATAACAGTTCGTAACAAATCGCTATCTACATAAGTGAAAGATAACCGTCGCCTTGCAACAAAAAGTGTTGCTAAACACTTCATTGGACACGCTTGAATCTTGAAATGCATTATGCTCAAATGTTTCATAACTGAATGTTTTACAATAAGAAGTTCACTTTGAGAATGGCTCCTTTCACTATCATTTTTTTTAAAGTATTGGACGTGCATGTTATACGCTTATATATATTCAATTCCATATATCTTTTTTTTGGATAGAATAATCACACAAATAATTTTTTCAATAATTTAGCTAAGGACATAGATGTACCCTGAAGAGCTTATAATTTCTTGTTTCAAAAACTCTTGCTTTAATCCGCGAAAATTATGCTTTTGGTAGATTTGCTTAACACTTAACGGCTCCATTGTAAAATTTACCTTTTTGAATTGTGTCCTTCCTCTTCCAAAACATACGAGATGTTAATTTATTTTGAATTATTACAAGGCATTTCTCTAAACGTTCATGGAATAGGGAAATAGAGGTTATATAAATGTGTTAAAATAAGCACTACAAATCATTTGCACATTTTAAGAAATTGATCTTTGTGTTAAAAATATGTTTTCCATCTAAGAACCAAATGTCTACCCGCCACGTCTTTCTCTTTCATAGTAAGATGCCACGTTTGAAGACTCGAAGATACAAGGCAGAATGTTAAATTACTTCTCTAATAATGAAAAAGAAAACATTTTCAGCAAAACCTCTCTGAAATGTTATTTTTTAAATTATTAATATACGTACATGCATTTCTGTAAGAAAATAACATTTAACGCTTGATTTGACCGGTATTTAACGTGATATCGATCGTTTTACTATGTAAACACGTCTACGGAAGACCTCTTCCGTTCAAGTAATGTGGTTTCAAACTTATTGCTATGTAATACGGATTTCATTCAAAACTTTCGCAAGATAGAAATTTTTAATATAAATCTAGCCAAATAAGGACGTATGCCCATTTACTACCGAATCTATTACCTTGGTTCAAAAAAATAAATGACACTTTTGGTATAAAGTTGATTTCAGTTTGGGTTTTCATTAATTACGTAAGGATTATTAACTCATCCAGACTATTTTTAACCCACCCCTCTTATTTATAGATTTCTCGAACAAAGCACCAAATATTTGTAAAACAAAGCAAAGTGTAAGAGTAAGACGGAACTAGATATCTAGTTTACAAAATATCAAGAAAGGATGTTTCTCTCTTCCCCTAATATAACGTAGGGGTATGGAGTAATTTTTACCAATGTCAACCCCCTGGAGACCCTTACGTGTTAAACGAATAGTCACCGTACATCCTACCATTGACATAACAGTAAAATGTGGTTAATATTTTTTTAAAACATTACTTAATTTATGTGCGTTACATAAAGAGATTTTATTACAATAAATTTGCATACTAAATCGGTGAACATAAAAAGATTTCTATTATTAGTACATATTTGAATTTTAACTTAATTTATAATTAATAATAATTACTTATAAATAAATAATAAGTGTATTCAAAATTTAAATTTGAAAAAAAGTATAAAAATATATGATTCCGGCCAGGATCGAACTGGCGGCCTTCTGCGTGTAAAGCAGATGTGATAACCACTACACCACGGAACCAGTTGTAGGAGCTGACAAAAATGCGTTTCGTGTTATACCGAAATGGAATTGTAAAATTCATATTATTTTATATCATAAATAAGTTTTCTCATTAGATTTTATTCAATTGTACTAATACTCTTTCTGAATATAAATTTCTCATGCCAATTATTTCCTATTGTTGGCAACGTTGTCCTTGGAGTTTTCTAATCATTTCGTGATGACGCGCGTAAGTTGATGATATAATCTATGAAATAATCAGTGTTTACACGTAGTCTTACCATGTTCCAGAAGGTTTATATCTATAACGAAATGTCTGTAATATCAAAACAATTGTTTATCAAATGCATATGAATGATTAAATATAATTTTATTTAGTTTTACCAGACTGTGGACTACGGTAAATATCTCTCAGTTGATGGATTTTGTTTTTCAGTGGCGTCGTTGATAAAAACATTACGACTACTAAAATATTCATAATATATAATAAGAATAAATACGTAGTTTAAATATCTATATAAACAACTATTTTTAGAATTTTTGCCTCTCTACATATAGATACTCTAGATACTTTTTAGTTTTTACAGGATAGCGTATATTCAATAACACGTATGTGATAGTAGATATTTATTATACAAATTCATCAACTCTAATAGAGAAGTACACTCTTACAAAACATTGGGATGTAGTTACTACTGAACTAATGATATAAAAGGATCTCAAAAATCTAAGATTTTGTTAAGAAAATGCATTCAACCCACCAATGTTTGAATGATTTGAACAGTACTGCAAAATCAATATACGGCATGAATCACTTTATATTAGACGACCCGCCGTGATTTTTTGCTGCTTTATTTTTATAAAAACACTACTCGAAATGTTGCTAGCTATATAGCTAATAAATTGAAAAATTAAATTAAAAGCAAAAAAAATTATTTACTCACGCTCAGCCGTCACGCAAAGTTGATTGTACGAGACATGCAAGGCTGTGATTATATGATGGAAGAATGTCTTGCCTTTAATTGCGTCAAGAATGCTCCTTTCTTCTAATTCATTACATTTAACTGTACCATTATTAATTTTTCTTGTAGACACGTATTTTAATAATGAGCCTTACATTGTCATATTCTTACTAGCAGGCTCATGGACGACGAAGATATTGAGAGGGAGCGCAGAGCCTTAGCCGTGCGTAGTAATATGCTCGCTCACAGATTCACTCGGTGTACAGAAGAAGTTTTTAAAGACACTTTTTAAAGCCTTCTGTCAAACCTACACGAGTGGTCTGTGGGTGAGATATAGGCACTGAAAGTTTTTAGAGTGCAGTATAACAATGCAAATTCAAATTAAATTTAAGTGGTAAATAGAAAGAAAACCGAAAAAGTCATATTTTCTAGTTTTGAAGGAATAGTTTTTTTGTAGTATTTATACCAAATAAACCTAGAAGGGACATTCTTTGAAATTCTGGTAGTAAGTTAACATGACCGGTTTGACGAGAAGGTTATTGTTTTTTGGACCATTTATTTTCAACAGCTGTTTTGTTATGACAATCGCGGTATGGCCTTTTATAGCATAAGATATGGTTGAAGGGCGTTCACATCACTGATACGGACAAACACTTTTTAGGTCATTGACGACCATACGGTTTTATTCGTATTTAAAATAGATTATATATTATACTTGTGAAGGTGAACTGTCTAGATTTCGGACTAAAAATAAATATAAGAGATGTTTTGCTTGACTTTTTAGTTAGGTTTGAGAAATCATAGCAAGACCGAATTTAACAATTATACTGTGCCAAAATTAATGCTTTCAAGGACAATCGTCACAAGGTCGTTATGATGGGAATTCACTTCGCAAACAGACAGTGGGGCTTAATTCCCGGCAAAACAAATTTAGGTAATTAAATTTTAAAATTTGTGTAGTTTTGTACACGTGGGAGACCTTATACTTCGAATGAATGGTAAGGACGATGAAAACCTAGTTTTTGCCGTTGATTATTTTATAACTCTAAAAGCAAGTTTAAAATAAGTGAGCCAAGTCATTTATGTCAAAAGAAGAATCGGGACAAATTTATTATAAATCCTTAAGTAATTGGATAAAATGTTTCAATAGACATTTATAAATGTATTTCTGTTGTAGCCTCTCAGACTATGTTATTCGTGATCCAGATTGGCGACTTTCGCCTCTAAAATTGCCAGTGTGACTTATCTCACATAAGCAGAAAAGGCAATCACATTTTATTAAAATTAACTAAGCCATATACAAATGCCCACGTGTCTCTAGCATTGTGTAGCTCTTGAAGACAACTTTTAGTGTCTAGTTATCTGATATGGAACTAGTTTCTTACATAGTTTAACTTCTAGATTTGAGACAAATAAATATCCCTTCGTTAGACTTTTAAATCACCTCGGACAACAGCAAGTTCGAGATAAACAGCTCAGATTCGTCACTGCCCTTTAGCACTTTTTATATGCATTTTTTATTTGCTTTTATTAAAAAAACATTTGAAAAAACAAAAAAAAACTGTGGAACAATAATGCATAAGTTTTAGTCGTAAATTGCGGTAGGAAACATTAAAACGAATTCAGACTGTTTTAATTTCGAATACTTATTCAAATTAGCATTCTTACTTACCATTTATATAACCCATTTTTATAGTCACATATCCCTATTATTTTAGGAATATTTTAATCGCAGTTTAATATTTTTTTAAAGTATATGCTTTCTATACTTACTTCTAGTGTTCAATATTTGAAGAATATGTTTAATGTAGTGGGTGAAAAAACGTTTGCTTCATTTTTAAAAACTTTCGTTTAGCGTAGTTTCCGTTAAGTAGTAGACTTTTATTAAAATCTTATGTAATAAGATCAACGTAAGCATTAACGTATTTTAATTAGGTAACAATAACATTAAAATAAATTTGGAGCTCAGCTCTTACTGTATACATTAATTGAGTGAAAATGAGTAAAGATTAGAATATAAACGATTCAATTAAACGTATCTCAGATGGGTTGCGATATAGATAACATTATGAATAAACTTTTATAATGAGGAACAGATTTTTTTTATATTGTTTTTACTATTGTAAGATTATACATTGGAAGGTTTTACATTACACGGATTTGAAGGTGGCCATGTATTCTCATAAAAGTGAAGGACAATAGTGTTATAATACAAATAATAGACTGCATGACGTAAAGGTTAGTTCTTGTCTGTGATACCAATACGTTGTAAAAGATAATCCTGTCTAATATGATAAATATAAATATATACTATACAACGACGTACTGGAATACATTTTTTTTTCTCAGCCTTTACTACCTGCCTAGAACCCCTTAATTTTTTGAAATAATCATGATTGGATGATCCTTCGGTACCTTCAGATACTCCAATGACATTTTATAGCCATATCTAAAGTCTTGAAGGAGAAATGTTGCAGCCATATCTTGTAGGAAAGAGAAAATGCATGTTTCTATTATAGCACATTCCATATAAACAAGCAATTAAAAAGTGCACGTCCGACCTCACTGCAAGAACAATGGTGGTAATTACCATTGATTATACCAAAGACACGTCGATTAATGTAGGTTAGGGTTACTTGAAGGATAATTGTGTACTTGATTAGTTTATTCACATTAAATTAGTTAAATCATAAGCCATATATTATAAATCGGCGATCCTACGGCTCAATGTGTATATTTTTTCATTATCATCTTTGTTGTAGAAATTTTGTACAAAATTTTTCCAAGTTTAAACTTTACGATATATACCTGCTAGTAAAAGCTCCTTCAATATCTGTCTA
The DNA here is from genome assembly GCA_015832385.1 of Elymnias hypermnestra. Lineage (NCBI taxonomy): Eukaryota > Metazoa > Arthropoda > Insecta > Lepidoptera > Nymphalidae > Elymnias > Elymnias hypermnestra. Next base: position 2,960,592 of record JACTOM010000068.1, on the reverse strand, counting down.
AGCTTTTCGGAGGTTCGATGGAAAGTAAAGATCCAAAATTTTAGAAACTAGTATTTTTGTACAAGTATCACTTATGAGGTACTTTTACAAAATATTATTTTGCATTTAACAAAAATGTAATATGTTATTTTGACTTTGCAGTAGATACTTTAATTTTTTCAAGCGTACAGACAACCTAGAATATATTGTAGAGTGTCTTCGACAGGAATTTTTAATATCTGTGTCGGAAATAAAATCTGTGACCTAATGTACAAATACAAAAGCCCGGACTCGCGTCCGTCGCGCCGGTTAATTGAATTATCAAATCAATGGCGACAGTGCTCGTCCGTCCGAATCTAGGTCCAATTCTTTGGAGTCAACAAACTCGACTGACCATGATTCCTCTGTACTGACAACTAGTTAATACTCATGAGAGTTCTAAAGATGTCAATTAATAAATTCAACGTCTTTGTTAAAAGAAAGTTGATAGAAAAATCTTATTATAAGTTGCAAGATTACCTAGACGATAGGAACGCCTGGGAGTGAACGAATAGCTCTAATTTTAATTAAGATATAGTAAACTAATATGACATTGTAATGATGATGGTAACAAAAAAAATACCCGACTGAGTTTGTTGTGGGTTCTTCTCGGAGCAGGGCGCGAAGGAACCCTCGTAACTTTAGATTTTAAGCCGTTCTTGAGTACCATCAACAGACGTATGTTAGAATCAGCGTGCGGAAAAAAATATAATTTGACAATTCAAAAGTGCTGTAATATGCCTACTTAAATAAAGATATTTTTGATTTTGATTTTTGAGTTACCTACTTGTAAACAAAATAACACATTATTATATTATGTTCTTGCCAGCTATGGTAAATTATTTTAAGAATATACAGGTACAGGTAAGAAATATTTAACAAAAAACTATAAATCCCGCGTTTTAAAGTGATTTGTAAAAATAGCAGAAACCCTTATCTTCATGGATTAGAGTCAACTTGTATTGAGTATTATATATCTTAATTTCACATGTGAATTATCTTCTATAACAACTTTCATAACCTTTTTCACCCAATAAACTTATATTTTTAACATATTGTCTTTCTTTATGATAAAATTGGTTCACATGACAACTCTATATTATGTATATATATTTATATAAATATAAACAGATAATGTGAAATCACTTTTTATTGTACAATATACGTCTATTTATTTCTTTCCAAAATAGTTGTAGAAGCTTTGATTGCAGTGCCGATGACAATTAGCTGATTTTATAGGGAAATGTAATATACTACTTTTACCCGAATTTCCCACTAGAGCGGGAAATTCCAAATGTAATATCAGACTAAACTATAGCGAAGTGTAGTCGTGTTCATTTAGTTCACTATAATTTATACAAAATTAAATACCTATCTAGTTGGATAATCTTATTGATTGTTGTGAAATTACTTTGGCACTTAAAATGTAATTGACACAAAAATTATATAAGGTCAATTGGTTCAAATTATTTGAAGTCACAACGAAATTGGAGCTGTATTAATAAATAAATTACTCTATATTAATAAAGTCGTTCTACTTTAATTTTGATAAGTTTATAAGTAATTCAATAGTCGCTCGGACGTAGAAATCTATACTGCTATATTTAAGCTACATGTTAAGAAACCTTACCTACTGCCTACATTTAGGCTAAATAAATTTAGGCCTCCATCGACATACCACATGTGGGTTACGACAATATGATACAATGTCCAGCGTAGGAATCTCAGCCGGATCTCCTGGTGTCGCAGATTAGGGGAAACTTCTCGTTGGCCAGCATAGAAAGTGCCTTGATTGCCAGCAAAGGAGGGTGGAGAGCTATAGCCTCCTTTTGCGAGACTTATCTTGTATTATCTTAAATGAGGCACTTAAGAGGGAACCGAAGTTGGCGTCTGAAGCTCCTGCATTCCTTATCAGAAGGTTCAGATTTGTGTCCCTCATCTAGCACCCTTGAACCTCGATTTGGCTTAATTCGGGACTCCATATTTGATTGCGCAAACGAGCCATTAGTGTTCCACTTTAGGATGACTTTGGGTTTTAGTGGGTGTTCTGCTTTGTCAGCGAGTCCCATACTTCCGATAGGTCGGGATGTGTGTGGTCCGCACTCTCGAATGGTCGGGTGGTGTAAAAGCATTTCTCAGCGACATAAAAAATACAAAGGCTACATATTATATGTTTTTAGACGCGTTATTCACAATCTAATATCTATCAGTTGTACGGATTTAGCGTATGTATTTATATTACATGGTTACATAATGGTTTACATTCGCTCTGCTTATCATTTGTAATCTATTATACAATATAATAATATATTGGTGAATTGTACAAATGTCTGGGTTATGTCATTCATATACAAGAATATTAAAAAAAAACCGCTAAACATGTCTAAATTGCTAAGCCGCAGAGTAAATGATCACTTGAATTAACAGCTCTCATTATAGTTCACAGTTGTAATTTCAGACTTTGTTTATAAACCTTAACAAGTTACAAGCTTTAGCTGGTTGTAAACTTTTTAAAGCTTCTGTTTATCTTCAGTGCCTATGAAAAAAATGTCATCAAACCTTTAATTTACATAACATTTATAAAAGTCCATATATAGGATTTGTTCGCAACTCCAACTTCTGTTTATTTGCTATAAACGATAAATTGTCCTTTGGGCACTTTGTTTTAATCTCAATATAGATTATATAGGTATTATTTTAATTGCAAAAATGATACTTTAACATTGTTGCAGGGTTGCTGTGAATGTAATTATTGCATACAAAATGCCCTTTGAATTTCTGTGACTCATTGCACTTCCTTAAAACCTCAGCGGACTTTGGTGTGTCAAAACGTGCGTCTTACTCATATTGAAAGTTCACTAGTGCACATCCATTTCAACTATAATCACATTTAAGATTAAATATGTATTTCTGATCACCTAGTTTCGTCTACCATGTATAATTATTTCATAGACTGTTTATTGAAGTTTTTATAATAACACTTCATTAAACAATTTTTCTCAAGGTTTAATTCCAACAAACAAAACGCTGCCTCTTTTCGCTTATCTTCTATATTGCGTAAAGCGATTGTGAACTGAAGGAAACCGGCACGTTCCGATCTATTTGTGCATACTGAGTCATTTGGGTGTTTACGCATTGGTATGGGGAAAATTATACAATTTGTACTGCCTCAATTTGATGGTAAACAAAATTATTTATACGAAGCATGTAGATACACATATTTCGATATCGGTTGGATAAATGAGATTTCATATTGCTTTGTACTACGGCAAAAAATAGAACTTTCGCCTATAAATGTGTTTTGGTGTCCATTGTATACCAGAGTAAAAAAGGGAAAATATCCAAATTGTTCCACTGGCCTATCCATGTCTCATTTATCGTAACGTACTTAATTGTACAATTTTGAATAGAAACTGTTATTTTTTTAGTATAAAAAACAAATTAACTTTGTATGATCTGTGTTCATATTTAGTTGAACAAAAATAAATATAATATATGAAATCAAACCCTTCCTAGAGTTTTAAATAGCTAAGTAACTTCAAATTATTAAAACAGTTGGTTTGTTGTATAATCGAGTGAACCAGTTCGCAAGTACCACGGTATCGCATATTAAGCCAGGGCGCTTTATTTATACTGCCATATATGGTAGAATCACCAGCTTGTTATGGAAGATCTTACGGGCTTAGTTGATGTCAAAGAACTAGGTCGGCCATATGTCATACACACAAATATATTTACTTGTTATAAAATTTTATATACGCTTTATAACGAAGGATTATTTTTTCTACTTAAAAAATTGTTGAACTTCAATATTTAATTGAAAAGAAATTTAGACCTACACCTAAGTTTTTACATGAATAACACTGGTCAACAATATGTGATTAATTATAAAGTATACAATTTTCATAATTTAGATCAATTTTGTCGAATATATAACATAAAGAATGAAAAGTTTTACTTTTTTACCTAGAAGTAGTGTGAACGATTGAAATATCCACACGACGTTCTTTTATTTCATTATATACTATCTCATACATCTAAATGCAAATTTAACCTCTATATCAAAATAGATATTTTCTTTTCGCTTTTGTGTGTAATTAAGCGAAAAGTGATATAATAAACCTAAGTACAAACATATTTCCATAAAGCCAATTAGACTTGACATACTTTAACTTGTGCATTTTTACTTATTTATGTGATCATTGCTATGGTTTATGATTAGGTTCAACTCTTGAATCCATGAGCAGAAATGCGAATGTATTATTTTGTATACTAAGCAACGCCCTGCGGTTTTACCCGCGTAGATACCGATCTCGTGGCAGTGGAAAGTACTAAGTCGGACTATAGTTTTTATTTTCGTTAACATAAAATTTTTATTTCATTTACTTCCTTTCAGATTATTGAATACACACTTACATTCATAATCTAATAAACATACAGATTTTACTTTACAACGACTAATTCATTTTTAAATTCGTAACATTCGTAAGTAGAATCCGTCATTGGTATATTTGAAAATAAAGAATTTTTTAAATCGGTCCAGTAAATTTTAGCTTGATTATATTTAAAAAAAAACCAACATTCAAAATACAACACTTTCTCAATAATATTAAGAAATGATTTACTTGTAATAACTTTATTGTCCCAGAAATGCCCTATACATACATTTGACACTCTGGAGTTCGACTCCGGGATACATTAAAAAAAAGTAGCTATAGTGGCATAACTACAGTAGTTGGACATATGGCTTCTCGGACTATTTTGTAGCTATTAATACGTTCTATAATATTGTCGAACATAATTTTTTTCTATCTTCAATAGTTTTCGCAGCGCACGCGATAACAGATTTTTTGTTTTACACCTTGGGTTACGTAAATACATTTTTATTAGAACCCCTAATTTTTTGTTTGAGTAAGTAATATTGCCTATGTCGCTCAGTGAAAAAAAATCAAAGTCGGTCTAGTAGTTTTTGTGTGAAAACGTAACGAACATACATACATACTTACATACACATAAATTTTTCCTCTTTATAATATTAGTTCAGATAACGCATCCATATTAATATTATAAAGCTAAATTTGTTTGGTTGAACGAGGTAATCTTAACTACTACTAGATTAATTTCAAAAAATCCTATTTTTGGATAGTTAATTTATCGAAAAAGGTGATAAGTTATATGTTATTAAACGAGGAAAATTAATTCCTTTTAAGAGCTTCCGTTGCGCACGTTCGTTAAAATTACGCAACTATCATGTATGACACAATTGTTCCTCTTAAAGTGTTTAAAAAAAGTTCTCGATAACATGAATATATTTTAAGGTTAACTCGTTGTAACCTTTTTTATGGCGATCTTGTAATGTGACGCAGACGAAGTTGCTCGGGTCAATTAATTTATAATATGCAAGAGAATGTAAACGTGATGTTGCACCCAAACCATAAGTTAGTACCTGCGAACTGGACCACTAGGCTATTTGCCGAAACTATTATTTCGTGAACGAACTGCCCTGTTTCTATTGTTTAGCGTTTGCTTTCACACGAAAAATTGTTATCACGATGATTTTGACACCAGTAACATGTTGAGAATTTTTTCTCATAAGATAAAACTCAATTCAAATCGCCACATGATCTGAAGATTGCTCTCTAGAAGAATATTGCAGTTAATTCCATTGCACAAGATTTTTTAAATTTATTTTATTAATGTGTCAGGTTTTTTTTAAAATCTGGAACTTACACCAATATATTTGATGCTTTTGAAACTTTTTTGACAGGAGACTTTATATACAAAAAGAGCTCTTCGTTTAGAAATCAAAAAAACAATATTATACTCAATTCCTACTCAAAAACTTTATTAACATCATGTATCATCTATCATAAGGTTTAAGAATGTATTTGAATAGTATTACTTAGGAATAACCCGTCTTTGTTGATGATTTTTTAATAGTTCTTTGTTTATTTCCAGACATGGCACAAAGGCTGTTTCAAGTGTCAAGAGTGTGGGATGACCCTTAACATGCGAACATATAAGGGATATGGGAAGCTGCCTTATTGCGAAGCGTAAGTAATTTATAATTTTTGATACTTACGAGAGTCAGTAGTGTAATTTAAACCGAATTTATTCTACCATATTGCGTTTAAGAAGAAACTTAATTTCATGCAAAGCTATTTCGTTAAGAAATGTCAACGTATATTGAAATATCTTTATTAAAGTAGATTCAGTTCTATAATGAGCATTATAGAAGTGATTTTTTTGTGTTATATATCGACACCCCCCACGTTTTTAGAGTCAGGTATAAAATCCTAATTTTGTAAGTTTTTTTTAAGATTATTTATTTAGTACTGTAGTACCTTTTGTACTAATGATATGTTTTTAAGCAACATGTTTTAATAGCTCTATGATTAATAAACGATGACCGAACTCGATATATAGGGTGATATAAGCATGAAATTTACAAAAAAGTTAAAATGTTTAAAATACAAGTTGACTGTTTATACGTAGGGGCCGTCGATACAGTAAAAATTCCAATTAATGTTACGTTATTTTGAATTCAAACCTTAATCAAATGAGCTACGTCACAATCGCTCTTTATTATTTAGTAAGGTAAACAAAACAAGTTTAAAACAATTAAACGTTCTGTACTGACATAGCTTTATCGGGAGTTTGTGAATGGATATGCTTGAATGAACACTGCTGAGTTACAAAACAAACTAGAAAGCCGTTCATGTGTATCCTTATCTTTGCTGGTCCATTGTTTCAATAAACTAAAATAGTAAATCAATGCTTTGGTGTGACGCACCAATAGTTTTGTTTTTAGATCACATTTAGAGCTCATTGATGCGAATGGTGGCCGAGTCCTGCCATGTTAGTATACGCCTCGTCAACTCGTGGCTATATTGTTTGTACATGGATTTTATTAAAGTAGCAACCTCTTAACTTCCCACACACTTCGGCACAGACCTCTCTAACAGAGAGGGATTATAAAGCGTAGACCCGCAGAGTTGGCAATCTGTACATATCCCAAAATTGCTCCCGAGATATACAGTTTCCTTGCGATGTTTTTCTTCACCGAAAAGCACAATAATCGATTTAAAGGATAATCAAGGATTAAATGCCTTTATATAATGGAGTAACTTATTTATTTTAATAATGAGAATTTCAATTATCACCTTATCTTTTACAAACTGAAAATGTTCGTTATCATTAGCTAGCACTACTTTCCTACCATTCCCAATAAGAACAGTCATCGTTGTCTAAAAATATATCATATTCTTTTTTTGTTTATATTTATGCAATTAGAAATAGTAGCAATAATGTATAATAAGGTACAATATAGAAAACATCTTAAATCCATAACAAAGAGTTTAACAAATAGTTAAATTTGATAGACGAAAGTCTGCGATATTGTAGTTCATTATAACATGTCAATCATGTAAATCGATATTGAGTTTTCTATTAAGATTTTCTCAATATTTGCCCGAAGTTGGGAAGTTGGCGGTGTGATCCACCTCCGTGCCTCGGAGAGCACGTTAAGCCGTCGGTCCTGCGCCTGATCTCTCTCCGGTCTTGTCGGATTCCCGTCACACCGGACTATGAGAGTGAAGGAATAGAGAGTGCACTTGTGTACTATGCCTGCCAATCCGCAGTGGAGCAGCATGGTGGGTCTATGCTCTAAAAACCCTCTCTCATATGAGGGAGGAGGCCTGTGCCCAGCAGTGGGACGTTAATGGGCTGCTACTTACTTACTTATAGCATGTAATAATATTTAATGTAATCGTTTATTGGCACGACAATGTAGAAATGCTATAAGTATTTATTTTATAGAAATTACGAAAACTGTATTCTAGAAATAAGAAATATTTGAAATCAATGAGGTTTTGCTGATCCAACTTTATTACATCCAACTAGCAATGCCCCGCGGTATCACCTGCGTAAATATTGATCTCGTGGCAGTGGAAGGTCTACTAAGTCGGACTATAGCTTTACTTTCGTTAACATTAAAGTTATATTTTACTTAGTTTTGAATTACTTCCTTTGAAATTATTAAATACGCTATCCACTCAGAATCTATTCAATATACAGATTTTACTTTACAACGAATATATATCAATGTAAATACATTTTTTAAATCCTTAACATCATTTACGTACAATGTCCGACATTAGCAAATTTAAAAATGCTCTACAGGTATTGAAAAATTCTTGATTTCAAGGAGATAATGAAATAATTATTTCAATTGGTGCAGTAATTTTTAGCTTGACAAAAATAAAATCAGTATAGATATATCGTTTAGTATCATTGGTATCCCTGGAATATGAGCTAACTCAGCAGAAGCAGGCCCATTTATAAGGGTCGCTAGAAATTTCTTTAGATTGACATTATTAAATTCGGTATATTTTTTGAAGTGAATGCCCGATATTAATAATTTAAAAGTATTTTATAGATATTAAGTAATATAAGGATTAATACAGAGGTATGAATAATATGGTTTGATTATTGTGGGCACTTTAATTAACTTTTAAAATATAAAAAAATGGTTTCTTCTATCGCGGACTTTCTTCTTCACGAGTATAAGTCGGTCCAGTAATTTTTTTTAGAAAACATTACAAACATACAAACTAAAACACAAATTTTTCCTCTTTATAATATAAGTTTAGACGTATGAATGGTAGGAGCGTTCAGCAATTTATTATGTGAATCACCAATCAGCTGTCAACCATGCTTTATAAGCTAACCGTGTACATATATGTTCTGATGCTAATATTGCAACAATTCGTGCCCGGACTGAGGTATTGGTGACCTCGGTGACGCATTAAACCTATATGAAGTTAATTTAAACTTTGTGATAATATCGCATGAGTAATATATCAATAGGGTATAAAATAAAATTTTGCAATAATAATTTTATAATCGCATCTCGCACAATACTTGTTGCAGGTCTTTATAAATTTAATCAAGTAATTACCTATATACCTACCTAAATACCTTGAATTATTATAGATACATCTATCGGGACACTATCTTTACCTGATTATATATTTAAATGTAACAAAACTGACTCATTTATCGATATGGTAGTTGTGAAAAGATATATTTCTACATTTCTTAGCCTTATGTCTGAAGTTTACATATTAAATTACTAAGCTGATTATAAAATCAACTCCTTGGGAAAACAATCCTATCAAATTACTTTTTAATTAATAATTTATGCAATAATTATCATAAAAATTATATAAATGTATACTAAGCTACAAAAATTATATTAGTGTTTTATTCAAACAACTTTTATAATAGAGAGAAAATAAAACGAAAGGTAGTAAACTTGCAAAAATGCGCTTAAATTACATTTTACCTTTCAGTCATTAAATATTCAAGTTATTTTTATAAAATACAACTACAATTTATCACGTTTCTTATCACAGTATTTTGTTCGTTTAGAACATGACATCCCTGGTTGAACATCGGATCACAGCAATAAAGTTATTTAAGTATAACACCTTTGCAAAAACTTCTACGCCAATGTGTTTGTTTTGGTTATAATTCAGTTTCTGATTAAATGATTTAAAGAGGCTATCAAGCCAGGAAAACATAGCGTGTCATAATTTTCCTTGAGACGTACTACACATTTTATATTTTTATCTTCTGTTCGCGGATTAACAGCAATCGTTCAAGACTTGAGGAAAATCTCCCCTGCTAACTATCTGTATTAGACATCACAAACGAATTTAACGAGCACATAATTAGAAGATAAAGAGAGTAATTGTTTAAGTACAATAAATAATATAATTATTGCTACCTATGTCTGTTGTAGACTTTAAAACCATCCCACCAAAAGGCAATAAAGATGAAGAAGCTTTCAGACCACTCTAAACTCTCTCAATAATCGGGAAATCTTGAAAACTATACACAATTGACCTAAAACTTAGCAAAGTGACTTCATTTGCAATATATATGGTTACTAAGGAATGAAAATGTAAATAACAAATTCTTTACATTCACATAACCGAGAACTGATTACCGCAAAATTTATTTTTATGGACGGCGATTTGCCAGAGAAATGTTCAATCATTTGTTTTATAATATTATATATTTTTTGAAAATACACCTTATTATGAAGTATTTAAGTTGATTTTGCATTGATGTTATAAAACTAATTGATTGACATTCATAATGCATATAAGCGAACGCGCATCTTTCTACGTAATCGTTACGCAGTGTTGTATCACAGTGACATTGTCACTATGTAGGTTATGTTTGTTCCGGTAGTGAAACTGTTAGTACTTTCTCTGTCCGTCCATTTCTGTTCTAATAATTTGAGAACAATTGGTTTTGTTCACTTTTATATATGTAGTTTTCAGCTTAGCGCTTCACGTAGCGGATGTATATAGTCTAAGATGAAGGAACTCTCGAAACTGTAGTTGTTAAGTCGTTATTTAATGTTATCATGTTCATTCGAAATAATACGTGAAAAACACATTTTGTGTTTTTATTTAACCACGATGCAAGTGAACCTATTTTAAAGTGTACAAAGCCGGTTGACTCTAAGGGCCTGTGCACACTACGTTTTTTATGCGCTGTCGACGCCCCTTTGTAGCGATACAGTCGCGATACGCACGCGAGTCAGACGCAGTCTGTAAACCTTTGCACATCTGTATAAATTCAAACAGGCGTTTGAATCTATACAGACGCGCTAGCATATTGAGTTTTTAAGCTGAACTTCATCAATAGTAGCAAGAAGGCGTCGGTCGAGACAGTATTGCTTGGTTGTGCTTTGTTATTAATTTTAAAAAATAAAGAAGAAAAATTACGGATATATGTGGATACAGCCATTTACAAGCGAGAGACAAGTAGGAGAAGTTCGCGCGCTAGTGACGCGCCTTTGATCGATACAAACGGTATGCTAACGCGCTTGTGTATCGATACAAACGAAAACAAACTGCTCTGTAGGTTAAAAGCGCGCCGTAAATGTACGTTTCTAAAACGCTCGTCAACGGCGCGTTTAAAAAACGTGGTATGCACAGACCCTAATGTGACATGCGATGGGTGAAAAAATTGAGTCTATCTAAAACAGTTTCACTTTAACAGTATACTTGAATGATACATTTTTTTGATTGTCGTCTTTATATGGTAAGAGGTAATTTACCTCTTAATGGTTTCTATAGCGTCCCGGAAAGCAAAATTATTGCATTTCAGGTATGGCGATAACTATCTATGGTCAGTTCAGACCTATACAAAGAAAATAAATTATCCTATACTTGCCTTAACAAGAATCTAACCTGTTGCCTTTGCTAGCCAAGTGAGTATTAGCACCATTCACCTTGCGAAGCGGTCAAATTTCATTTTTGATATTTGTATTAATTATGTTAGTTAGATTTTTTTATAAACAGTTATATTGCAATGATAGTGACTTGGTAAAGTCTACCAACTTCTAAATTATATTTTAGATTTCAGTAAGAAGACTAATATACTTTAAAAAAAGCCTATATAGTATATTACAACGATAGAGATACAACTATCGAAGTCATAATATCTGCNAAGTGTAGTAACTACTGGTGGTCCTTAAATAAATAAATAAATAAATAAAACCTTAAATTGTCCACGCCGATGAAGGTATATTATATACCTAATTGCTGATTTTTTGTTTTACAGGCACGTGCCCAAAGCAAAACCTACAACGATGGCGGAAACACCAGAGCTTAAACGGATAGCGGAGAACACAAAATTACAGAGTAATGTCAAGTATCACGCCGATTTCGAGAAGAGTAAGGGGAAATTTACACAGGTACGTTTTTAAAACGAAGAAATTGGGTGGTAACAGAATTTTTGTTCTATCGGTTTTTATACGAGTATACGCTAACACAGCGAAATCGTTCTACCCATGTCTGTTATAGACTCACACCACCAACCAATTCACTATAAACCGATTTTAATAAAAAAAAAGGCAATAATGCAAAGATATATTTCACTTTTCTATTATAGAATAATTGTATACCGATGTAGTATTTGCTTTGAAGTAAAAAAGAGGCCTTTTACTGAATACATCTATTTATTTATGCGGTAATTTAAAAATATGTGCTTATAGTGCCGGTATGTTTGTACCAGTTTACCATAATAATAAAAAGAAATAATCTTTATTGATTTAAATACTCTTACAGTTTTCATAATATGATTACCTCAACAGCACCTCTCTAAACAATCTGTTATCATGTCTACACAAAGTTTTAAATATAATAACTACATATTTGCCCGTCATAAGAAAAAAATACTTTAAAATATCTAACATTAGGTTTCATGTCTTTAAGGGTTTTTTTTATATACTCAAACATTGTTTTAATTAATAGTTAAACAAACGTTGTATATTAACGTAAAATCTTATCTATCGAGCTAGTTTTAGTAAGTGAGAGGAAATTTACAACAGATAAGTCGTAAAAATTGTAAATGATCAGGCTGTGATATTTATGATTGCGAGCCTGGGAACAAGCCGCTTTGTTTACTCTAAAGAAAGATAAAAATAAGAAATTACTAAGTTTTAGTTGAAATACACATATAACGCAATTAAGAACGAGAAAGGGGGTCCTGAGGAATCTTACTCGTTCCCAGTCAGGGGAGAGAGGTGGTCTAATTATGTATGACACCCCCTCTAATTATGTTTAGAAATAAACAAAAGTGGAGAGAGAATTTTTTGTGACTGCTGGTTGATAGATATTTAATTTTCCGGGTAATGACTGTATGGTTTTAAGGACGGCATTGTGATTAAGGCATTTTATATATTTCAGGTGGCAGATGATCCCGAAACCCTTAGAATTAAGGCAAACACAAAAATCATCAGCAACGTAGCATACCACGGGGATTTGGAGAAAAAGGCGCAAATGGAAAAACAGAGGCAAATCAACGAGAACGGTGAACTTGTTGGTAAGTATTCAAAATACACTTGCAATTTGGAAAGCGAATAACTCAATTATACACGATCACTTTGAAAGTTCAATAAACAATAACATGTATAATAAATAATAATGTATAACTCAATTAACACTGATACTATAATTGCACACGCGATACTTTAAACTAGAAAAGTTACAAATAATCAACGGGAAGAAAATAAATTTCACAAGCACACTAATTGGTTACAAAATGTTTCGTAACACGTTACGTGTGCTTCGAAGATAGACATGTAGAAAAATAATATAAAAAAATTGCCATGCAATATCATAGACATGATAGCATTGAAATTTCGTAATAAATAAAATTGCAGCATTTTACTTAAATTTATTATTGAATGGGTATTTAGATGTATCTTTTTTTCTATTGGTTTTTTACCTTTTTCTTTGTTATATTGTTAAAATTTAATCTGTGACACTGTCCATTAGTTCTATAAAAGTTTCAATCCTCATTTTACCTAATAATAACGTTTTAATACATTTACACTTGAGTATTGGATATTTTCTATATATACTATTAAAATATTTGTAAAATATAAAAATCAGAGACTTTTACCGCGTGTAATGGCAAAATAGCTTTCGTTTTGTTGTCATTAAGTATGACGAAATTTTTCGTTATTTTCTTACTTTAACCCGAACTTGCTGTTTCACTTTGTTAACCTTCGCTCGCTAAATATGTAATACGTGTAATACAAAAAACATTAACGATTCTTTTTTTAAAAAAGCGTGCAAATTAATAGAATTTGACATTGATTTCTAGGGTTTATCTATTTAATAATATATTCTAGCTTTCGGTCAGGCTATTTTCCTGTTGGAACATTTTCTAAATTACATGCACACTCGACAATTCATTTTACATGCAAAGCTTAGTTACTTTACATGATACTGTGATAATAACTGTGTGTGTACACAAATACATCATTCATTATGCACAATTATGTTGGTCGTGGGATCACCGCCATTTTGAAAATATGACTAATGTTTTTTCTTGATTCATTTATGTGTTGTCATTATGTGTATGAGCAAGAAGGATTACGCTATTTATTTTAATTAAAATAACTAAAGAGTAATTATGCAGTTTATTGCAGCGTTCATTATTACAAATGAACTAAATTATTCAAGATGTAAATGAAAAACGAATTCATAAAATATACTTCCTCTTTTGCCATAATTTATACCCGAAAGTATTCTGTTGCAGACGAAATTAAATATAGGTTTAGACAACGATGATGTATTTATCAATGAAAGCGTTTCTGTTAAAATTTCTGGGTAAATTTGGAAAGTTGCATTGCATTTAAAAACCTTGCTAAACATTTTTTTATACTTTATAAAGTTTTCCTCGAGTTCCCTAGGAAAACCGGTGTTTAGAGCTCAAAACCTTCACACATTTTAAAATACCGATTTGCTTAATATTTAATTTAATTTTGCTTACTTTACACGAGTGTAACGAATATACGAAAAGTTGATTTTACCAAGAAGAAACTGGCAAAAAACTCAGTAGTTACTTTTATGGACACATTTTTTTATAAGATTATATTGTGTAACATTGAGGTTCCATGTGCAACTGGAGTCAAGTGCAAATTTTTCTGTCTTTAAATAATCTTGAACAGGTTTTTCAATTTACGATTCATGATGAACGAAGAAAAGACTTTAAACAACGTTATGCATATACGTATAACAAAGTTAGCGTAGTAATCCTTCTTGTTTGTATTAGTGTGTTTTAACTTCATCGCCATTCATTAACGTGTCTGTTGTACGCGCTAGACGTAGCTACCAACGATAACTACCACCAACAAATCGAGACATATGCGACCGAAATGCTACCACCCAACCTGCCGCCGCCAAACCTACCGCCGAAGAATCACTACCAAACACCCACACCCATGGCGCAAACACACCGCCAGTACGCACAACCGGAGTACCGCCAAGAGGAATACTATCCTTATCCAAAATATGAAGATTACCCGAAAAATGCTAATTATCAGAATTTCGGAAACCAGAAAATTGGTAAAATACACGATTACGATCCATTGAGCGACGGGCCTAGGGCTCCTCCGAACACGCAAAGGGCCTCTGCTACCCTCATCTATAACAGTTCCAGTGACGGAAAGAGAGGTAGGTGATTGAATTAGGGCTAAGTGTTCATGACCATTTCAAATCTCTACTGTTATATTAAATATCTTGTTCGAATTTCCAATCTAAACTAATGTATGGGATTTTTAAACATTTATTCACCAATAGAAAGCAGCATTTTCACTCAGTGACATAGGCTATATTACTTTCTCAAAAATAGTTATCCCTAGTAAAAATGCATTTATGTATCTCAAGGTGTGAAAAAGTAAGTAGTTAGTCACAAAAAATGTATCACGTGTTTTGACGGCCTCGCTGGCGCAGTGGTGTGAGTACTCGCCTTGCTAGCAGAGGTCCCAGTTCGATCCCCGGTCACAGTCTAGGCTGGTGGGACGCTTAGGCCGTGGCTAGGTACCACCCTACCAACAAAGACGTAACGCCAAACAAAGAAATTTGTTTTCCGGTACGATGCTGTGTAGAAACCGTAAGGGGTATACCCCTAGGGTTATATATCGCCTCTTAACAGATTAGTGCGCTTCCATATTAGACTGTATCATCACTTACCATCAGGTGAGATCACAGTGAAACGCTAAACTGTCAGCAATAAAAAAATTCCCGGTAGGAAATTGTATTTTCTAATTTACTTGAGTCTGGTCTGGTTGGAGGCTTCGGCCGTGGCTAGTTACCACCCTACCAGCAAAGACGTACCGCCAAAATAAAGAGATTTGTTTGCCGGTACGATGCTGCGTAGAAACCGTAAGAAGTATGTCGCCTCTTACTAGATTAGCGAACTTCCATCTTAATCTGTATCATCACTTACCATCAGGTGAGAGCACAGTCAAGCGCTAAACTGTCAGCTATTAAATAAAATGTCCAACTACTGTAGCTATGCCACTATAGCAACTATTTACATTTTAAAAGTTAATAAAAATGAAGTAATCTTTAACCTTGTTTATTAAAAACCATTTCGTACCTGTAAAATACTTATCTAATAAATTATTAAAATCAGATATTCTATTCAAAAGATATAACGAATTAAAAAATGTCAATTTAAAGAAAATTGCAGCGTCCCTTATAACTAGGCCTACGACTGATGAGTTAGCTCATATTCCAAGGATACCAATGACACCCACTGATATATCTATATTGTATTTCAAGCTAAATATTAATGGAGAGACTTAAAAAATTCTTTCATTATCATCAAGGAGGTATTGCAATACCTGTAGTGTTTTTAAATTTGCTAATGTTCGGACATTCTACGTAAATGATGTTACGAATTTAAAAATGTATTAGATAGATATTCTTTGTAAAGTAGCAGCCCGTTAACGTCCCACTGCTGGGCACAGGCCTCCTCACTCTAAGGAGTTTTTAGAGCAGAGGAGTTTTTAGAGAGAGAGAGGGTTTTTAGAGCATAGACCCACCAAGCTGCGCCACTACGGATTGGCAGGCATATAGTACACAAGTGCACTCTCCATTCCTCCACTCTCATAGTCTGATGTTATGGGAATGGGTGGTTACACCGCCTACTTCCCAACTTCGGGCTAATATTGCGAAAAAGTTGTAAAGTAAAATCTGTATATTGATTAAATTATAAATGTAAGTGTGTATCTAATAATTTAAAAACTCGTCGTCGTCGAATAATAAGAAGTAATGCTACGCGGGTGAAACCGCGGGGCATTACTAGTCTTATTTAATCCTATTACATTTATACGTTACTAGCAAATGCTCATTTCATGCATGATACCCACATATTATATCAAGTAATATTTATTTATTTCAAATGTTGGTCGTGCAACACTTAGCTCTTTATAATTTACCTATTGATAGAGATATTTTACTCTACTAGAAGGGACATTAAATGTTTTTGACCTTTGTTGGCGATGAACAGGTTACATTAATGAATAAATGTTTTATACTATGTCACTATTTTAAAATCTTAATACTTAAATGTTTCTTATAAGTGAACCTAGAATCGCCTATTGTAGTGGTGTAACGAGGTTATGAAGTGCTTTGTCTCATCTAGTGTGTTAGTATGTAAGAATCAACGTTTTGAGCACGCTTCATCATTTGCCTTAATGTCTGTATGGATGGTGATGGTTTTCATAGTTTGTTAATATGGATTTCTTTTTTTCATTTATTGACAAATAAAAATATATAAAATTTCAATACAAATGATTTTTCAGTAGTGTTAAATAATATACTTGCTTATTGTTTCTATTTTCTAATACGTAACAGAAAGTTAGTTAAAAATCGATTAACAAATTTCAGTAGAGCGACTCCAAACGATTTCATAAAATTAGCAAAATACTAGTTAAAAATAGACTGAAATCTTTCAAGAATGTCACACTGAAACCTCACCGCTAGCCATTATAAGCTTGTAAATTCAGAAATTCATTAAATAAATATCAACATCAAACGTGAATTTATATTGCTGGAGAGAAAGATTCATACAGTGGAAAGGATAGATCCCATTCAAGAAAGATATTCACGATTAGTCGTTTTTTTATTTCTATATATATATCTATAGTTTATGCTAAGCACATTCTTTTAAAACAGATTACACTCTTTCCTTGGTAGAAATTGTAGATAAATATCACTAATATTCTTGCGGCGAACCTTTTGTAACGGATGACACTCTCTTTTGTAAAAATAGGACATAAATATCACTAATGTTCCTGGGAAGAACCTTTTATAAAGGACGACACTCTCTTTTGTAAACATATACACACGATACAACATTTAGCGGAACATAAAAAAATAAAGGTCTGATATCAGTACCATAACCTTATATCATACACATATCAAATATTTTTTTTATGTTTCGCTAAATACGCCGGTGTGTATAGGACATAAATATCATTAACATTCTTGGGACGAACCTTATATAACGGATGACACTCTCTTTTGTAGAAATAGGACATAAATATCACTAATATTCTTGTGACGAACCGTTTATAACGGATGACACTCTCTTTTGTAGAAATAGGGTATAAATATCACTAATATTATTTCGATGAATCTTTTATAGCGGTTGTCACTCTCTTTTGTAGAAATAGGACATAAATATCGCTAATATTCTTGGGACGAACCTTTTATAACGGATGACATTCTTTCGTAGAAATAGGGTATAAATATTACTAATAATATTGGGACAAATCTTTTATAACGAATGGCACTCTCTTTTGTAGAAATAGGACATGAATACCACTAATATTCTTGGGGCGATCCTTTTACAACAAGTGACACTCTCACTATATTCAGTAGAATGGAACATAAATGTCATAGGGGCGTCCACTAACACAATGATTTAGTCGACTACGATGAGGTCCTTATTATTTCACATAATCCGGCCTCAGCTTTCATTTTAACAGAAACGTTCAAAGCTGGAATTTCGAGCCTCTCCTTGCCTTCCCATCCCAATTGTAAAGACTCAGGGGTCTCTCCCAATTGTAAGACGACGTTTAAAATGACTTTCTTCAAGTCCTTCCACGGGCTTTCCTTACCTCTCTGGGCTGAACTTCCTTGTTCTCTACCTCTTCAGTAAAGCTGCAAAAGCCAATAAGACTAACAGCTAACTCACCCTCTGTATAAAAATCTTCTAGGGGCACATCACCCGCAGCAACAGCTCAGCAGCAGACACATTGGCCGTGTAACTGATCTCGATCCACTCGCCAACGAGCAACCAGTCTCCCACAATCACCAGAATCAAGTCAAACAGGTAAACACCCGGTACACTATTTTGAAGTGAAACTTTTTTAGGCGCATGAAGATAACATTGTTATGAATGAAACACGTGATTAGCGTCACGAAGATGTGCATGCGTTTTTATGCTGATTTGTTTGAAGGTTAGGTAGTTTTAATATTTCATTTTCCACTCGTCATTTAATAATGCAATATCCTATTTTTGATAGAATATAAAATAAAAAATATTTCATAATAATTTAATTAATAATTTCTAATATTGACAAACACGTGGCATTTTTATTTACTATACGTCATTTGGGATTTCAATAAATTATTTGTATTCATTTTCGACACCTCCCTCTAAGTATCGGAAATCTAAACTTTCAGATTTTTATAAATATAAACAAGACTTAAAAATTAGTTTGACAAAGAAGTTTCGCTTGTGACGTGTACTTTGTACGCACGCACTCTTAATTTTTTTTAATCACAAAGTAACGCCTAATTTGTCAGCTGTGTATTTTTTCTTTTCAGAGAGTTTACATTGCAATGTACGATTATGTAGCGAACGACAGCGATGAGGTGAGCTATTTTTTTTTAAATTCCTACCTAAATCCTCATGTATATGTAAATATATAAGTCACAGCGAATAATCAATGTACTATATTTAATTTTTCGTCTTTTGTTGTCCGATGTAGCGGAATGAATCATTTTTAGAATACGAATGTAAAAAGAATAGGCTTTCTTTACTTTTTAAATTTTAATTTCAATTTTAAATGAGCCAGGTGGTGTCTCAAAGAGCTAGACTGGCTGTGCATGCTGGAGTGTTAGTGAAAGTTGGGTATGGCAGAAGAACAACAAAAGTAAAATAAATGCGGTAGATGGATGAGAGCGTTGAGAAGCATGAGTGGATTAAAACTGAGTGACAGAGTAAGAAATAGTGTGATAAGAGAACGTTGTGGTATAAAAGAAGACGTAGTGACTAAAATTGAGAAAGGTATGCTTAGATGGTTTGGGCATGTAGAGAGAATGAATGAAAGGAGACTGACAAAAAGGATTTATGAGTCAAGAGTGAATGCGAAAGTTGGAAGGGGAAGACCAAGGCGAACGTTCCTGGACCAAATCCAGGACATTTTAAATAACGGCCAGGTCAAGAGTACTCTAAACCGACGAACTTGTATGAAAGGTTTAATGAGAATGAAAGAAGCGAAGGAGATATGCAAGGATCGTGGCAAGTGGATGGATGTTGTCTCTGCCTACCCCTATGGGAATGAGGCGTGATGCTATGTATGTATGTAATTTCAATTTTAATTTAGATTGTAATGTCGATTAGATTTGAATTAAACTAACACATTATCTTTGTTGTCTGAAATAAATAAGTTATTGTTACTATTATGTACATTGTATACAAAAAAATCACGTGAGACCTATGTCCAGCAGTGGACGTCCATCGGTTGAAACGACGACGACAACGACGACTCTATACAAAAAAATAACGCTTGTTTAATTTATTCTCTTTCACATACCAATACTAAAAATAAAGTTTAATCCGCTGCATCTATAAAAAGATTTAACTAGTGACTTGACAGCTCATATGTGATTCATCATCATGGTCGATTTAGTTGGTAATGTGTCATTTGTAATCATTCAGGTGTCATTCCGTGAAGGGGATTACATCTCAAATGTGACGTCCATCGACGAAGGCTGGATGACCGGACAGGTCCTCCGCACTGGCCACACCGGCATGCTACCGGCCAATTATGTAGAACTAGCCCCCGACCACCACTACCCCAACTGATAGCTTTTCATTACTGGACACAATATAGGGGGTGTACATTAACTGCGTAAAGTGACCAATTATCAATCCTTTCGAAGTTAAAAACCCGTCCCTGTTGAATTGTCGTGCGATTTGAAACAAATTCCACGTGAGATTATATAAAATACATATTTTTTATGTAAATACTTACTTAATCTGTGTTGACCTTAGCATAAGAAGCTATATTTAGAGTATATGTCGAATTTTTTCGCAATTTCCTACTGCTTTTTGCGGAAAAATTCAAGGACATCATATTATATGAAATTCTGCCTCCCCCACCCCCAAAACAGCTTACGTAAGTAATGTACGCCCCCCTGTTTAAATACTAATCCTTTAATACATATATGTAGATTTTTTTTGTTTTTAAATATAAAGCAGTTTGATCTAATAGGATATGAAAGCTATATATTATCGGAGTCATTTTTATTTCATATAAAAATAATTACTCGCTTTCTACACAACTACCGTCCAAACACAATAAAAAAAAATTAAGTTTTAATCGGTTATTCTTATGATTCTTTTGGTGTCTTACCACAAAATTACATTAAAAAAAATATTTAAGTTTAGCCACGAGTAGAACAACTATGTAAAAATGTGTTCATATTTTTGTGTTTGGATTGTAAAATTCGATGATAAATTACTTATTAAATACTTTTACTATAAATAAAAATATGCCATTAAATATAAGTTGTGTAACATGAGAAATTGTAGTGCAAGAATAATAAATAAAATTTCATAAATATCACGTTATATGGATATAATATGAATGAAATATTCATAATTCACGTCATTCCAATGTCAAAACCGAAATTTATTACTAATTTACACTAAAATTGGGGAAACTTATTGCAAATTGCTAAATATAGCTGAAGTTTTCTCATATCCATCCAATTTATACATTTACATATCAAATAAACGATTATTATCTTAAACATAATTCGGCGTAATAAATCGTATTTGCTGTAAGCCTCAAAATACGAACTTTTCACCAGAGCCAAATATCTTTTTCTAAAATCAATGGCGCAAGTCTCTGGTTTAATATTTTGCTGACTTCAGCAATGACGAAATCAATTAATCTAATTAAATACTTAACTTAGTTTTACTGTAAACTAAAAATAATAAAAAAATATAAATTTTTAGTGGATTAGCCAAAAACACCACTTCTGTTCGAAGCATTTCTGCACTATGTGACCTTGTTCTTTTTTTGCTGGGATATGCTTTAAGGCACGAACCCGGACCTAAAAGGTCTGGAGTGTGAGACTCGGTGAGGGAGGAGACCTCTTAATACTCACTAAAACCCAGCGGACACCTCTTCAACCATAAATGAGACGCCAGGTGTTCTACATTCGCCTTCGTCTCTGGAATCGTATATGAGTCGCAACTGAGGATTCAAGGCGGCGGGAGGAGGTGCGCAAACACGCACTGCCTAACTGTCTCCTTCCTCTCATTGGAGAGCATTACAGTTATAAGGCTTCCCACCGAGAGAATCCTTGACGAACTGTACGAAAGTCCCCAAAATCATTTCATTTGTGTTAAAAATGGTATAAAAAACGTATTTTTGTTTTTTTTTAGGCTTACAGCTAATACGTCTTCTTAATTGAATATATAACGAGTTTATAAATTTCTATGTCAAAAACGTGATATCATTATGATAGCATCCATACGCTTCAATTCCACTCGACTAACACTAAGCTAAACGCTTGCTGAGCAAAAATTCACGGGCATAACTAAAGAATTATTTATTAGCACCAATTTAAAACACGTATAACTCGCATTTCCTTGCTTTGGCGCAAAAAAAATTTGCTGTATTTCCTAATATTTTAGAATAACAAGTTGTAATCCATGGACCAAACTAAATTGTTGCATTTCTATCATTCCACACTTTTTTTCTCTGTAATAAAAATGTCTCGATTTAACGAGATTACGCTAATATATAAATTAGGAACATATTATTTGGCTACTTAATCTATTTTTTTTGTAGAAAAAAAAAATAAAATTTGAGAGATGTAGTAGTGAATTTTCGTACCTGGTCACACCACAAGCACAGGTCCCAATATTTTTTAATACATTGTAAATAAATATAAATCTAGTTGTAGATGTTTATGGTGTAATACCATATATTTTATATATGTATATTTTTCTAGGCGAACAATTTTTACAAGAAAATTTCTATGCATAATAAAAAAAATTGTCTGGCACATATTTTTATTATTTATATTCACACATTCCGTTTGTATTTATGCATTCAACTCATTAAATTATAATGAATGGAGACTGAATTTATACTTTTTGCAGGCATACATAAATTTGTTTGTATAAAATAAATTAATAGGGAAAAATTAATCAATTTCTTAAGTCACTTCTAATCCCATAAAAAATCCTATAACATCAGCCTGCATTCATTATAAACTTCCATATTGATGTAAATATGATATTATAGAGGAATCGCTGATCTTTAACTGAGCTACTTGTCTCATTTTTCACTTATATATTAATATTTCTATAAAAATATACTATTCGTTTGCTGATATGTTAGCTTTTGACTCATCTGATGGTAAGTGATGATACGGTTTAAAATAAAAGCGCACTAACCAGGTAAAAAAAAAGAAACCACGAGAAATCTTTTGACCAGAATCAAATAAACTAGAAACTGTAATTTCCTAAATTTGCTTTCCGGAAAACGAACCTAGAACCTCAGCAATGGTCGAATCATTGCCGTTATTTTATTAAACATAATGTACATATAGTCAAGTTTCATTTTACATAGGTCAATATTTCTGACCTAATGGAATTATTTTTTTCAAAAATTTTGTTTTACAGTTACAATAATCTGTTGTCATTTTGCCTATATAGTGACATTAGTATAATATTGTTATTATAATATACATATTACGATAACATGATTCTACTCAGAAATTCCGTGAAATTGTAATTTCATCTTAACACAATTGCATATGAAATCACAGTAACGTGCTGTATTTCTTGACTATTCATGTAAGCACGGCGTCATGTCATCTTTGCCACTATATCAATATATTTTTGTCATTTTATCACTCGGTTTAAATTAGTGTCATTTTTATTCTAATTGAGATTTTTTTTAAACTCTAATTTTGCAAATAGTTCTTCCAAAAGTCTTTAAATTCTTCTGTAATATTATATGTAAACTATATTATAGGCAATGTTATTTTCAGTAAACATATAAGATTTGCCAACTCGTTATTGTTTTTGGGTAGACATATTGATAATGCTTATTTTATTGTTCGTAGTGTTACGGCACGTGTAGTTTAGTCATTTTAATTCTATTTATTACATTATTTTACTTGGTCTAACTCAGCCCCACGAGAAATGTGGATAAAATCTCAGTTTTTATAGTGGAAATTAGTTTCAAAGGGCGAGTGGCCGACATTTTGTTATTATTTTAAGCATTAAACTGCATCACAATATAATGGCTTTTTAAGAGCGAGGTTTTTTTATTTTTTATTAACATATAAAAATGTGTTTTTTTTTATATTTCCTCAGAACATGAAACAAATTATGCTTTTTTTCTCACAATGTTTTTTTAGACGTATAAAAAAAAATGTATGTTTAATCATAAATTTTTGTTTTTTTAAATACCTATGCTTGTATGTATTTGAGACACAATTATTTTGTTTTTAATATTTACTGTAATAAGAGAAGTACTTCGAAGGTTTTTTTTTGTATTTTGTGCAAATTTATAGGGCTGTGCCCATTTTATGTTGCATGACCTCGCTCTTTAACACAATTTAACGATCTTTTATGTATAGGAACAGTATTATAAGCCGAACCGATGTTACAGTGCCTTTTTTAATATTTAATAAAGTTTAAGCAAATATTTGTTGTTTTATTAAACAAGTGATCTTTGCAAGCTTTTTTTATTTATTTTTAGTTTCAGTAAAATTTTCCAAACTTAAAATCTTAGTATATTTGTAATGATTGCGAAATAGACTTCCTAATTAATCTCCTAAAAACATCACTTTCTAAAATATTAAATTAGACTTTCAAACACTATATTGGAAACCGTTGGAAATTGAATTTCATTAATGTTTTTTTTTCATATTCCATAAACGATTGTTATATCATAACTACAAGGTTCTTATACTATTTTATTTAAACTTAATAAGTATTTCTAATTGTGTAAAAAGTTGTCACTAACGATTTCATGAGATACATTCTTATTTTTTTATTTGTTAGTTACTGCCTTGGTATCTTCTATTCAATTTTAAACTTTGGGATATATAGCATTAAATAAAATAGCTGCGCAATATTTTTAAAAACATATTGCGCTATACCGTAAATAAATTCAAAAAGATTGCAAAGCTATATTACAACTTAATATGGTAATCAGAGGTAATGGAATAAATAACACCAACATTAATTTTAATAAGTTTATTGACTACCCACTAAACAATTCATGATACGTTACAAATACATGTAGAATATTTAAAAAATAATCTTAAAAATTTAATACTCCATAATGCAACGAGCGCTACTCGCCGTATCTCAGGCACTTACAAGGCACCGTGTTTCAGTGTGATTTTTAATAGAGGAGAGAAGAGCCCAAGAGAGAATTTTGCGCGTTACTTGAGGGCGTCAGAAAATCATAGAGAAACCTTGCACTCAATAATGTCCTCCTACCAAAAAACCCTTTAGTGTTCAAAGCAGACTGGTAAGCAGAGCGCCAAAGAGGATTTATGCTTAGGTCAGTGGTCAGTGCGTAGATACTGGCAAGGAAAGCTGGAATTACGTTCCTTATTGAAAATTAGAAGTGATTTATGTTCAAATTATGACTTCTTATGGAAGATTTGGGCGGTAAACTGTTTTTAAGGAAAATCTGATAAAGAAGTAATAAATAATTGTACTGAGACGAGTTATGCTTTTGCTTTTAACAATAGGGGGTTCGTTGAAGACGGTCCTTTATATTGTGAAAACTTGAGCTATTCAGATAAAACGTCAGATCTTTAAATAGGACAGTTTTTTGACATTCACTTTGAATATCTGATACGCTCCAATAACTTTATTTTTGTTGTCTTACTTCTTTTCACGGCCCCCAGTTAATCGTTTACTGGTTTTTTAGTCTTACACGCCCCCCCCCCCCCCCCCTTAAATGGAAANCCCCCCCCCCCCCTCACTTAAATGGAAAACTTTACATAGTTTTCGTCATAGAACCAATTCTATACGACCCCATGACGCTCGAGTAACTGCAAATTAAACACCCCAGGCTCCCCTACTATAATACATGCACACTGTTTAATTGCGATAAATCATCGATACATACTAGATGATTTCTTCTTCTAGTTTGGTTCATCAGTTTCCTAATTCTATAATCCCAATGAATTTATATATATAATAAATCCATCAATAATATACAAAACAGCCGCCTGCTTTTACACTTTCACTCATGCAAAACAGGCCCAACACACAAAACGCTGTTTTTGTTGTTAAACAAAAACTTCGTATTTTAAAGCAAAGATGTATAATATTTAAAAAGAATCTTGTGTAATTTACATGTGGTAGGTGTGAAACTTTTAAAAATTTTTGGCATCAATTTAATGACACTATCTAAAATTTTTGCAAGAGGATAATTGTAGATTTTAGTAATGATGTAATTTTAACTCCCACTATGCCAACACACGAGTGGAGGGGGTACGAAGCAGAGCTCATAGAGATCCGTGAACATAAACATTGTATAATGATCTCGTGTTCTGTCGCATTTTCGTTTCAGCGTATTTCAAATCACAACAATGTTAAAATTTTCACTTCAAAAGACTGGACATACCAATTAAGACTAAAAAAAAAATAACAGCATATTTTTTTTAATGGTAAGGGAGAATTTGAACAAAAAAAATGTTCAAATTACTTCTAATCTCACAGTTTATTATTGTACATATCATAAAATTTACGATTCGAAAGATTTTTAATACAAACAACTCTACACTATACTTACAATATTATATAAGATTATCGACATTCAGTAAAGATCGTAATGTCTCATTATTTTATAACATTTAATTGACAATTGTTTCTAATAATATCTATTAGGATTTTTGATCCATTATATTATATGAAATTAACATGTGTTTTTCTAGAATCAAGGTTAGAAATAGATTCCAGTTCAAGTTGAAGTGATAAAAAATATTTTAAAAGAAAATTCTTAAAGCATAAATTCAATGTTCCTTGGACCTTTTAAAATATTATAATTTCTTAATTAAAATAACAAGGGTTGGGTATGACAATATAATTATTATTGATTTAAAAAAATACCCAATATTATCCAATGTATACAAAATCTCGGTAATAGTTATATTACATACGTAAATTGAAATATGAGACTTACAAAAAAAAACTTATTGTACAATAACGATCATCTAATTACAACTAAGAGTAACGAAAACGTAACAATTGTTTTTAAACCACTTAAATATAAAACTAGAAATAACATTGCACTAAATACATTGGATATTAATTAATTATATTTAGACAATTGGTATAAAATTAGGATAAACAATTTATGATTGCGTTTACTAAACTGAATATATATTTTTATAGCAAACTAATATATTTCTTTTTGTGACAAAAAATTTCTCATAAGGGTACTTGTCCAGTGAACAGTTTAAGTCATCCTTACATAATTTCTACGTAAAGTTTTACTTTTGTATGATTTGATGACATCGTTTTAAGTCCATGTGTTCACTGGGTGTTGCGTATAGATACATAAACTTTTTTAGTGCCATCATTTCAATAGCAATGAAAGCTTTGTTACAATACATATAGGAGAGTTTTTCAAACTCACTATCGCCCTCACATAGACTTATAATAAACTAAAATTACTAACCATTTGAAACAACAATTTTTAATTAGCATACATTTCAATCTAAATATACCCTCAAAGAAATGCGTTAAAATTCACCTTAATTTTTATTTAAGAACTAAGTGTGTTTGTTATAAATCACCAAACATTGTGATATTTGAAATTTCACAATATATATACGTTGATAAATAAGAAATAAAGTATGTCAGAATGCTGAGAAATACATTAAATTAAGGGACCATTTTAACCATATTTATAATTACTGACATTTGAATGGCTCTACGCTGGACGCACCGAAGTGGTTAACGGACCGCTGGTTACCTACTCCTGTATTAAATGATTAAACGTTCCTAGAAATCGCAATTTACGAAATGGGCTTTAATTTTATAATCAAAAAGAGTTGAATAAATTTTAAAATACTTGGTATAGTATAGTATATAATTGGTCCCCAGACTTTGTAGGTCTTTCTCTATTGTTTATTTTACTATATTATTATATTTGTAAATATCTTCCGTTTTTTCAGAATACATTTCAATCAACAGTCTACTTTTATTTTTAAGCAAAACTTACTGGCATTTCTGCAAGACAAAGTCAGTCGACTGGATCATGAGAAGGTTAGAAGGCTATTAAGATGCATTTTATCTCAGGACTTCCACATTTCATTCAAATTGAAAGTTCAGGGTTGCGATTATTAAAATAAATATCAAATTAACATCAACGAATCTGGAATCTAAATACTTCAAATAGTTTCCATAATGGAACCCATTAACCAATGAAATATTTAGATACCCTAGACAATTAATGTACGCAATTTTAAACAAATTATACACCGCCTGTTGTTCTTAATAACAAATATTTAATATTGCTAACACTGACATTAATAAAATATACATAATTAGTCGGTTTTGGTATATTTAAAATAGGAATCTTGTTAAGTCTTGAAAATTTTAATAGTCACTATTATTTTTCAATTTATTTTACTTAATAATAACTTTATCATTGTCAATCCTAAATTATTTATTATATAAATTAAAATTATATATATTAAATTATGTATTAAAAAATATGCTACTTTGTTAGTTCAGTGATAGATGGGGCGACTGTTAGTAATAACACTATGAAATAAAAAATAGAAATAATAATCTCCGTCTATAGGTAAATCACTCGTTTTCTTTCCCAATCATCTTTATATCGACGGTTCCTACATAGAGTCAAGCATAGAATCCGGTTTCAAAGAACATTTATTTATTACTGTGCAAGTTTTTGTACTAATGATCCATGTTTTTATGCATCGCGAGTAACAGCCATAAGAACCTGGGTGATAAAATCTTCGATTACAAAAATGACACAATGGGAGTTACCTTTTCATACATAGGGGCCATCAATGTATAAAGTAAAGACTATTGCGATCATTCTTATAATAACACAAGTTAATTTTTTCTTATTTAAATTAATTTATCAAAAAGCTGTTTTTCATAGTTAATTATATTGTAATTGCTGTAACTTTCTGATACAATTTTAAATTATATTTACTTCATTGCTCAATTCATTACAATTTCTTCCAAAGATTATATAAAGTATTTGTAACCCTTCTTTTTCATATAAATTATAAGTTTTTTAAACATCTTCAAAGTCATCAATCCAGTTTAGTGTGACGATTGGTTCTCCCATTCATTTTTATATATAAAACCACGCCTACAACTGCAGTCAAGTCAGAGTAGTTTGTCTGCAGTCTCAATTATGTCAGTTACCAGTGGGACGTAGTAGAAGTGTATCATCTTCTATTCTTTCTAGACGATAAGTAGAATTATCTGGTAGATGACGGACTAGATCATCTGTCAATCGTACCGGAGCACCGTTGGGACCGGACACTAAGACCGTCTCGCATTCCTACAAAAAAAAAAAAAAAGGTTAAAAATTTTACTTTAAATTTTTAAACCTTGCCTGAAACGTTTTACCATATAGTTAATTCTACTGCATAATTGCACCGAAATACACACACACACTCACGTGAACACATACAAACACCCAAACCGTAACACAATAATATACTCTAATCTAATATTATACAAGAAAAATAGAAGTTCTTTATTAAAGTAGGCTTACACAGTACTTTCGAATCGTCAAATGTCGTTTCCATATATTTATTTTAATGTACATCTGACGATAATATTATAAAGCATTATTAAGAAACTTTGTCACGTATAATTGTTTATAGTCAAAAGCGCTAATTATTATAATTGTTTATAGTCAAAAGCGCTAATTATTTCTCTCACTCAAACATACGCGGTGCCACCATAAGGAAAGAACGAGACAAACGTATGATGCTGTTTTCGTTTTCGCAAATTACTGCGGTCGCTCAGTAACCCCATGTAACGCAACGGTATATTGTAACGTTCCCATAACATTCAGGTTTATATTAAAATTAACTGGGGTCTTTTGGTACCCCGTTTGGGTCACGGGTTATATATTGGATACTTAAGGCCTAAAGAAGTTTTCACTTCAGTAAAAGCGTAGTTATATGAATCTAAATTCGTTTTATTATTATTTTGTAGGTTCTTCGTTTGCGTTATGCCGCAGGTTTTGTTTTCTACCCAACCTTTCTTTGTTCTTCTCTTTGTTTTTAGATAATTTTTTTTTTTATGATGAAGATATAGCAGCAGTAGAGGATAAGAGAATGTAAAATGGATTTAATAATAGCCACGACCGTGATATCTATATGTGATGAAATAAAAAGTTTTTTCTTTCTAGTTTATGATATTGGTCAATTAACCTTGGCTGTGGCTGGTAGTAGCGTGCGCAGCTTGTGCAGCAACTCGGTGGCTCGGCAGGCGTGCAAATATAGTGCGCTGTACACACCGCAGCCCGCAGGACACACGTACACCGTCAGGCGCGGCTCTATACGCCTGCAAAAAATTGACATTGCAATATAAAGACACACCACCATCTATAGAAAAGTGCTTGTGTAAAAAGTACACATTTTAGAAGTGAAACTTCTTTGGTAAACGAATTTTTAAGTCTTGTTTATATTTATACAAATCTAAAACTTTAGATTTCCGAGACTTAGAGAGAGGGAAATATTTGGAATTTAGTTGTTATTAAAATATTAAGTGTCGGAAAAATATAAATAATTTATTGAAATCATAAATGACAAGTTGGAAATAAAAATGCCACATGTTTTTTGTCAATATTAGAATTTTTTTTTTAATTTAGAAAGAATAGAATTTATGAAAATTTTTATATGTTATGAAAAATAGTATATTAAATTATTCAATGACAAGTGGCAAATTAAAATGCCACATATTAAAAATATCTAACCTTCAAACAAATTAACACAAAAAACGCTGCACGTCTTCGTGACGCTAATCGCGCGTTTCACTAGTAAAAATTTTACCCTCATGCGCCTCGAAACGATTCACTTCAATTTTTATGTTAACTCACTTGGCGTGAAGTGCGTTGAATAAACGTATGCCGTCAGCAAGACCGCATATCTGAATGATGTCATCTCGGGATAATCTACATGCAAATAAAAAAATGTCATAAAACATCCATATATAATTATAACGCTATTGAAATTTAAGAAGGCATCTATTAACATCTGTAACGTAAACTATCCTAAATTATTTACAATAAATGTATACAGATATGTATATAGAAGAATTAAGAGGCCTGAGATTTTGGATATTGATAGCTCTCTATTGATTTTAGGCACTTAATTCGTTTAAAAGAAATACATAACTTGACCATTTCAATGATAATAAATATTTCCCTTTGTTTTGTTTACATCACACTTCATTTCATTTTGCATTTAATTTTGCTATATACACCTCTAATGGCAAGTCATACTGAACTAACCCATGTTGTAAATTTATGATAAGTCGATGGTGTAACTACCTCAGCAAGTCTGCCCCGGAGAAGTTTGCGAATGTGCTCGCGTGCTGCGTGAAGCGGTGCCGGGTCAGCCACGCATGCGTCTCCGCGGCCGTGGCCTCCTTCGACAGACCGCAATTCTAAAAAAAAAAACCATAAATTTATTATTGTGGGACTTAACGTGGGAGAAATGAGATAGGAAGCATTACAGTGTTTGTAATGTTCGTGGTTCTCTTTGTGCTTGGCTTCGTACACCCCCCACTCGTGTCTACCACAACCCATAGTGGGAGTTAAAATTAAATCATTACTAAAATCTACAATTTACCTCTTGACGAAATTTTACACACATCTTTTTTTTATACCTTATATCAAAGAAACGAAGAAAAAACTTAAACATAAGGGAAGAAGGCTTGACAGCCTCGCTGCTGGCGCTGTGGTGCGAGTACTCGTCTTGCTAGCGCAGGTCCCGGGTTCGATCCCCGGTAGGACGAATTTAGGAAATTGTATTTTCTAATTTGTCACAGTCTAGACTGGTGGGACACTTAGGCCGTGGCTAGTTACCACCCTACCAGCAAAGACGTACCGCCAAACAAAGAAATTTGTTTTCCGGTACGATGCTATGTAGAAACCGTAAGGGGTATACCCCTACGGTTATATATCGCCTCTTAACAGATTAGCGCGCTTCCATATTAGACTGTATCATCACTTACCATCAAGTGAGATCACAATGAGGCGCTAAACTGTCAGCAATAAAAAAAAAATGTTTTAGCTGGTAGCCTCACTGGCTTTTACAGCGTAACCGGGAGAGGGGAAGGGGGACGATCTCTTAAGGAAATTCACCACTTATTAATTTGAGTGCGAGCCATAAACGGACTAGCCCTAATGGAAACGCTGCTCCAAGAGCGTCTCCTGTTAAACTGTTGATCTTTTTCTGAAATCTAGGTACTTAGGGGGGAAATCTGACTTAGAATTGATCAAGGGCGCCTCCAGGAACGTGGGTGGAGCCCACGGCTGGATGACGGTCAGAAATAGGGAACGCTATTTATTTAAAAGAACAACCAAAATATAAGTGACCAATCTAGAATCTAGACATATATCATAAAAATGCTGTCATATTTACTTTAATTATAATAATAACAATATTGTAAATAAGCCATTTATTTTTCCACTTATCATACTATTTACTGTATGCGTTTTCTTAGTATTACTTTTGTTTGTATTCAATTTTATTTATTAAATTAATCGTAGTGTTGCCTGTATATTTATCTGTGTTTTATTGGTATGTGTGTGTTAGTGATGGGCGCATTTGTAAACGGTGAGTGTGTGTGTGTGTTATGAGTAGAATAATCTTTATATGAACCTTATTTTTATTTATTCAAACTTTATTCCACACAAACTAAGAGAAATACAAATTGAACTTTCTTAAAGAGTAAGTTGATTAATTATTTCTCATCTTTATCAATAGTTTTTTCTGTATTAGATATCGAACTTCTATTTTATTCGGTTTTTATAGTTGGTAGGGATCTAAATTTGTATATTCAAGTATTTTTTTATATTTTAACTTTATTTTTAAATGAAAGGTTAGGTCTTAGACCCTGCCAACCAATTATCTTTGAGCGGTTTCCGCACTTAAATGAATATTATTGTTAACTCTTAACAATAGTAATAATTCTTATATGTTGCTAGTTCATAGTATAAACAAACAAGTAGAAGCTATGACAACTCGATATGACTAACTTGTTCAGGATCTTCAGCGGGCTGTGGCAAGTCTGGTAATATGGCGCCCGGCGAATGACAAGGTGGGCTATTCACTTTGATGTCGTTGCTTCTGAAAAATAATTAAAATCTCTCATAAACAATAATAAAAATGTCGTTTATATAAACGCTGATAACTGATTTACAATACAATACGAAATACTTAACTGCCTCATTGGTCTAGTGGTTAGCATATTCGACTACAGACATGAGGTCCTGGGTTCGAGTCCCGGGTCGGGCCAATTCTAAATCGATATTGAGGTTTCTATTAAGATTTCCTCAATATTTGCCCGAAGTTGGGAAAAATTTTGGCGGTGTAATCCACCCCCGTGCCTCGGAGAGCACGTTAAGCCGTCGGTCCTGCGCCTGATCCCTCTCCGATCGTGTTGGATCACCGTCACATTGGACTATGAGAGTGAAGGAATAGAGAATGCGCTTTTGTACTATGCCTGCACATCCGCAGTGGAGCAGCGTTGTGGGTCTATGCTCTAATAACCCTCTCTCATATGAGTGAGGAGGCCTGTGCCCAGCAATGGGAAGTTAATGGGCTGCTACTTACCTTACAAAATACTTCATTACATATAAGTTTACAGAAAAATATACACAAATATTTAGTGATTAGATACAGAACTCATCCTAAAGGGTATCATGGTTAACAACTGGTGGCTTCTGTGTATCCAGCTAAACCTACTGTAAATACAATTTATTCCCCTGAAGCATTAATATCAATAAAAAGTCTATTAAAAATATTATAAATATTGAAATCTCTATGAATATAACATAATAAAATAAATTCTATTTTAGAGTAAGAAACATGCTTTGAGTGATAAACAAACTAAAAGAAGTTCTGAGTGTGGGATGCTTTGTATGTTATTTTTAAATTAACTCTGCAATTATGCAAGAAAGTAGTGAAACATAGAGCAAATGACTTATATGGATTAATGAAATACAAAACGGAAATTGATATAGCTTTACTGGTAGTTATTATTAAAATATTGCATTACTTTCATTCCGGAATGCAAAGTTAATTAAAAATTGCTGACATTTCTTGTTGCATAATTGTAGGGTATAATAACTTACTCTTGGCAATACAGTGGCTTCATTTGGTTGGTCGAAGCAAGGATAGCTGAAAAAAAGGCGAAAAAGCATTGATATAAATTTTTTTAAATAGCTTCAAATTTTGAATAAAAAAAAAATATTCAAGAAAAATGTGTACTTTCAAAATATGTTCAACTTCTCCTAGTAAGCCTTTTATTGTGTTATAATGAATATAAGGTTGGTTGGAATATCAACTGATGGCAACTTATGACAGTGGACAACACAACTGCAACAAAATCTATTCCCACTTTTAATGTCATAACAATATAAGCAGAATTAATGACAATAAGAAAATTTCCAAGCATAAACCCAAATCTGCTATTATAACACTGTTGTGACAGTATTTTAATAGCCAACTTTATTAGTTTTGGCAACCTTTAAATGTACTATGGACATATTATTACAACAACTGTCAAGGTTTAATATGCCTCTACACAGATGCAAATAAGCGACTATTTAAAATATCTTAGTATCAAAATCACCTTTTATAATTTTATTGTGAGAAAATAAATATCTATCTAGTATCTACCATTTTGTGGAGTATATTTTTATTAAGTTATAGAATGTATATTGAATCAAAAACATTTTGTATAAACTCACTGGATTGT
The DNA here is from genome assembly GCA_015832385.1 of Elymnias hypermnestra. Lineage (NCBI taxonomy): Eukaryota > Metazoa > Arthropoda > Insecta > Lepidoptera > Nymphalidae > Elymnias > Elymnias hypermnestra. The sequence goes on along the minus strand of JACTOM010000068.1, from coordinate 2,925,915 downwards.
GGTAATACTGGCTTATTCACCAATACAGGACTCTGAGCAGCCTTTGGGGTGACGCTGTAACAAATTGTAACTTATAATATTGAAAACTGGTATCTAGCCCAGAATTGGACACTGACTGTGCCCTCAAGAGTGAGGGTTAGAAGCATAGACCTACCATAACATATACTACATTATTCCAATGGAGAGGAGCAGGCAACACATCCTAGAATTCTTTGGAATATGCTGGTTTCAGCACAATATTTTTCTTTATCAAAAGCATTATTATAACTTTATACAAATAGCTAATATCTATATTGTATCAAGAAAAGTCATAATAATAAAAATAGACTTGATGCTTGTTCTATGTCACTGATCATTGCAATAAAAACGACCTTTTCATGTACAATCATTCACTTGAGCTGGTTCCACCAATATTCCATCATTTAGGTGACCTACCATTTTCCTGTTCAATAATCTTTATGTAGCAAAACAGCATTCCTCATTAGATTTTAAAGTGAAACCTGTAAGTTGGGATTATATGAATTATTGTACATTACATATACAATAAAACATTACATAAAACATTTTTTTTCATAGCTCACAGCTTTAGCCCTTCCCTGTAAATCTCCCCTGATGGTAAGTGGTACATGTATCCATTATGGTTATATGCAACATTGTACCCAAACACAATTTTTTTATTGACATTAGATCTTTGCTTGTAGGGTAGTAATTAGCCACAGCAGATGCTTCCCACCAAGCCAGACACAGATAAATTAGAAATTACAATTTCCTAAATTTGCTCAGAAATTGAATGCAGGACTGCAGCTAACAAAGCAAATACTCATCATTGTGACAGTCTACCAAACATTATATTATATCTCCACTCCACTATTGCCACTCACATAATAAATATGAAATAAGTACTGATATTGAGAACCTCCTTTATCATTATAAAACAGGGAATATCTATGTTTAGGCACTCAAGGGTGATAAAATGTAGGTCAACAATGTTCTAAAATTGTCAAGTTTCTAAGTCCTATAATTCTATATTAAGAATTGACAGCCTATGTAGAATTCTAGAATTCAATTATCAAAGTTTCTTAATGTTTTGGTAATAAGTGTTGATATTTACTGTATATGGGAACGTCTGGGTCTGACAATAACGTTGGCTGCCCGGAGTCTTTTAGCTAACTCCCGGTAAGTGTCGGGATCGGCGTCGATTTCCACCTCTGTCTTGAGGAGGGAAAATTTCATACGCCAACCGTGGGTCTCAAGCCCGTGTACCAAACGGGCCCTAATCACGACGCCGCGGCCCACCTGCCTCGCACTTAGTCTCTGCTCTAGGACGAGCATATTCCTTGTCAGCTATAGTCCTGTCTGGTCAGATTGAAGAAGAGGAAAGCGCCAGATCCCATGCGATACCCCACTTCGCCGACAACCACCATAGCTGCACGAACCACCTCAACAACCATTGGTCTCTATTTCAATTTATAAAACACTCAACCAAGCGTCCCAGGACAGGCACTCTCTTATTTTATATATCCCTATAATGGGAAAGGCAAATGAATGGATTTAGACCATACAGCCTCGTTTCAGTTTCAAGCGTTCACTTGTCCAACATCATTCATGTCAATGGTTGCTTTTGCGGAGTATATCGCGAAAAAAATACGAGTTATATATACCACCAGTTCGGTTGTGAAACAGAATATTTTAATTTTATCAGCGGTAAATAACAGTGTGAAATCGAAACAAAGAACACGGATGGCTGAAGGAACGCAAACGACTGAGCGTAATGGCCGCTGATTGGTCGCGAGTGAAGCGCTCTAGTCGATTGGATCAAAACTGGATCGAATCGGTTCGCAGAGGCCGCGGCCGGCTTGCGTTGGTGATTTAAACGTCACGGTAATAGTAACGAGACTTGTCCGACTTTTATCGATTCTATTTTTTTAGTGAAACCTTTTTTTACATCTTTCCCCAATTTTTTTCTTAATCTATCGCTTTACGGGCCGCAAATTGGGGGTAAAGCAAAGCCTAAACAGAGCAGAGCATTTATTGTATTTCTCACTCATTCGTGCAAATGTTAAAAAACATTCTCACGCAGTAGGGTTTAGTAAACCCATACATTGTTTACTTTATTGCTAACCTTAGACAACGATTTAACGATTTCCCTGTTTTATTCCACTCAAGGCTTATTTATGAAATTATATTTAACAAATTTTCGAGTTTTGTTCAGTAGAGCGTCTCCGCTCGCAGTTATGACGAAGCCAATACTTATCTGCATTTGCGTTAAACTGTATAGTTATTAATTGGAGACAGGTTAACGTTAGTCTATTACCTTACCTTATGTTCAATGATGATACAATTTAAGAATTGTAATTTCATATTGTTATTAAACTTTTATTAAGATATTGTTTTACTTTATTAGTAAAATGTGTCTTTAACCCATAATGTCTTTTACACAATAATTAATTCCAGTCAGATATATCGGTAACGAACCGGATACAATTTTAGCTGCATAGATGCAGTTTTGCTCAATTATGCTTCAATTTGCAGCAGTTTAGGCTACTGATGTTATCCAGTTTAATCATTTTCACTGGTTTTGCTCGATTCGAAAATCGATATGACTAACAACACTAGAGATAGTGACAGCTTACAAAGCGACCTTAGACAACATGACAAGGCAGTCGTAGTTCCTTTGCAAATAAATAATAGCGACGACAACAACCTACACAAATAAATAAAATTGTGTTTCCATTTAATTTCAAATAAATAGCATTTTAAGAAATGCGTAATGTACAGCACTTACATTAAGTTTTTATTTTAATTGTTGTCTGTCTGTTGCGGCTAATCTTTAAAACGGTTAGACCAATTTTGACGGAACTTTTACCGGCAGATAGCTGATGTTATAAGGAGTAACTTAGGCAAGGTGTTTTATTTTAGAAAATGGGTACCCGCAAAACATATAAAGTAGAATCGTGCACGGCCCAATCGCATGGTTGCCGCCGTCAGGCACCCGACGCTTTCTCAACGTAGTCTCGCACCGAGAACGGGTTTCCCCTATATTTTTAAAGGATCAAAAACGAGGCGGGGAACAGCTAGTAGTAAATAAAATCATAATTAAATAATACGTAATTTTCAATATCGTAAACTGTTGCGTTGATAAGTGCGTACTTGAAAAAAATGACGCACAACTTTCAATTGTTGTATTGTTTTATAGCAGTTTATATGAAACCGTTCATTTGTCATATAATTCTATAGAACAATTGTTTGAGAGATATACTTGTAGCAACTCTGCTATTATACTCTTTTTATTGACTTGGTCTTCATGATCATTGCGCTGTTTACAAGTTAAAGAGATTTAGTGGCACTACTAAATACTACATTAGGTATAACTAAAATCTGCCTAGTTTGAGAGTTGCAAAGATAGAGAAGACATTATTTAGATTGTGTAAATTAAGGGTTAATCTTTTGTATACGTTTTCTTACAAATAGTATCGCAATTTCGTATATAATTGTATAACATATACTCGTACATTTTCTCTCCCCTCTCTTTCTTATTCTGTGTATACTAAAAATCTGCAGAATCATGTGAAAATTCTTTCCATTATAATAGCTTTATTGTCAGCAAGTTTTTTTGATTGTGAAATACTCAAGGGTACGGCGATTTCGATTGCGAAGCTCCGAAATAATATTAGATTTGGCTCAATCGTAGTGTGATCAGTTTTAGGCTGTTAGTTAATTAATAAGTACTTGTTGTATGCCAAATAACCATCTCTAACGCGATTGTATACCGGTCATGGCAATGACAGTGGAATGTGAGTTTGACTGATAAAATTGTTTTAGAACCGGCATTCACTCATTATGGGTTTTTTAAATTCCGAAAATATAACAGCAACGTTGTTATATCTACTAGAAAGCATAGTCATATCTTATCGGTGTATTATTTATGCGATTGTAAGAGAAAACGTATACGAATTGGGGCTTTCATGATTAACTATGAATTACAATGAAATCATCTAGTCTTTATCAGAAAAATAGTATATTTTCGATTTACTTTTCTAGCACTATGCGCGGTGATATATGAACCAGAAGTAAATGAAATGTGTGTCAGGTTTTTTGATACATAGCTTATTTAATTTCTTCAAAAATCAATGATATTTTAAAATCAAACTAATGTACAGACGCAATTCCGTACGCATATAACAATTTCTCTGTTGGTCGTCCGAAGGCTGAATATGTTTCATCAAGATGCCTTATTGAACCTATGTTATACATCGTTCTTATAACTATCATAACGGTTCGGAGAATCTTGATGTCTAAAATAGGGACAAAACCTTAAAATAATTTACATGTTACCTTATTAATAATCGATGAATTTGCGTAAAATTTAATGTTTTATTTATCTTTATGTAACTTGAGCAAATGAAAGATAGTATTCATATATGATTAAATTACGCTTATTCAAACAGTCTAATAAAATTAATTCAATTCATATTCAAATAAACAATGATTTTACGAGGGGTGCGAAAGCGAAATACTGAAATAAATCGGTTCTAGCCAGTTATAACCACGGTTTCGACAGTTGCAAATTGGCGATCAGAATCGATTTTTAGATCTTGTAACGTCGTACAAGAGAAAAAAATATAAAAATGAGTAATAAATGCTGTGTGGTAATTAAGAAAAATATGTTAGGTCATTTATAATATGTAACACAACTTTTGCATTAAAGTTCATAGATGTTCTTCATATTTGATTATTGTTTAGGAATACAACTGTAATGTTTCAACATTTTCGCGGTTAACTGTTGAATCAATTTCGATGCATTTTCATAAGGATACATACATACATACATAGCATCACGCCTCATTCCCATAGGGATAGGCAGAGACAACATCCTTCCACTTGCCACGATCCTTGCATATCTCCTTCGCTTCTTTCATTCTCATTAAACCTTTCATACAAGTTCGTCGGTTTAGAGTACTCTTGACCTGGCCGTTATTTAAAATGTCCTGGATTTGGTCCAGGAACGTTCGCCTTGGTCTTCCCCTTCCAACTTTCGCATTCACTCTTGACTCATAAATCCTTTTTGTCAGTCTCCTTTCATTCATTCTCTCTACATGCCCAAACCATCTAAGCATACCTTTCTCAATTTTAGTCACTACGTCTTCTTTTATACCACAACGTTCTCTTATCACACTATTTCTTACTCTGTCACTCAGTTTTAATCCACTCATGCTTCTCAACGCTCTCATCTCTACCGCATTTATTTTACTTTTGTGATTCTTCTGCCATACCCAACTTTCACTACCATACATAAGTGTTGGCACCAACACTCCAGCATGCACTGCCAGTCTAGCCCTTTGAGACACCATCTGGCTATTCATAAAAGCATGCAGAGCACCATTTACCATATTCCCTGCATTCACTCTCCTTTCGATATCACTTTCACATGTTCCATCTTTTGTAAATTTAGATCCCAAGTATACAAATTCTTTCACCTCTTCCACTTGTTCCCCATCTATCAAAATATTGCCATTCATCATAGATTCATCTCGTTCAAAAAGCATAACTTTCGTTTTGTTTACATTCACTTTCATTCCTTTCCCTTTCAAAGCTTCATTCATAATATTTAGCATCTCCTGTAGCTCATTAGCGGATGACGCAAGTATTACTTGATCATCAGCGTAGAGTAAACATTTGATGAGTAATTGATTCATTCTTAACCCATACATACTTTTAAATTTGTCAAACATTATCCATGAATAGGTTGAACAGCCATGGTGACGCAACACATCCCTGTCGAACACCTCTTTCAACAGGAAACCACTCCGTGTACGCCCCGTTTATTCTGACACAAGCACTAGAACCCTCATAGAGACTTCAATGCTTGAATCAGACAACCGCTCACGCCCATACGTAGATAACGTTGACCACAGCTCATTCCTCACCACTCGATCGTAGGCCTTTTCTAAATCTACGAAAGCGCAATAAACTTTTTCATAAGAATAGATGACGAAAATAGGAAAAGAAAGACGGAGAACAGGTAACTTAAAGTGAGTCATATAGAAGAAGAATGTTTTTATGAATTATCAAGACGAATCATTTCTTAAGTTGGAATATAGTTCATTTAAGCAAAGAGGAAATCTAAAAATGAATGTAGTTATAATAGTTTCTTAAATATTTTGAACAAGACAGGATTTTTCTAGTCACCCTTTTTGGGTAATATCTCTTGAGGAAGTTAAAATTATAGATTTGTATATTTACTGAATAAAAATTTTCGTTTAACCATTTCTGGACAGTCTCTTTTAGTAAAATTGTATTACTCATATCATGTTTGAGCAGCTGAACTTAGGTCCTTTGTTATTAAAACATATTATATTGACTAACGGTGTTGGTTAAACACATTCGTTAATGACACTATTTGTAGTCAAGAATTATTGACATAAAAACCAGATTACTCCAGAAAACAGATTCCGTGACCGGATTAACTATAAAAAAAGAATATACGCTGTCAGTACAAAGTATAAAAAAGGTTGTTCTATGTGTGGAATGTTCTAGTCTAACTTTGACAGTCTTCTTGACTATCACTTACTATAAGTGTTGGTACTAGAACACCAGCATAAAAAATGTAGGCTATGGCTACGGTTTACAATGGGAAACAGAATTCTTAGTATGCACGTAACTTTGTTTTTTTGGATTGATGAAGTTCAGTTCTGAAACTGATGTAATTATTAAGGCTATGCCTGCATCTACGACAAAAATGATTATATCATCATTCATTGTTTATTCTCTTTATTTATATATTTAATTCCTTCCTTTTATATATTTAAATAACAAATGTATTTAATCGTTATTGGTCTGGACAGCAGCATATCCGATAGCTTTTAAATTGTACACAAATCCAAATCCAAATGCATTTTTATCTAAGCTCTCATCTGGAAAATATGACGCCTATTCGGGGATCGAAAGTAAGCCTTGGAATAATGGAAACAGCTGTACAAGCCATGTTGACATCGCAACTAGAGTTGTTATTATAAAAACCAGAAAAACCCAGAAAATTTGATTCTCAAACCGGTTTATATATTGAAGCGCGCATACAATATATTTACGTAATAAAATCTGAACAATCGCAGTCTTGTAAATTGTGCGTCACATAAGCATTCACAAAACCGAATTAAACAGGTTCGAATCTCTTTGGGCAGCAATAATAGTGCCGTGCTAAATATAGTCGCCACGTATTGTACGAAAACGGAAATAGTAGTTTATGTAATCAGAAAGGGGACGAAAATAAAGTGATTCAAATTTTCAACAGACGTATTAAACAAGTATGTTTAAAGTTAATATTAGGTCCTTACATATGAAATCTGCGTTTTGTACGGAAGGATTATAATGTAATTTTTTTTTGTAAAATATATTTAATTAATCAAAGTTGCACGGTTGTTATCTATGCACTTTTTCCATCTCATAGGTAGTTCTTTGACCCCTTTACTAAAAACACCACGAGGGCCAGAATCAATAAACACTTTGAAGGTGGTTTGGATCGCCGCATCGGAGTTGAACTTTTATCCTTGTAAGAAGTTGTCCAAATTCGGTAAAAATGGTAACCCGTCGAAGAAAGGTCCGGGGAGTACGTTGGATATCGCAAACATTCCAATTGTAGGTCATCTAACTTTGTGGTTGATGTACAGTGTGTGGTCTTGCGTTGTCGTGAAACAGCAGAGGCTGAGAGTGATTGACCAATTTCGGTTGTTTAGCAGCTAGTTCCTTCATGGTTTGCAGTTGCTGACAATAGACATTTGCCGTAATCGTTTGGCCAGATTTTGGAAAGCTGTCTTGAACGACACCGGCGCTAGTCCACCAAACTCGCAAGTAACTTTTACTGTGTCAATTTTCGTTTAGGGCAGGATTTGGCTGGGTCTCCAGGGCTCAGGTCATTGCGACGAGCTCTGCCGATTTGACTTAAAATTCCTTCATTATTGTGTCGGTTAAGCAAAGTAACACAGCAGTCAACGCATGTTTGCAAGTTCGATTCTCTCAATTCATGTGGTATCCATCGTTCAAGATTTTTTACTTTTCCGATTTGCTTCAAGTGGATTAATACAGTTTTGTCACTTTCCTCAAAGCTTGCAGCTATTTCTGTGATAGATCCGCTTCCACAATAGCCTTTAATTCTCCACTTTCCACTTTGCTCTCTGGCCGTCCACGGGGTTGGTTCTCATTGTCAAATTTTCAGAATGAAAACCTTGAAACCACCAAACGTACCGTGCTGCGATACCAGCGCCGTACATATCATTTATCCTTCGAGCTGTTTCTGCAGCACTGGAGTCACGGTAGAACTCGTACTCGTAAATATACCGATATTTCATGTTTTCCATTGTGCGGTAAAAGGCGACGCCAAAGAAAAAAATTATTAGGAAAAAACAAATGAATGGCTGCCTTCAAAGCTCAAATGTACCAGCTAAAGAAATTTATAAATAACGAGAGCTGTTTGACGTTAGCTTCAGTTATAAAAACTTTGAAGTCACGTCAAGCCTAAAACCCTACCTCGTGATACACATCAGTCAAATTTTAGTCATCAGATTTTAAGTTATTATCAATTAGTTCAAACCGCTCACCTGAATAGTTGGTTTTTTATAGATCCTACTTTATAGAAACCAGCGATATTATTTTTCTAAAACGGTTGCCAGTCTAACATGGCTCTCATAAGACCTAGAATGCAATTTCCTAAATTCGTACTATCGGGAATCGAACACGGTCTTTGCAAGCGAAGTTTATAATTTAATATTATGCCAAAGAGGCAGTCAATAGTACATCCAAAATGTATACAAAACGGTACTGTAAACTTTACAAGACCGCGCAATATGGAACGTAATAGACACGCCAATTGAATAACAAGTGCCCAATTGAGCAACAGTATGTTAATTTGGGTTCATAGGGTCCGGACAATCATGCGGATGATACATACGAATTCTATTTTTAAAAGCGCTAGGGATGTTAGTCATATGGTGAGACAAAAACTAAGAAACTATCGATAAAAAAATCTATAATATATCGCGTCTTTAAGTAACTTGCAATAAAAATTTTTAGTAATCGATTTTTTTATATATATATTTAGAAAATTATCCGCTTTTATTAGGGTAAATTGTGCCCCGTTTCTCGGAACTACAGGATCGTTTATGGAGTTTGTATTAATAAATTAAAGAAAAAATTTTTTCGTACTTATTGCGTTATTGAAGTAAACTATACGCTCGATTCAGTTAAAATTTAACATAGTATCTTGCATTGCAGCTGCTCACTGTGAGCGATATTTTGTTATATGGGCGAAGTTGTAATTAAAAATATAGGTAAATTTAAATTATGAGAGATAACATTGTTGTCTTTTGTTTATAATTTTTAAGCTACTAGTCAAAAATTGTGTAAATTGAATAAAGTTATTTTTGTTGTTTTATGAAAACAAAGGCGCTGATGAAACTGTATTTAAAATTAAGAAAAAATATTAAGTAAGGACTTACCATTACAAAATAAAGAGATGCACTTCATACACGCTCTTTAGAGCAACCATCTAACCTTGCACTTGAATGCAGGACACTTAATTACAGCATCAGTGCAATTTTCTTTGCAAGTCTTGATGAAGTTAATTATATATTTCAATTTTTTATTTGCTCTTCTTAAAACTTCCTCATACAATAAAAAAAACAAATATTTGTTTTTATTTCTTTAACGGCAAAAATTTTAAATAGCACAGCTTATAAACGATAATAAATTATCCGAATAAAATTTATCACATCACTATCAATTTTTTAAAATAGAACACTACGACAGGCCACGAAGATGGTCGCATTAACTCTTGTTGGAAGGGCATTACAGAGTACATTAACATAGTATATTAGACAATTGGGTCCTTGTTATTCAATTGCTATGTCTGTTATGTGATATTTACTCAAGGGTGATATGAAAACGCGGGCACAATAAGATGGATATAAGAGATTGGACTAATGTTACTTTATTTAAGTACTATTTCGTTTTTTAATGTCTGTTTTATACAATAGGTTAGCGTGTGATCACTTATATATTCTCCTGCAAATCATTTACTTTGCATGTACTTTTGACTTTTGGGGTGTTTCCGTCTTTGGGTAGAAAGACGGCCTTTCTACCTTCGGACCCCAACGTCCATCGGTTCTACGAGTTATTGTATTCTGTCCAACTTTGCAGTTTGTTGGGTAATGTCGGTAACTTTAGCTATCCTACGGATCTTCTCGTTTCAGATTTGATCGCAATCTCACTCGGTGTTCGATGACCTTAGCTTTCAGAAACTAAGGAATTTTGGCTAAAAATACTTACGCAGTTTCCAACGCTGTCCATCATCACTGGCGGTTGACCTCTTTCTCAAAGTAGAACTTGCCTAATTGGGTCGCGTATTCCAGGTAAATGTACTCGTCTACAACCTCGAGAGTTGTTGCTGTTGTGTGACCATAAAATTCTACACAATTTCGTATAGAAAATCTTATTTGTTTTCGGTGACTAAAAAGCAGCCAGTCATTTACATATAACACATTCAATTAAAAAATTACTCTGCTGGATCTGCCACCCGGGACTACCGGAGGATTAAATTTACTTAGGTAAAATTTCGGTATAGAGTAGTATTCTCTTTATTGACCTATTGATTAATACTTTATACTCTCTTGGGCATTTATAAAAAAATCATAAAGCATGTTTCAAACAATAAGTACGAATATAGTATACAGAAACATAAAGACTCGATTGAAGAAACGAGAGCAGACGTTCGTGTGCAATTAAAGGTATTTATATAATTTAACGCAATCAGACAGAATTAAATCACTATGTAAAACTAACCAGATTTAACTCGATTTCTAAAGATATCGTGTTATTTATTTCATCTTGGACGAGATGCAATTATGAGGACGTGGATAAACAGTAATTAATCACGCAAAAAAACGCAACAGAATGATGTTGTTACTTCACGCTGGTATTAAGTGGCGACGTGATACTTTTCCGGCATAATCTGCGTAATTAGAGCCCCAGTGAGAGACTAGGTAGTGCCGTACATAAGATTATGATAAAGAGAATTGAGAAATGGCTTTTTTTATGCTAGGAAATGCTTTTACACAACCCAAACAAAAAAAAATCAATCGGGAGTGTGAGACTCGCTGCTATGTCAGAATACGCACTTAAACCTAGCGATACTCTCCCCATCCTTTAGCGGAGTCTCAGAGCATCGCAGAAAACCATTTACTCTGGAACTCCGAATAACTCCTCGACATTTTAACTTAGGCAGGAAGTAGGGGAAGCGCAAACGTACGGTCGGTACCTCCTGCAAGCAGAGAAGAGTAGTATCCACGGCATCTTAACTCTGCCTCTCATTTGCCTCTTTCAGCGAAGCAATAGTTTCGTAAAAGGACACCGCCTTCTATTTCATTTCGTCGGTAAGCATTGCGCCAACTATGATCTCCAGCGAAAGGTCCCCAAATTAGAGATGCCTCACCGGGACTTAATCATAAGATTTCATAGATATCACCACTAGGCCACTAGGCCATCGTGGCTTATGAAATTATTATAAATGAATTTTAATTCAAACTAATTGAAATTGATCTCTATTTCTATTTAAACAACTATGTTGCAATGTATTATTGCGTAAATATAAATGGATGACAATGAAATGTTATCTGTGCGATTTCAAAGTGTCTGCCATTTGCATGCAACATATTGTCATGTGAACATTGTTGATGTACTTGTACGTACAATGTGTGGCCTCTTAAGGCCATACTTAAATGTTTTAAATGTCCCGTAAATTTCCATAGAATTTCTATCACACACGTCAAACGTGTTATCCATTACTTATACAATGATTAGTCACTATAATAATATCGTCGAATTTATTTATAATATGACCAAAATTCAATATTAAAGTTTTTTATTACAATATGATTTCACAGCAGTTTTGAAATGTTTAAAATTTTTTTTCATTATTCATCATGATATTTTTTTTATACAAAGTCAAATATTTTAAAAATTGTACTATGGGTTAAATTTTTTGACGATGGGTATTGAATTTGGGTATTCTGAGCTAAACTGGAATCCCAATCGATTAGTATAGATAATGTAACTAAGGCAGGTAAGGTAAGATTATAGCCTTAGATTTTCCATAATAGGTTTTTCAAACCTTTTTGTTTTAAATAGGCTAACAAGCCGCTTAAATATTTTATACATCTCTGTTATAGAGACAATATACTCGTACGTTGGGTATGAATCGACAATGGGAAATGAATTTGGATACCCGGAGCTAAACTTGAATTGTAACCGATATTCAAGCATAACCAGTCTGTAAATGTAAGTAAGAAAAGTCTAGTTTTTACATAGAGTCATACGAAGACATGGCCTAATTAGCAAGTAATTAGCCTTTTATGTAATACATGCATGCATGTTACAGTTTCGAGTGGCAACAAACAACAACCTTGTATTACAATTAAAGCGTTACAACACGATGAAATAACAATAGTTAAATGTTGTATTGTAAATAGCGTTATATGCATATCGAAGTCGTTAAAAAGAAAGGTGTATATGCATTATGCAATCTACCTGTATAAAATAGGTCATTTTGTATAACAAGGGTTCTTAAAATATATAAGACTAAAAGGTTTCGAGACAGAAAAGAAATTATTGCCATAAAAAAGGTTGTCGTGAGTCAACCTTAATAGATAAGACATAATATGATGCGGGCTTGTTTTTATAATTTTTCGAGTGAGTGGATGAGAAAGAAAAAACTTTATTACGCCAAATAAACATAATGGAACACAAAGAAAAAAAACAGTAAGAATGCAATGGCGGCCTTATTGCTCTGAGTTATATATGCCAGGCAATTAAGATAAAAAAATCTATGTGTTGAATTTTCAAAAACCATTTTAGCACTATCGCTCTATAATAAAACCAATTTGGGCACAAGGCTCTTATAGTTTCCAATAGAAATGTAATGTAATGAAATATTATTTGTTTAATTTATTGTAACATATAAAAAATATTATAAATTTTATTATTAGAAATATGTAGACGCCTGTCATTAATTACTAACAATAATATTTACCATAGACTTATTAATATAAAGGGAAATAACAAATTCATATACAATTCGATTTATGGCTGATAATAAATGGAAATATAACTTACCACATTTCTGGAGAATAGGGCGGTGACGCGGTAACTAGCGATGGCGGTGGTAACAATGCGTCGTTGGACAGCTGTTGACAAAATATTGGTTATGTAAACGAATTCGCCGACTGGTTACTCTTAAAACTATTACAACCCCCATCCCATCCCGACGTAAATTCTCTCGAGTGACAAAACAACACTCAAATCATTTCATTGATACGGATTAAATGGTTATTTGAAAATGCACGTCTGTCATGACCTATATAACTATGCTGCCTAAGTGCTCACTGTCCATTGGAGATATTTGTTTTTCGCAAGGATGTATCATTCATGAACGTTTATTGTCGTAGTCTCAAAGTAATCTAAAAATAAAAGGAATGATTTAGATCACAAGATTGAAGTCAAACACATACTTTTGCATTTTGAATTTGATTTTAAATAGCTGCTCCGGCAAACGTTTTTTTACCATAGAACAACTATTATTGTTATTAAAAAATGGCGGTTGATCGAAGAACGATGAAAATTTTGGATTGTATGTGTTTTTGAATGTTGCTTCATAAACAAAAATAAAAAAAATCTAGAAAAATAAAAATAACACTATGTTGAGGATGGACCACCCTCAACATGTAGAGGTATTAAAAACATGTTGACCGACCTTCAGACTTACCCGATATGCACAAAAAATTTCATGAGAATCGATCGAGCTACCTCGGAGGAGTTTGACAACAAACACCGCGACACGAGTTTTTATATATTAGATTTTCTACAAATATTTAAGTTTATTATGTTTGCCGCCGTTGGAATCGCCCAATCACACTTTTCGTAACGCTCTAACTACGCAGCCATCAGCTTACTCTCAAGTCAAGCGTGCGTAAAGAAGTTTCACTTCAAAAATACTGCATGATTGAAATAAAAAGGATGAACTCGGTTCATGAATGGGTCGGTATAATCATCTAATTTTATACGTAAGGGCCATCATAATGGTATGGAATTTTAGAAATTATTTAGCAATAAAAATATACATAATATAGTAAAACACTTACAGTAGTGAGGACGGTTGCTTCACATCCCGGCTGGTATTTCTCGTGGGTGTTAGGTGGTCGCCGCATCACTTTCTCCCGGTCCTGCTTGTGTTTGCGATCTGCACCTTTCAACTTGAATACCTAATATAACAAAAATTAGTGTTATCATTGTAAGTGATACAATTTTTTTACGTGAAACATTGAATGTGGCGAAATGGGACTTATACCACGATATGCCGACAGCCCCTATTCAAGTTGACCGTTTATACGTAGAGGGCGTGAATATATTTGGCGAAAAGTCTCCACACACACGTATAATTTAAAAATGATAAAAAAGAACTTTATTACAGAACTGTTAGTTAGTTGGATTTCTGACTTCTGAAATATTGTTAAATGTACGTCAGAAGTCAGATCCTTTTTTACGGATACTATTTACGTATTATAATAATAAAAAAGAAAGAGAAAAGAGAAAGACTTAAAAAAAATCTTGATTCAAGTGGGGCTTTACAGCACATTTGAATGGTCAAATATGGCTTTCATATTAATTCCAATGTATGACTAAGATAAGAGGGTACCTCGCGCCCTGGTCTGAGACGAACCCACAACATACTCAGTCAGAATTCCTTGTTTTTTTACTTTGGGACTCATTTCACTTGGCAATAACTACACCGGCACACAAAAAATAGGAAAGTGCATTTGACCTGAGGGTACGTATATTGACCCGCTGAATCCGAATTTAAAGTGAATTTCAACTTGATATTTCAAGATATTAAAAAAACCGAAATATGATGAAAACTTACGGTTTTAGTAATATAAAAAATTGTAAATGATAGAAGCATCCGCACTGTTGCGCTCCGCGATCAAATGATCTACATAGTGGATTCCTCTTTCGCTTACAATGCAATTTTAATATACATGACTTATAGTTTAAATAAAATTTTTTATGCATTGAACAGATCAAAAAACATGAAAATCGTGCTTAATTTGAAATAACAAATTTTTTAAAGTAGGAAAATTTGCATGTTCTCGTCATTTTTCGTTTTTTTTTGTGAGTGTAAGATTTTGTGTGCCGGTGTTATTTAAATAAAATAAAACTGAGTGTTTTCTTTTGATTCCGCCATAGATTTAATAACTAGGACGGCATCATATATTTCATCATTACATCATTATTTAATATTTCACATCTGCCAAGTGTTCTGCGACACTTCAATTCTTTTTATCATTATTATTCCAATAATTTATCGCAATATGAATAAATTCCAGATATTATATTCATCACTTAATGGTTTGTGTAAGCAGTTTTCGTTTATAAAGGGATATATCAATTTAAACAAAAAAAAGGGCGATGATAACTACGTATTGACAGCCTCGCTATTGCAATGGTGCGGGTACTCTCTTCGCCAGGAGAGGTCTTAGGTTCGATTTCCGGTAAGGCAAACTTAGGAAATAATAATTATATTGCGTTTCGGTGCGATGCTGCGTAGAAATTATAAATTACCTTAATTTGACAGGCTGCTGCATGGAGCCTATTTTCCTCATTGGCAAGGTAGGTCTCCACTTGAATACGGAAGGGAACTCCCTTTTCACCGCCATGTTTCTTGGCTGTGAACTCCGTTGAAATGCAGTTTACCTATACAAAAGACAACCTATATAATGTCGAATATTTTCACGGTTTAAAGTATTTATACTTTAATAAAACTAAACTTAATAAACCTATTTAGTAATACTTGATAAATTATTTCCCAACTCATGCAACACTTTAAGTATAGTAGGTCTATATATCGACGCAGGAAACCAATCATCTTGTAACACGCAGAATATTGTTTTAACACTTGTTGTCAAACAGGAACTTGTTGTTTAGGGAACAGGACCAGACGGAGTTTCCAGAGTTGCTGACGTTTAAACAACCAAGGCCTAATGCGTTGTGCTTTTACTCGTCTCTGGCCATTACACTGAAGAAGAGCTAAAGAGTTGAAATCGTCAATTTCAACGGGCGGGAAGTTGTTTCGGCGCAAGCACCTATTTCATGTCCGTGATTGATTGGACCCAGACCGCAATTGCTCCTGTGATTTTGGCAGGAGATCGTCGCATTTTTTTGTGTACGTCACTATCCATATTGTCAAACAGTCACTTGTCCCAAACCATCGAAGCAACATTAGATCATTAATATTCAGAAACAAGTGTTTCACTTTGCCCTATTGTGTGTCTAAACATACAAAAACTTTAGGAAAATCAATCAAGTTAGATTGGCTTAGCAAAATATTCAGTGTTTAAAAATGATAACTAGTTGATAAATATGAAAATGATATTTTATGGTTTAGTGAAAAGTTTTACTGTTTCTATGGACAATTTTGGATATGCAAGCTACAACGCGCTTTATTCATCGAGTTGACAAAATTAGGCGATCAAACTAAATAATATGGTTTAAATAGACTCGGGCTTCTACAAAGCCTTTTTGAACAATCAAAACCAATCCTGATTATATAGGATATTTGCTTCTAGACACAAGTAAAACAATACTGATGTAACAGTAATCGGTTATTTTGCAGTAATGATTAGCTGTTAATACCTTTATGTAGACGCCGACGTCCTTAGTGGGGTCCCAGTAGATATGTAACGCATTGAGACATGTTGGTTGTTCAACGCGGATTACTCCGTAAGACAGCGGTACATCCACCTGTGGGCAAACATGTTTTATTTACATTGTATCCTTCAAAATTGGTCTCTATATAATTGATCATGGGCCTCGCTTTTTCCCGATTATGCGGGGTCGGCCCTCCCAACCACGAGGCGCCACTATTCTCTGTCGAGAGCGTCATCTTTTATTAAGCCTGTTTCTATCAGGTCTCTATGGACCCTCGTCTATGTGGTCTTGAACTTTCCTCTCCTGTCCCTTTCTAATTAATACTGGTCGCTATATATTGTCAAAAATCAATATTATACGAGTAACTTTTCCAGACATATCAACGGACTCTACGTATAAAGAATTAATTAAAAAAACACCAATTTTGGAAGATAGTGCTTCAAAGATACATTATTTATATGGACGGATTAGCACCTTCATTATTAATATGTTATTCTAATCATTATGTTTTAATACCTGTATGGTTTAAAATAAAACGTCGACCTAGTTTGCATTCAGGTTTGAATTTGCCTCCGTATAATTTTAAGAAATTTATCAAAAACATACTTTTACAAAATGATAATTAGATTATTTAAAGGACAAAAATGTTTGGACTTGATTTCAGTTGCACGCAGATGCAAAATATTACACAACTATCTTTAAAAGAGTAACCGTTAGTTTCTTGTCGGTTTCTTTTCAGCGGATTCAAGTTTCCGAACCGGTGGTAGATTTGTTACCAACGGGCCTACTTGAATATTTCGATTTTGATTTCGATAAATCTGTTTATAAAATGATCACTTTATAGCATGACAGTTGTTTTTGGAACTTTGATTATTGAATCATTCCACTTCTCAACGCGATCATCGTTTTTTTTATTATAAAGCAATTAAAACACGATGCAGAGAATAAGATATCAAGAACAAAAAGTTGTACAGTAATAAATAATGATTACTCTGTCTTACAAAATTACGATTTAATACTTGACATTTTGTACATAGGGGCCGACGATATGTATCGACATAATTTTAAACTAATCGAACAACTTGTAGTATTACAGAGTTATTATCTAGATAAAATATAACTACGTGTTAACTTTCATTTATTTATAAACACAGGTAGGTAACGAGTTAAAGCTTAAAAATGTTATACTCTATTTTATTATAATACTGATTTATTAATAAATACAAGTGAGGTTAACCTTTTGGTTTCGAAATTTCAAGGTTTGAAGTTTAAGGGAGCATTAACATAAGATAGCAATATCGTTTCTTTACGTCTAATATATTTTTTAATATTGGAGGTTAACAGAATAAAGTCTTGTTTATATTTTTGCAAATCTAAAATTTTACATTTCCGAGATTTAGAAGGAGGGAAAAAGGAAGATATGTTAGAAATTTAATTGTCATTAAAACTATTAAAAGTGTTAAAAATTAATACAAATATTTTATTGAAATCTTAAACGACGTATTGAAAATAAAAATGCCACGTGTTTTTTGTCAATATTATTATTTATGAATTTATGAAATATTTTTATTTATTACATATTTTATGAAAAATAGTACATTAAATGACGAGTGGCGAATTAAAATGCCACGTGTTTGTAAATATTAACACTACGTAACCTTCAAACGAATTAGCATAAAGACGTTGCACATCTTCGTGACGTTAATCAAGCGTTTCATCCGTAAAAAATTCCCTCATGCGCCTAAAGAAGTTTTTGAAGAGTCAAAAGTATTTTTAAACAACGAAAAGAGGGTGACATTCTAAAATTATAAATTAAGCTCATTTTAGTCTAGAGAATTCAGCAAAATTGGAATTTAATTTGTTTTGTACCAAATATAAGAAAATTCCACTAGGTCATCGTGTTTTACTTATATGTGACCATATCTGTTATTTATAGATATAATAGACTAGATGGTCTGTAATAGAGAATATCCGTTGTTAATCTGAAGCTTCGGTGAAGGGAAACGGGACTGACGCTAACGATGGCGTGTAACAATAATAGATGTAATAATTAATTGAAATTTATAACTCTATACCCAAACAAAAGGATTTTATAAAACCTATGAAACTCACCTCAATTATTCTCTCTCCAGGTCTCTCTGCGTGCCACTGAGCGATTTGTTCGCGCTCCATGTATTGAAGACGACGTTCATGGAAGCAGATTTTGATTATACTCTGTGGACAATGTGATTGACTTTATATGGAAATACTGGAAATGAACAAGGGGACGTTGTATGGAAAGAATGGGACTTTAACATGCATGTAACAGGAAATGTAGAAAAACAAAAACAACGATAGTAAATTTAAGTTTAAAAAATAATATTAGGTAATCATTACTGTGTTAAAAGAGATACAATAAGGGGCGCGATTGAGGTGTTTTTTCAATATATTTCTTTAAACATTAAATAAGATAATTTCATAACACTAATTGCACAGAGTTCAAATGAAATTATTTGTTAAAAAAATATCGCCGTCTTCGTAAACTAATCTTTAAGTTCAATTCCGCGGTGAGGATATTGAGAAATGGAAAGTAGTTCTTAATCGTTGTGATATGAAAGTCGATGACATGAAAAAGCAACAGTACCAATATACATATTAATTCATAAGATTGACTGATAAGAGAAAATGATATAGGAAGCATTATAGTGTTTGTTTTGTTCGTGGTTCTCTATGTCATCTGCTTCGTGCCCCTTCCAATCGTGTTCATCAAGGCATAGTGGGAGTTAAAATTACATCATTACTAAAACCTACAATTATCCTCTTCCTAAACTTTTACATTCGTCTTATTGTCACTTGTTTTTCTTAAAATAATATAGTTTTAATAGTATAAAAAATGTAATAGTAATAACAATTAATAAGAAGTAACAAATTTTATAATATAACCCAATTAAAGTTCTTGCCCGGAGTGACATCCCCTATTTCGTAAGCAAAGCCGCATTCTTTTTCTGGGTTTTGACAACTATTTATGTACCCAATTGCTTTACTGTACTTAAAATTCTTGTTTAGAGTTCATCCGCGGATGATACAGGCTGGATATCTTAAAAGATTCCATGTGACCCCTGACATAGAAATCAACCGACGTTAAGTCCGGACTCCTCGCCCTATCCAACGATTATGAATATGGCTATCAAGCTATCGCTTAACATGGTAGTAAGTAGCAGCCCATTAACGTTCCACAACTGGGCACAGGCCTTTTAGAGCATAGACCCACCACGCTGCTCCACTGCGGATTGGCAGGCATTGTACACAAGTGCACTCTCTATTCCTTCACTCTAATACTCCGATGTGACGGGAATGCGACACGACCGGAGAGAGATCAGGCGCCGGACTGACGGCTTAACGTGCTTTCCGAGGCACGGGGGTGGATCACACCTCCAACTTCCCAACTTCGGGCAAATATTGAGAAAATCTTAATAGAAAAAAATTGATTTTTGAATTGGCCCGACCCGAGACTCGAACCCAAGACCTCATGTCTGTAGTCGAACATGCTAACCACTAGACCAATGAGGCAGTTTCTCATTCTCTTTCTTCTTAACATGGTAACTGATTCTAAATTTGTATGTTTTGTTTTATATTACTTGGTATTTTATAATACCCAATGTTGGTTATAAGTAGTTTTATGGAAATTTTAAAAATGACTTTCAGTTAATTTTGTATATGAATTTCCGCCTTCATTTTTTTGCTGACAGTTGAGCGCTTCACTGTGATCTCACCTGACGGTAAGTGTTGATACAGTCTAAGGTGGAAGCGCGCTAATATGGTAAGAGGCGATATACCCCTTGTGGTTGCTACACAGCATCGTACCCGAACACAAATCTCTTTGTTTAGCGGTACGACTTTGCAGATAAGATAGTAACTAGCCACGACTGACGCCTCCCACCAGTCTAGACTCAGATAAATTAGAAAATGCAATTTCCTAAATTCGCCCTACCGGGATTCGAATCCCGGACCTCTAGTTGTCATGAATTATTGAAGAGCTAAGAAAACAATGGTTTATGAAATAATTTGCAAGCAAGTTTTTAAATAATTTTCGTGGAAAGTAATCTCACAAAAATATTGAAATAATGTAGTTTTTGGCTTGCATTTCTAAATTTGGACTGATAATTATTTTACAATATTGATAAGGAACCAGTGTTTAATAGTTTTTATAAATCAAAAGTGAAAATAAGATTTAAATTAATAGTTTTAAGAAAAAATTATGAAGTCGAATTGTTACTTATTTTGATAAAAGCTAAAAGACATTATAACTCATAAAATTATAACAAATTGTCACCTCGTACTTAATAACGGGAAAAACACGAATTACTAATGGTCCCTGTATATGAGATGTATCATATATAGAGACCATTATGGACCATGCTTTCAATTTTTAATACCTTCAACATCTTGCCCTTGTAATGGGACAAATCGCCCAGTTTCTTGAGTTTCACCTCATACGGTTGGCCTTGGTTGAGATAGGTCAACGTCTCCTCATTTTGTTTGGTCGCTATGGAAGTCGCGGCTGCCAGTACATATTGAAATCTGAAAGGAAAGTTTTCGAATCTAGGAAAAAAAAATATTTTTTTTATTTTCTTATAACTTATTGTACACAACAGAAAAGAGACAAATCGACTGCCCTTATGTATAATTTGTTGTCCCATTTTTTTGATTACCGATTATATTTATTCCGGTTAAGTTTTGACCACATTTGTTACTTAAACTGAAACATTCTGCAATTATCATTTAGATGTCTTATTTATTGATTCTGAGGCGGTACGAAGTTTGCCACGTCAGCTAGTTGATAACAAAAGTGAGAACAGACTAGTAGATTCAAAAGACCTTGTTTGAATCATGTATATTTTGATGTTGATATTTTCTTTTTGTTTTGTACATCATCGGCTTGATAGATTATTATTGGGGCTTCCAACGGCAGAATAAGGAGCCTACATAAGGTTTGCTAGGCTATATCTCGGTTTATTTTACCTCGTATCATCTTTGAAGCTGTTATCCGGACGGCCGGTCGGGGAATGCAGAAAGCTGTCGAGTGAACTCGTTGAACACATCAATAACCCCGTATCTGAAAAAAGTATATGTTGTTATTTATGCGACCGAATTACATTTTTCATATATTCAATTATATTTTGATTAATTTGGACGCAGCTCAATCCAACTTTTATATGATATACTAAGATTTATTCTTTAATATCATCATTAGTCGTTTATTGAACACACTATGAGAAAATACTGAATATATATTTACGGGCACATACCACGATTGAAATATGTTGTATTTTGTCGATATGTCCATCTATTTATATGATTGTGGTTATAATCTACTGCACTTATGTCGTGATGAAGATCCATAACAACCCGTAAACACATTTTGAATACGAAATTAAACCACGAACAGTTAAAATTATTTACCAGCAGAAAATGACTGCACTTGATTCAAATGTAAAATCTTGAATATGTAGTTTATTTGAGCCCCTTCCTGGCTCATAACTGCGCTATATGACGCTGTTTCGCGAATATATTCAACATTCAATGTCATATTTGGCGGACAAACATTCGGTAGGTAATTCTCTTCTTTTTCCTATATCTATCCTTATTCTACAATTGTATCTCTTTCTATCTAAATATAAATCGAATACGAATCTAATTGGAATTTGTATAAAATCTAATTAAACTGTATAAACATATATACAAAGCGAACTAAAGTTAAATAACAGTTGCAAACAGTTTGATTTGATTACGTACTCTTGTTCTCCTGATTAGTGGGCGAGTGGTAGCCGGTCATTGGCATTACCACCGGCATTGGCTGACACTGCATGCCCTCTGGATTGGCTGCAGAAAACAATATTTATTAATAACGTCAGTGTTAAGCTGATGATTTGATCGTGATTGATGAGCGAACATATGATGAAAAGTGATGGCTTTAAGACGGTAATGCGGTAACCAGGCAAGAGATAAATCATGGAAACCCATCTCTCAATGATTCATATAGAGTAATCTGTACAGGATAAAACTATTTAAGACAGAAGAACATGATAAGAAATTAATAAATTTCGGTTTGCAGACGGCTGCAGCCCTCCGTAGTCCAAATTGCAAATAAGAAGAATACTCTTGGCCGTCTTCCTTAACGATTAGGTTTGATTTAAAGTTTTTACTATCATAAGAACAATTGGAAACTTAAATAAGACTTAAATTACTCTACTACATAATTTACTTCCAATAAGTAAGTCGACAGCAACACATTGCGTAATTTTGTTTAATTCCTTTTCAAGTTAAAGCCAATCCACATGAAGCCGTACGACAAGCATAAAAATGAGAGCAGTAAAGAATATAGTTTTTTTTTTATTCTTTTGTTATTAAGGGGCTTTTGTATTATTAATAATACACGCCAGCCCCATCGTAAACTTATAAACTAACACACAACAATTTAACAATAAAAAGACGAATATAGTTGAAAATGCAAAAATGAGTAAATAATTTATCTAAAAAAAGGTAATTAGATAAAATGTGGCGCGCAGCAACAGCCTCATAACATTTGCGGACGTTTAATAAAAAAACTTTGTCGTTTTTAAAGATAACATGACCAATTGCAACTTATGTAAAAAAAGTAATCTTCAAGAGTATAATTTGATAGATCTCTGCACTTAGATGTAAAGGGGAATTGACTTACAATGTGTATTCATAATAGCGCCAGTATGTGGTGAGGTCTGTTGGCACTCCTCGTCCAAATCACGGCTGTCAATCACCATATTTGTTATCTGGAAAATAATTAAACCTAATAAATAATTCGGCTATGATTATCTATTTTTTATATTAAAAAGTGCAAGCGCCTGCATCTGCATAGACTTGGTAATTGTATGTATAAGTAGTATAAGTACTTCTAAATATTTTCCTCTCCAACCGAAATTTTTTCTCATTCTCTGTATATGAAATTGCGTGTCATTGCTTTGTATACAAAATTAGCACTTTTACTTTACTTCCACTAGGGCAGGGGCCGGAAACCTTTACAGTCAGAAGAGCCAAAAATTACAATATATATAATTTCTAAGTATCTAAACTTATCTTGCCAACAATAAATAGTACTTCTTTGCATAAATAAACTTTACTGCTATAAAAACCAATCTATTTATTCATGATTAAAATATTTGTTTATACATATATGTATAGGAAGTGTTTTTCACAGCAATTTAGAAAATATATATGGTATTATTAGATAATCATTTAGATAGATAAATAAAACTCTTGAATGCATTTTAAATTGAAATCATTACTTTGCGATTTAAACAAAATTAAATATATTTGCGTATGAAACTAAAAAGCTTCACATCCAAAGAGCCGCATATGGCTCGCGAGACGCAGGTTGCCGACCCTTGCACGGGGCATATAGAAAACACACGCAATCACGTTATAAAAAAAAACTAACGACAATTCCCACAGCAATTAGCATTAGCTACTTAACTAAATAAAAAAATAAACTTTTATGTGGGCTTTCAGTAGATGGCGTTGTAAAATAGGTCCGAATATATATATAATTAATATATTAACTATTCCAAAATATCGTAACCTCAAGAGTCACCCGGTTAATTAATAAAAAATTGGTTGTCTATAAAGTCGGTTTACATGATAACGTGTCATAAGAAAACTTTGGTGAAAAATGGCTGTCGTCCTAAACAATCGAATTCGGCTGATCGCGCCTCTCCATGTATTTGAACTTGGGTGGAGGAATAAAAAAAGTATTTCATTAAAGATCGAATATCTGAGCAAGATATATATGGGGAGTGTGACAGCTAATATTAGTATTGATTACCTGTCTGTCATCTGTTCTGCGCACGGGCCATTGACGTCGGGCCGTTGAGAGGACGTTACCCGGCGGAGATAGCGCTTCTTGTTTGAACACCGCCAATGAGGGTATAGTAGACAGCAACGCCTCGCTGAAATCAGACAAGCCTTGTATTGTCTTTATCTCACAATAGCATTAATTTTAGACATTTTTTTTTATTCAAGTAAGCCTTTACAGAACTTTTGTATCTTCAAATACAGGTTCATTGACACGTCAATTACAATGTAGGACTGATAATAATTCAAATTACGATTTACTGGCTAAAGTTACAAGGGTTCTTTCGCGCCTTGTCCCGAGTAGGGGCCACGACTAACTCAGTCGAGTATCTTTTTTTATTAATAAAAAAACAATTTCTTATATTTAGATTAGATCAATTCATAAAGGATCTCCTATGTTTTAGTATAAAGTTCCTATCAAACAACTGGCTCAATACAGTATGATTTTAAAATGAAAATGCAGATATTTCATGTGTCTTGGCTATTCATATTCAAATACAGTATCTACATGTAACCTCGTTTTAATGTTTTCTAATGGAGAGTCTAACCTCATAGACAGTTCTGTGGGTAAATCTAAGTCCAGGTCGTTGGTCGTCCAGCCAGGAGACATGTGTGATGATGATGAGCTGGTACCGCTGCCGCCCATTTCGCCGAGCGTTGCTGCAATAAAATAAGAATATTTTGAGTATTCTCAAACGATTTGCTAGATATAAAGAATTTAAATAGAACATAAGACTTGCGCGTCTATCATCCATTTTTGCTCGTAAAAATAACTTCGGTTAGGAAGTGAACATACTTATATGGTAATTTTGCTCAATTCCAAATACATTAACGGTATAAATATATTATATAACTATTTTATTTTATATACCTATGAAATATACGTACACAGCAAGCTATAAAAATTGGGTACTTTAAACTTCCTCTTCTTATTATAGTATTTATTAACGTGAAACAATCATATATGAGATAATATTAGTTCTTAAAAAGTATAATACAGTAATTCTTAGTACAGCTGTCTGAATAACGTTGTGCTTATAGGCCTATTGTAGTGTTAAAGTTTGGTATAAAATGTCATTGAATAGACGGATGGAAAAGCAAATTTAGGACTTCTCATGTATTATTGCTAGCAGACGAACTTTGACCGAAACTTTATACAATTAAAACTGGTTACGAAATGTAACCAGTACAAAATGTAACTTGTCAATATGATAAAATACGGACGTATTTCGAGAGGAATTGCAACTAACCTGACCCGAGATAAAGCCAGACATACCACACGAGAGGACCATGTGACCTGGACAGATAATATGATTGGGATAACATATATTTCCTAAATGAATCAGGTTACCCAATTTTTAATCGATTTAATTAACATTTTATTTATTAATGAGGCCTCTATTTTTCTTCTTATTAACGACTATATTTCTCATAAAAAATATCTACCGATATAACTGTATTTTGATTTAAATGTTTACTTTTATAACTCTTTACACTCTTTTTTTAGTAACATATGGAAAACGGCCAACGATATGTAACTACTATTGTACATACGATGTACACCCAATTTACCAATAAATGTTTTGCCACGTCTAAATGCTTTTAATAAGATTCACTTGGTTAACATCAATATTACGTAGTTCTATAGTGTCCTAGGAAAACGTAAACCTTTAATATTATAATATAGTCTTAAAAAGTTTTTATCCTTGCCAAAAATAAATAGTATGGATAGGGTTTTATATAGTTATAAAAACATCTCCATTTATGTTCCTTTCAAATCTTTGTTATTTAAATTTCACAGCGAGTACCACATATTTAAAAAAATCAAGGTATTGTTAAAGTAATTATTATCTGTCAGTTAAAGCCTCTGTTTAAGCGATTTGCCGTTTCACATCTCGTAATTAAAAGGAATATTATTACAATTATTATCGATTCTGTCAAAATCGGCGCCCTGAGAAATGAAATAAGATGATAAGGTGTTGCTTGGTTCGCTTCAGCCGTAGGAGATAAGCTTGGTTCATTAAAATTGGATCCCAATATGGCATCCATCTATGACTTCATTAAGAGGACAAATCATCAAATGGTTTTAGTTGTACTCCAGCCATTATCATTATATATATATATATCCTACATAAGTTCACGTAAACAGTGAACCGGCTTCGATACGTACCACGTTATCAGTTAAACTTTGCCCGAAGCTGAGACGAGAACGTATAACTAGTAATAACTATCAAATATTCCTATATAATTAATTATGGATGCTAATTAAAACATCACAATATATGCTACCCTTTCCCCATCAATTAAGACAGTAATAAAAATCAGTCTGCATTTTTATAAATGCGAAAAAAGGCCCTTTGTGTCTTTTACGTTTTGTAACAAAGGAAACCTTGGACCGATGTTGTTGATATCTGGTTTGTTGGATTTGTCGTTGCCCCGAAATTCACGAGAAAAAAATATAGAAAATTAATCTATAATGATAGAGAAGAAATGACTGTCAAATTGATTGATCTTCATTCCTGAACATTCGATGAATATAAAAAAGCAAATTAGCATTTCCTTTCAGTAGCTCCTTTTGCGACCTAAATTACCTCTAAGAAAAGTTTTCCTATATCAGATTATTGAAAAATTTGAAAACTCGTATAACACCGCAGAGAACAGAACTTGAGTTGATCTTGGAAAAGATGAAATACATGGTGCAAGTTTGTATTCCCATACAAAATCAGTTTGACTCGTATCTAGAGGCCAAATTTATTGCAACAACTATGTTTTACCGTAAGGATTATACGTGATGCTGGCGAAAGCATGTGCTCCAAATTCTGCAAACCTTCGTCCTTCTCGGGCTTCTCTAGCTGCAAATTGCAGTACGGCAGCCGCAGATACACGGTCTGACTGCAGAGTGTCTTCAACCATTTTAGTTTTTCAAGTACCTATCTCTCTTGCCGAAAACACTTTTATTTGTAACTACTCGCAACAAGTTTTTAGCGGCTTATTCAAAAAATCTTCATAAATATTCCCAAATTATTATTAACATTGTATGTCAGAAAACACTAGAGCATTTTAATGTCCATATATATTTCTTGGACAACATCCTTTTGCTTTTTAATATTTTTAGATTGTCACGCAAAACGGTCATTTTAGTTCACAAAAGCTTCGTTAATGTTTTTCTTCCTAGAAATCGAATGATGGAAATTTTGCATTATGTCGATATTAATATATAACTTAAAAATATCGTTTTCTTATAATATAATAAGAGCAAGTCTTGGATTGATACGCTAGACCAATGTCAAGTTTTAAGATTTCTTCAAGATATGTGATGGGTACCTGTTGATTCCAAAAATGGAGCTATTTGCAAGATTTTAGCATTAGATTACTAGTGATAAATATTGTATGATAAGTGTATTTTTATGATGAATATATATCAAACAGATACTAACTTTTACAAAACGCCGCGTACCACGGTGACATACAAATACGTTCGAAGGGTGACACCCTGTATACACGAAAAATATACAAAATTTAATAAAAGTCTATAAAAAACCTCAAGTAACAAACAGTAATTGAACAAAATTGTTTTCCTTGGATAAATTAAAAAATGCGTAATCCGTAGAGTATTTTCATTAACATTTGCTCAATTTTTAACAGACGAGATCATAGCTTAACTTTTAAGCACCTGTAATTTAACCTGTTAATTTCAAAGACTCAACGACTCGAACAATTTTGGAAATACTTTCTCAAGAGATGTTTCAAATAATCACAAAAATAATATAGATACGCATAGTCACAACTTCCTGTTCGCAGGAACAGCGAGGACGACCAAAACTAGAAACAATAATCAATTTAGTTTTATAAAACCTAGATCTTAGCTGTAGGTTTTTGAATTGTTGAGTAACGCATTCCATTTTTTTGAATCATGGTGGGCAAAGATGTTTTCAGCTGTATCATATATGTATATCAGTGGTTAATTTTGTTTAAATTATTAAATGTGTTTTACTTTATAAGATTAATGTAAACGGGAAAATCTGACGTATATTTTATTTATTTTCATTGCCAAAATAATATTAAAATATTTACATTTCACAAAATAAGACACAGAAAACTTCGATTACGACATATAATTCGCTTTGGAACAGACTAAAAAATTAAGCAAACGTCGCGTCATAGATTAAATATATTACTGAATTTCCAAACAGTGTATCTACAGTAGTGTCACAGTTGTTTTATTTGACAGAGCTTACATTTTCCGTAGTATATTGATCACTACAATGTGAATTTCGTGTGTTCCCACTAAAATTCAAAACGTATCTGAATGCTTTACCTCCGCGATTAACAATAAACGCTTTTATTTGCGTAGATTTATCTACATATATAAATACAATATAAATTTAGTGTTTATTCTAGTGATATTTTCTCGGTTATATAATTATTATTGATGCCTCGTAAGCCTACATAAGCTTTATACATATGAGATTTTTTATTAGGATCGCTTTAAGTGTGGAATATCAAAGATTACGCGGTCATGATTCAAAGAAGTGAATAAACATGGCAATAAATCATGGGGCTGTTGCAGTTATTCTCTAATTACTTTAAGACTCGGTTGCATGCAAACTGTTTATTATGGTGACTTGCATTAGAGTCAGATAGTTGCAATGATTAGTCACATAATTTTCAATTGAATTTAAGGCTATATATGCATCACGCAAAAATATGAGGTCCTTGCATATGAAATTAGTGTGTTTTCGTACTTTCAACCACTTTGAAATATTACCACATTGGCTAAGAATTCCAAATGCAAATTTATAAATTAATTGAACAGGTATTTTTAAGTATTAAAAATAGTCATTCATTTGTGTTATCAACAATTTTTTTCTTTGGCGTCGCTTATTACCGCACGATCGAAAACATGAAATATCGGTATATTTACGAGTACGAGTTCTATCATGGCATCAATGTTTCAGAAACAGCTTGAAGGATTAATGATGTGTACGGCGTCGGTGTCGCAAAAGAAAGCACGGTACGTTTTCCTTTTGGAAATTTCGACCTTCAGAACCAACCCCGTGGATGGCTGGAGATCAAAGAGGAAAATGAAGAATTAAAGGCTATTGTCGACGAAGATCCATCACAAAGCACGTCAGAGGAGGGTAAGTGACGAAAGTGTATTAATCCACTAGAACTAAATCAGGAAAGTAAAAAAAACCGAACGATGTGCCTCAAGAATTGAGTGAATCGAACTTGCAAACAAGCGTCGTTGTTACTTTGCTCAACCGACACAATAATGAAGGGATTTTTAATCGAACCATTACTTGTGATGAAAAGTGGATACTGTACGCTAATCGGATGCGCTCGTCGCCATGGGCTGGAGACTCAGACAAATCCTGTTCTAAACGAAAATGGACTCAGAAAAAGTTACATGTAAGTCTTTGGAGGACTAGCGTCGGTATCGTTAGCTTTTTAAAATCTGGCCAAACGATTACGGCAGATATATATTATCAGCAACTGCAAACTATCAAGGAAGAACTAGCTGCTAAACAACCGATATTGGTCAATCGCTCTAGGCCACTGCTGCTTCAGGACAACGCAGGACCACACTCTGCAAAATAAACAACCAGTAAGCTAGATGAGCTGCAATTGGAATGGCTGCGACATCCACCCTACTTCCCGGACGTTGCCCCAACCGATTACCATTTCTTCCAAAGTTTGGACAACTTCTTACAAGGAAAAAACTCAACTCTGATGCAGCAGGCAAAACCGCCTTCAAAGAGTTTATTGATTCTTGCCTCCATGGTGTATTTAGAAAAGGGATCAAGGATATGATATGGCAAAAGAACATAGATAACAACGGTGTACACTTTGATGAATTAAATATATTTTACAAAAAAAAAATATTTTATATGCAACGACCTAAGATAGACTATATGGACTCTGTCCTTGAAACTTTTTGTGACTTCAATATCTACTTACATATCAAAGAAAAATATGGAGAATAGCCAAAGGCAATTGGCAATGATAGAGAAGAGAAAGATCAGCATTCATAATGCTCTAATAACGTTAATATTTTGAAATGTATCGATATAAAAATCTAAGAATAGATAAGAAAGAATAATAAATTATAAAATAAATTGATACTTGAGATTATATCTTAAGTTGTAATAAATGTGAAAAATAATTATCGTCGTCATCTAATTTTATATCATAATGGGAAACAAAAATGTAAATCACTCTTTATATGTAGCCTTCTAAGTTTAGAGAAAAAAACTCTTGTATTATTGAAGGAAACGAGCTTGAAGACCATAGTATGGTTCTTTTCAAACCCCATATACAAAAACCTTACAAAATAGATGTAGAATATTTGCACCATCTCGTAATTAGCACTGTGTCGCATTAGAATTGTATATATTGGTAATTCTAAGAACTACAAAACGCAACTAAAACGAGGGAATTTAGTATACATAGAGCTTGCATTAGCTAGGATTTATAAGGGTTATCGGAACCAGGAAGGTACAATTTATAATATAATTTTTATTTGCATTATAATAGTGCAATACTAAATAGTACACAAGAATCACAAAACGGCGAAGGTGATAATTTCGCAAATAATCGGTCACGACTGGTTAAAGCAAATAACGCATAGACGCGCCATCTAATTAAATTATTCCTATTTTAAGGCAAATCCACAAGGAGTCATGTTTGCAGAAATGTTTTAAATGCTTATATTTATCGTCAAATATTAAGAAATAATATCCAAGTCACAGCCGCTATAATATTAGGTTTAAGAGGTATAGATTTGTTGATGGTACCAACTCGTATAAAACATCTTATTTGTGTGTACTGCCTTTGTACGATTTTATTGAGGTGCTTATTAATCACACCTAAACACCGTTTCCATTGGGCTCTAAGAAGCACGCCTTCATCACGTAGTATTATTTAAAAAAGCATTAATAAAATAGGTCAAATATATTGTTTTCTATTCCTTATACTTTACTTGCTAGTCAAATTATTCTTAAGTTAAAACGGGATTCGATTTTAGGTAAAAAATCGTATCGCAAAATTCTTTATATTCAGTGTTATCTTTAAAATATCATTATAATTTAAGGTATTGTACTCACATATAGGGCGACGTATCTGTAGATACGCTGTTATTCTATGTATTCGGGAAAGAACCTACACATTATATTTCTTTCATTTATTATTTGTAAATATCGAATATTAAAAAAAGACGATTAGCATATGACTTTTACAACACTAATGTAAGTATTTGATGGACGACACATATTTTATACACTACCGGTCTATCTAATCAGCAACGAATCTGCAAAAAAGCAGTTGTTCGACCATAGGTAACTCCTATATCGTTTCCTTTTGTTTTTGACACCAATAGGCACCGATTTAGATATAATTAAATCTAAAGAACTAATCACTTCCGGATTTATAAATCATAGAAATATATAACAACAAAACATAAAATTTCATCTCTTATTATGAATATTGAAACTTGTGCTGATAACTTCTGTTACAAATAGCACAATTTGTAAATTTTATGTAATATATTCTCTTTTGTGACACATCATGCAAACATCAATGATATTCGACAAAAACTCTAAATATACCAAATATCAAGACTGTCTTCAAAAGATAACGTTTGTTTTCCTTGAATTGTTCTCCGAGATTTAATAATCAACGGAGTTATAAAGTAAATGTCAATACTCCTATCAATTACAGATTCTCCTACAAAAAGCAGAAATAAAACCTTTTGTTTGTCATTTTAAAATAAGCTGAGATAGTTTAAATAGAAATATAACAGGAGGATAAAAAAACAATATTTTTCATAGACAATATTTTTTAAACTATCCATATTCATAGAAAACATATCATCATCTATCTATTTTAGTTAGCAATACCAAGAAATTCATTCCTCTTTTTGTAACTATAAAGCTTATGAAACAAATATATCCCCTCCCTTGAACTGTATATGGAATTAAATATAAAATTGCAACCAGAAAAGGATATTTTTTGATTCCAATGCTTCTCTTCTTTTTCAAAGGCAGTGTATTATTATTCATAACGTCTATTTCGTTGATTAAACTGAGTACGAGTAATAATAATAAAAAATCCAATACATTTTATGCCTCCGCACCACAGCAGGCTATTTTATTACCGTTTTATTTTAAAATACATGAACAAAAAATTGTGATGAAATTTAACAAAATATAAATTATAAAATTTTAATGATATATATTAACATGTAATAATTATTTGACTAGCCTTAGCGTTTATCTCATCTTGAAGAAAACAAGAGTAAATGTTCCGCCGCGACACAATGTCTGCCATGCTGTTTAATCTATGATAAAACTAAATATCATGTTAATAACAGCGTTGTATGCAAACATAATTTGGCACGATTTCTTTACGTATGGATTTATGATACTCACGTTTTAACAAATGTACTACATATTTAATATCAAATATGCGATACAATAAACTTACTGTTCCTCACTTAGTCCGTTGAAATGTTACAATTTAAGGAGAATATTGCAATTTTTAGAGGACGGATTTTTAATTTCGGGACATGTGTGGGGGTCAATAGAAGCTTTATCCCAAGTTTGTGGGTTTGCCGCCCGGCTGCCATCTTGAAAAAAGGGGTGCAAAAAATTTGTAGCAAATCGCTTTGCTTACAAATATGTTCATATAACTTTTTGCCCTAAATATAAAATTTAAAAAGTTATTAGCAAAAAATTCCGAAACAATCTATAAAAATTGCTTTTTTGGTTTATAACTATTTTGTACATTTCACAAAAAAATTACCTCAGACTAATCTTGTAGATGGTTAATTGAATAGTTTAGAAGAACTTGTGATAAATGGCTTTGGGGATCTAAAACCATCTTCGTTTTAAGGCCCTTCTAATGACATCGATCTGGGGAACATCGGTTGGATGGTTTCAAAGTCTATAATAGGCATAGGTTCTAATGAATCGTAAGAAGAATTAAGTGAAGAAAAAATAATTACACAATTGATGACCGCAAAACAAATTGCTAAATATTTTGAAATATAAAAGAAACGCATATGCACTGAAAATTTGTAGCATGCCCACTAAATTACGCCTCTATTTTATCGGGAGGTAATGTGGCAAACACAGTCACTGACACATTAAATATTTCGTTGCTATTATATATTGTATAACTACGTATAGGGACTTTCCCCAATATTTAGCCCGTTTTTTATCGTACGTATGCAAAGTATTATTATAAAAATCTAATACGATAGCATAGAATGGCAATATTTCTTAACTGAGTTACAGAAGTTACCGTAATCTTTTATCAAAGAACACGGAAAAGTTACTTCAACTGAAAGTTACAAAATATCGGAACCATTAAGTGACAAAAATGATAATAAAAAATACTGGCTACAACCGGATATTAATATAGATACCTATAAAAACACTCGATATTTCTAATTCTTATCGGTCGTATTTAAAAATAGGATTTAAACCGGATATATTTATAGTATCTTCAACGAAAGCGATAAAGGTATATTATTTATATCACATGATGGCAAGTCAAACAAAAATAACACGAAAAATATTAAAAATAAATTGTTTAAGCAATTTTCTTTTACGGACTTAAAACTTTAGCAAATTATTTGTAAATGTATAGGTAAGAAGATAAAATTTTGACTAGGGTAATATCTTAGGTTACAATATTTTCAACAAACGGATTTATTAGCATGTGAATATAGCAAAATAGACAAAACGCAATTGACAAAAGGGCTCATACTTGGCAATCTCTCGCTGTAAAAGAAATAGTTCAATTTTTTTTGTTTTCGAAACCTTTTTGGCATTGGACGTCGTGGGAACAAATCGAGCGAAATGTTTACGGAGTTCATTGCGGCCAAACAGGTGTTTTTATTATTACGAAATTTAATCTTCTAAAACCTAAGTGGTATTTGTAAGGAACACTTAAACACGTTTTTTTATGTTTTGTTCCGGCTAATCCGAAACCATTGCCCGTTGACTCTGATTTATATTCAGAAATTTCACAATTCGTTCCAAGGAGTTATAAAAGAGTTTATATCTACAAAAGAAGATCCTGTAGATCATGATCAGTGCTATGACGCGGTTCATGTAAAAACCCAATTATAAAGAAATTGTACCATATCAACGGATACAGTTTATGGTAAGTTGTTAGGAAAAACAATTACCAGTTATAAGCAGTTCGTCGATAAAAATGGATGATTAGCGATGTGTAATCCCTCTTTTATCAAAACGACACCCCGTAGAAGTGATTATAAAAGAAAACAAACACAAAACGCCTCGTGTACCTAATTGAGCATCCGATAATAGTCGATACAATGGAAAACTAGTTCTAACCAAAGACAGTTGTTATCGTTAGATTACTGTTACTGAGGAATAAAAATATCATAAAGTTGCACTATAAGTTACAAAACAATTTACGGTTTGGTGTAATGTACGCTAGTACAGGTCCCAGATTAAATTCCCGGGAAAGCAAACTTAAGAAATTATATTTACCAACCCTACCAGTAATGATGTGTTGTGACGAATAAAAATGCATTTCGGTACGAAGCTGCGTACAAACTTTTAAATGACTATTAGCTACTTTTCAGAATCGCGCTGCCTTTGGACTGCTTCATAACTCACCAACAGACGATATTACAGTCAAGGGCTGGGCGTAAGTCATAAGTAAATAAATAAATAGAATCATCGCTCCCTTATTACTCATTTAAAAATTTGTAGAACTCGTATGCCCAGATTCCCGCCAAAGTCCGCAAAATATTATAGTTGCAATCATAAACTAT
Source organism: Elymnias hypermnestra (assembly GCA_015832385.1). Lineage (NCBI taxonomy): Eukaryota > Metazoa > Arthropoda > Insecta > Lepidoptera > Nymphalidae > Elymnias > Elymnias hypermnestra. Next base: position 2,890,490 of record JACTOM010000068.1, on the reverse strand, counting down.
TTGTTGTCAATGCTAAAAACAAATGAAAAAGAAAAGAAAAGTATTTATTTCAATTTAATTCGATTTCTGGACAAGGAGCTTCTAATGTCGGACATTCAAAATCAAAAACTTTGAAATTTAATTTGATTTCCGAACGACTATTTAGCATGCAGGAATGGTTTTTAAGATAAAACCAAATTTTTGTCTTAGCTATATTTCAAGCCTTTTTTTCATATCTACTAAATTTTANAATTATTTGTAAATGTGTAAGAAGATAAAATTTTGACAAGGGTAATACCCTAGGTTACAATATTTTCAACAAACGGATTTATTAGCATGTGAATATAGCAAAATAGACAAAACGCAATTGACAAAAGGGCTCATACTTGGCAATCTCTCGCTGTAAGAGAAATAGTTAAATTTTTTTTGTTTTTGAAACCTTTTTGGCATTGGACGTCGTGGGAACAAATCGAGCGAAATGTTTACGGAGTTCATTGCGGCCAAACAGGTGTTTTTATTATTACGAAATTTAATCTTCTAAAACCTAAGTGGTATTTGTAAGGAACACTTAAACAAGATTTTTTTTAATGTTTTGTTCCGGCTAATCCGAAACCATTGCCCGTTGACTCTAATTTATATTCAGAAATTTCACAATTCGTTGAAGGACTTATATAAGAATTTATATCTACAAAAGAAGATCCTGTAGATCATGATCAGTGCTATGACAAGGTTCATGTAAAAACCCAATTATAAAGAAATTGTATCATATCAACGGATACAGTTTACGGTAAGTTGTTAGGAAAAACAATTACCAGTTATAAGCAGTTCGTCGATAAAAATGGATGATTAGTGATGTGTAATCCCTCTTTTATCAAAACGACACCCCGTAGAAGTGATTATTAAAGAAAACAAATACAAAGCGCCTCGTGTACCTAATTGAGCATCCGATAATAGAGTCGATACAATGGAAAACCAGTTCTAACCAAAGACAGTTGTTATCGTTAGATTACTGTTACTGCGGAATAAAAATATCATAAAGTATATGCACTATAAATTACAAAACAATTTACGGTTTGGTGTAATGTACGCTGGTACAGGTCGCAGATTAAATTCCCGGGAAGGCAAACTTAAGAAATTATATTTACCAACCCTACCAGTAATGATGTGATGTGAAAAATAAAATGCATTTCGGTACGAAGCTGCGTACAAACTTTTAGATGACAATTAGCTGCTTTTCAGAATCGCGCTGCCTTTGGACTGCTTCATAACTCACCAACAGATGATATTACAGTCAAGGGCTGGGCGTAAGTCATAAGTAAATAAATAAATAGAATCATATCGCTCCCTTATTACTCATTTAAAAATTTGTAGGACTCGTATGCCCAGATTCCCGCCAAAGTCCGTAAAATATTATAGTTGCAATCATAAACTGTTTGTTGTCAATGCTAAAAACAAATGAAAAAGAAAACAAAAGTATTTATTTCAAGTTAATTCGATTTCTGGACAAGGAGCTTCTAATGTCGGACATTCAAAACCAAAAAAACTTTGAAATTTAATTTGATTTCCGAACTACTATTTAGCATGTAGGAATGGTTTTTAAGAGAAAGCGAAATTTTATCTTAGCTATATTCCAAGCATTTTTTTCATATCTACTAAATTTTAATGTAGCTGCTACTAATACTGCTACCCACGGATGCAGGAGATTTATTTGCTCCCGTATTTCTTCGAAACGTCTGAACTGATTTTAAGAGAAGTACTTTTTGTTTCGAAGTTTACACAGGAATAGAAAATACATAAAGCTCCTAAATATTTCTAGAATAAGTCATAGCATTGTCATCGGTCTACTGTCAACTGCCTCATTGGTCTAGTTGTTAGCACGTTCAACTAAAGACATGATGTCCTGGGTTCGAGTCCCGGGTAGGGCCAATTAAAAAATCAATATTGAATTTCTTATTAAGATTTTCTCAATATTTGACTGAAGTTGGGAAGTTCGCGGTGTGTTCTCCTCCCGTTCCTCGAAGAGCACGTTAAGCCGTCGGGTCCTGCGCCTGATCTCTTTCCGGCTATGTCGGATTCCCATCACATCGGACTATGAAAGTGCAAGAATAGAGAGTGCACTTGTGTACCATGCTTGCCCATACGTTGTGGAGCAGCGTGGTAGGTCTATGCTCTAAAAACCTTTTCTCAATTGAGTGAGGAGGCCTGTGCCCAGCAGTGGGACGTTAATGGGCTGCTACTTACCTTTACTTTATTGTTTTTTTTATTGTCATCGGATTTAGCTAGAATAAGTATATTATAGAATAACCGTATTTCGACCCGTTGAAACTGGTTTAGTTAATTATCGAATACGGATATTTATTTATGATATTGTTATTTCGGTATTCTACGAATCGGTCTATCTGAGAGTGAGTTTTAAGCCAAGGCCTATAAACAATAGTATATTTTATTGTGACATTTTTATTTGCCAAGTTAGTTAAAGTGCTCTCTTAGGCACCAGATTATGAATCACCAAGGTTTTTCGGTTATATAAAACTATAATAAATTTTGATTTATTCCGATTTATAATGGGAGTTCGCTGTCTATGAAAACACTATAAACAATCATGAGTTTATATACAGGTATAAAATCATGATAAGCTGCATAAAATGATTTATTTAGAGAGTTTTGTTTATTATTTTTATATATTGACGAAGTTATTAAATTAACGTGTTTAATTTATCGCAGACGGTACAAAGACAAAACCGAAAATGTAACGTAGTTTTGTAAATGACATTATTAAAAACTCATTAGTGTAACAATTGAATTGATATTACCAGTGATATTAGAGTGAATGATAATAACAAAAACCGCTTCTGTCTAGTTAATTAAAAAGGTGCCTAGATATGTAGAATATTATCATATTCTTATCTGTAACGTATTCATAAATACAGAGGTATCGGGGTGATGACATTCATTATGTTCTCGAAAACATTTCGCAAGAAATCAAAACATATATATTTCGATCTAATTATTAACAGATGGAAATAAAACGTCTATTTGTAATATATTTACATAAATATCTTTTTTGGTTGTGAGTCGTTTCAATCGGAAACCATTGGACACAGGCGGTACAAAATCGGACCTTGTGGAAGTTATTACATATAACTACAAAAGTCCAGCAGTAAAGGCTCATAGATTTAAACGACAACGAGAAAAGCATGAGTATAAAATAAACGGTTAGTAACAAACATAATGTTTTCTAATCTGTAATACACACTACAATTATCGTGATTACGGTTCCATGATTAAAAAGATCCTTCAAAAGTCAATAACTTATTTATTAAAACATTTCTCTTGACGGCCTCATCGAGTCAACTGTGTAATTGCATGGCTTGCAGTGATCCCGGTTTCGATTCCCGTCTAAACTAATTAAAAATTCTTAAAATGTCCGAGTTTGCACTGATATGACTTCAATCGGTGATAGAAGCTAATCTATCAGCAGAATTCTACCGTGAAAAGATTTAAATTTCGTAAAAGCAAATAATAAACAGAATCATTAAATACAATGAATTCAATAAGTTTATATTCAAACTATCAGACCCGACAGACTTCGTTCTATCAAAAAGATTTGGAATGTGGCAGCTTTCAGTTTTACAAATTTTAAACAAAACACAGTTGATTAAATGACTACTAGAATCTTTGTTTTGAAACAAAAGATATCGTAAATAAATGACATCTTTACATAACCTATGAAAGATGAATAATTTTTAAACGAAAGATAGTAGCATAAATGAATGCCATATTTATATAACCTAGAAACGAACTAACAACACCGTTGCTATAGGCAACGGTCTAATAATTCATGTCACAACTTTGTGGATGCGTGGGTAGATGCGTGGGAGTTCGTGGGTGGATGCGTGGGAGTGCGTGGATGGGTGCGTGGGTGGATGTGTGGGAATGCGTGGGTGAATGCGTGGGTGGGTGAGTGGAAACGCGTTTATAAGCATTGAAGTGACGTTAGACATTTTGCCGGTCTTTGTGCGCTCGAGTTTTCGTAGCAGAAACAAATGACTGTCCACATAAATTTTAAAAAAATGGTAAAGGGTTGATGGAATTCAAAAACTGAATAGCCTCAAACCTTCTACAATTAATTCCGCGTCGAATGGTCATGGTCTCATGGCGATCGGTCCAGTAGTTTTGAAGTTATCGATAACAAAGAAAAACAGAGTTGCTTTTATATATATAGAGTATTAAAGCCTTATTTTATATTATTGCTTTAGATTGAGTCACATTTGTATAGAACATTTTGATTGACTTCATTGGTATTATTCAAAATAAAAAAAGGTAAATCTAGAAGAGCTGTTTAAAAATTTAACAGGCAGGTGAAATCTACATGTTGTGGTGCCACAGAATTATTTTTTCCCAATTCGAATATGAATTTTGACACAAGCAACAAATTTTGAATTGTGTGATCATAAGCCTGAAGCAGCGAATATGCATACGTTAGTCAATAAAATGGGGCAGGTTTTATTGTAATAATTGTGTGTGACACATAATTTTGAGAAATTTCTAGGATAAACGTTACTGAGATCTTTTAAATGCACTTAATCTCCGATGCTTTAGTTGAAATTAACCGACCCATTATCTGTACACGTTCCATGATAAGACATACTTCTATATTAATTATTACACGTACTAATCACACGTGTAAATTTAAAAACCCTTTATTTTAAAGAATGTCGCTGTGCCTTCGTATACAATTAACAATATTTTGCGCACACTATCCCTATAAATATATCTTGTAGAAATTTTCAATTCTTAATGTAATACGTTTGACGTGAATACGTCTTTAAAATCCATAGGGAGGCAATTAAAAAAAACGAATGACAAGCAAATCGTGGGATTAAGTTTGATGTTGTAGCTTCATATCTATCACCTATTACCCCTAAGAAACGTATATATATGTATTACAAACGGCCGTGTCCATAACACAGCCCCAACCAATCAAGTATAAATATGTTTTTAACNGTATACAATTAACAATATTTTGCGCACACTATCCCTATAAATATATCTTATAGAAATTTTCAATTCTTAATGTAATACGTTTGACGTGAATACGTCTTTAAAATCCATAGGGAGGCAATTAAAAAAAACGAATGACAAGCAAATCGTGGGATTAAGTTTGATGTTGTAGCTTCATATCTATCACCTTCATCCGAAATTCAATTACACCATTAGGTAGCTAAAGGATCAAAAATTTATAATACTAACTAAGGACTATATCACAGCAAGCGATATTTTATATAGAATCTATTACCCCTAAGAAACGTATATATATGTATTACAAACGGCCGTGTCCATAACACAGCCCCCAACCAATCAAGTATAAATATGTTTTTAACTTTTATTGAATGACAATTATAGTAATACAGTTTGAATCAGGAATTTCGTTATTTTTTACATATTATATAATAATGTGATGGCGCCCATTCAAAAATTTAAATTATTTTGAAGAAATTAATTCTAAAAAATTGTAAGAAACTGAAATATGTGTATAATATGAATTTAAATAAAAATTATAAAAAGCTTAAGAAAAATTTAAGAAACTGTCAATGAATGGTGGACCCAGAAATTGATCCCGGAATATGAAATGTTTCTCACGATGTTTTCCTTTACCGAAAAGCACCATGATGAATTTAAAACAACAATTAGGCGTACAAATATTACATTCACATCATAGTGGTGCCTGTCCAAAATCCGACCTGTGACTCTTTAACAACAATCCACGTATCTAAATCATTGAGCAATCGCGGCTCAGTTACAATGTACAGGCAAAGAACTCATGCCAAACATGTTACGTCAAATAACGTCAAGTTAGTTAAATTATGTCATACTAATAAATGCCTGCTAATTATTTATTCGCATAAGTTTGCTATTGCTATTAGTGTACTTCATGACGGGACTCGTAAATACATTTTTATCTTTTTCTATTTATATAAGCATCATTATTCATTCCTAACACCTCTTCTCTATCTTCCTTCAAAAGCACATTTTTTTTAATCAATGGCAAAGTTCTATGAGTTTAACATCCATAGTGAGTTGTTTATGACAATAAAAAGGAACACGTTTCGACATAATGCAACCTTTCGCATATCGATAACCTACGCGTTATTACCAAGTCACTATATTTACACTAAAAATATAGATAAAACTTTAATATTAACACTAATTTACAATCATAACACCGAGTTCACTAAGGTCACAAACGCACTGGCGACATTAAAACGTCTCGCCTCCGATAAACGCTGCATTGTACTGGTTTTCGTACGAAAAGTTTACATTTTGTTACATCCATTATCTTTGCTCTGTATCAATAAAGAATAGATTAAATACAAAAAAATATTATCTTATTATGCCTAAACTTCTTGTCTCTCTCTGAGATCGTGTCGTCATAATTTTATTTAAGATTAAATCCATACTGTACTACAAATATTATTTAAATTAATTTATATAATATATGATGCTCTGGACCCAAGTGAATGATGTTCAAGTGGCGCACTACTGAACATTCAACTCAATCTAAGATAGTGTTAAGGAACAGTTGGTACTGATATCTACATATTGAAGTAAAATACGTGGGCAAGGTTTTTTCGGCGCACATCTCATATTCATATTTGTATTTTTGTCAGATCTATTTTACGCGTTATAATCTTTGACAAATCGACGATCATGTTTATTGGTACATTTGTATCAACAACATAGTTGACCGAGGCGGTTATAAGTTTAAATAGGTTGTTTTAAATGAGTTTGCAATTAATATATACTTTATTCTTGTATTCTATAGTGGTATTTCATTTTAATGAATAAATTAATACCGTCTTTCGTTGGACTCAGAGAAAATGTGTAAATATTAGAATACATGATTCTTTTTGACGTAACATGTTTATCTTCATTATAAAGAATGTTGCTATTCGTTACGCGAACTAAATTTGGATTGAAGTAATGAAGATGTTTACTGGGCTAATGGTTATATTTATAAAACAAATAAAACTTAAATGATATACTTTGTGGGAGAAATCCTGCTTTCTTGCTTTGAAGTTTTACGTCTAGCTAGTAATATTAATAGCATTTGTCTTTGTATAAAAAATATAACTAAAACTCACCCATAATTTTTTTTGGCGGCACTTTCCTTTGCTCTCTCTCTTCGCCGTCATCGCGCCGCATCATCTTCCCCTCCCCCTGCCACTTCCGCTTCCTCCCCTCGCGCTCCTCCAAATACATCCCAATATCCTCGGTATTCCCAACTAAGGTCAACCTCACTGATGACTCCCAAGTGAACGGGTCCTCTTTGCGACAGTCATGCATAATATTGTCTTTGTCCTCCTCAAAAAATTCCATCACACTCGGGACATAGCCCGCACAACACTAAAGTCACTGAATGAATGATGAACGAGATGATTGAATGATATAACTCCGTCACGGAACAGGTTAAAAGAGAACGAAGAAGGAGTTATAAAGTTTCTTGATGCCTGTCGTTTCTCTTTGCCGGTGCCTTTGAAGAAGTTGATTCTCGATTTTAAGTAGCATATTGGAGCTCGAACGACAAAGGTGATACTGTATGTGGGGGATGAGACCGGGGAACGATTTCTTGGTAAAGCGATTGCCAATTAAATACGTGCGTTGGCAGCTGAGAATGGTCTCCATGTGGTCTTTTGAGGATTGAATTACACGAGGTACGTCGCACTCGATGTCTTGTGGAACTGAGGCGATGGTACTACGGATCCTGGAAAGAAAGAAAGCTGGGTTTCATTTATAAACCATTGCACTTCCCGTGAGAATAACTTACATATGCCATTAACTTTTTCATTCAATGTTTCCTAAAAACAAATTTTATGCATAATTGCATTTTTAAAAGATTCTAAGTGATGAGGCGTATAAATACGCTTATTTATACAACTCATATCAATTAAATTCTACAAACACAGCAAACGTAATATCTAATACATTTGAAACGATATAGAATTTTTTTAAATTAAGTTTTCTACATCTTAATAAAACTCTGGGTCGGCGTCATTAAAGGCGAGAGCATCGCTAGGATTGATAAACTTAAGTGCATGAATTGAAAAGATAGATTATATATTTTAGTACACACTATGTGTACTTGTGAATATAATGATAATCTTAAATCATAAGCCATAATTTGTAAAGGCTGACAGCAAAAGAAAAAACCAAATTCTATTAGCGTATGAACATTAAACCATTAATATCATTTGTATAAACTATTGAGATCCATACCAAAACATCACTACCTTGGTTCATACACGACACAATTTAATTAATTGTCTAGAGAACTAACTATGTTATGAGTAATAAAGTCATAGATTAAAATATTTAAATTTTCACATTGTTAAATTTTGTATAAAAGTTATTTAGTTTATCTATAAGTTATGGCAATTTTCAATTTTCTATAATATAAAAAAAAATATATAATGGTAAATTAAAATAATTTCGCGATCCAGGTTTTGTAAAATTTAATTTGTTTTTGATTATTGGATTTCAAATTAGTATATAAATATTTTTATGATAATTTTCACGTTATATATAACTTACTTGTTTAAGTACAAAGTAATATGTAAAGAACCAGTCTTTCTATCTATATTCCATAATTATAGATTTTGGACTATGAGAGATTAATTTACTTTGGCCAACCATACAAATTATAAATATATTATTTTTTTACATTCTTAGTACCTATTTTATTAAGTAAGCATTAATATCACGCTTGCCTTCAATTTTCCATGTATTCCTTAAATTACAATAACTAACATATATTTTATACTAATATTGTACGAACCAAAAACCCTTACTTAATATGAAACAAAGCCCTCGGCCGGGTATATCTGTCTGTTTGCAATGAACTTAAAAACTACTTACTGAACGAATTTTCATTCGGTTTACCCCAATAGATAAAGTTGAGGAAGGATGAGGAAGGTTTATGTATATATATTTGTGTAAAGTGTTTCAAATATAACGATAATTGTTGAAAGTGTTGAAGAAACTCAAACCGCCTCAAAACACCATATAGGCACAAAACGCTTTACACTTCGTGCAAAGGCGGGGAAGGTTGGTAGTTCTTTCATTTTATATATTTATTCTTTGCCTATGATCAATACTGATGCTTCTTTTTAGGTCAACACTTGTGGTTGTAACCGCTGTTGTTAAATCAGCAAAATTGGACTTTGGCAAAACAAGTTCTTGTTTAGACGAATGTATACAAAAATGCCAGAATATTTCCTGTTTTATTTTTTTAGATACGATAAACTTAAGTTTAATCTCAACGATGCTTGATGGAAAACTGTGATTAGGTATAATATGATACGTGCTCAAAGCTACATAATATTGGTATTTCCAGCAGGAACGTTCCAGACACATACCTGCAGCTTTGTACATAATATTAAGGACCAATTTCATCTTAATATAATTACATATTAACCGCCTACAATAGGCAATCAAAAGAATATCTGTAAACGAAAAAATCCCGACTAATTTCCGGAAAAGTTCACAAAAACACCTTTTAAAAAATTAGAATAAAATTTTGGTTGCGAAACATTAGGAGTCATGCAAAAATAATCTTGAAATCGTTGTCTTGATATTAATAAAAACTAAACTGCCTATTCTATGAAAATAAAGGCAATGTGAAATATCCATAACGTTCCAAAATCCACCATCATCTCACCTTGCAAATTGTCTTTATCCTCACAAAAACAACAGCTGTACACTTCACAAAATCCTATTATTCACAGTATTTCAAAAACGGCAGCCATTTTGGCGAAAATAAACTTAAATATCGCCATGACCCGTCCGTCGCCGTCTTTCAAATACATGCCTTCAATCCACCATTTTGGCGAATCAGCCCTTCCGCGCATTAACTGTGTTGTACGCGATACTTCAGACTCTATTGCTAAATTGGTACCCAAGACGGTCAAATGAATAAATAGGGAATATTGCCGTTAATTCCCTGGCCAATAGCAGGCTGGGACGTCTGGAATTGGACCATTTGGCCGGCAGGGTCACGCAATTGCTGGGTCAAGACGCTGCGCGAGCACTTGATGAACAAGGTTCAGTACATTTTGCTAAATACATGTGGGATTGGTTTGCAGTAGATCTTTTGACATCATGTTAAAATTGCTGTAAAGCTTTGCAAGCATTTTTATTACATACAAATAAAAACTAATGATAGAGGAATAACTATACAACCATATTATACCGTATACTAACTACCATATACTTAATAACGTATATTGGTTGAAAAAATAATAAAAGCAATAATAATGTGACATGCATAAAAATCATAATATTAACAATTGCAAAAAAAATAATTGTAGGGTAGAAATTTTGAACTAATCAACGAAAGGTCTTTAGGATCACCACCTTTCAATGAAGAATTGAATTATACAATTTCGATTTTGTAAGCTTTTACCCCAAATTTAAATATTTTTTTAAAACAGTACTTAAACAGAGACCAATATTGAAGTGTAACTTTGCTTCAATTTGATAACTAAGAAAATCGTAATTTGCTAAACTACATTTGGAAATTCTTCATAAAGGCTCTTCAACTTTGAAGACACTAAGATTTGTTGCATTGTTTACTCAGAATGTACTACGAAAAATATTCTCTTCTTTCGTGTTTAGTTAAACTTATAATTGAGTCGATATCTTAGCAAAGTAAACATTGAAAGATATCCAACGATAGATTATCCGTGGATTAACACGCTGAAGTTTTAATGGATATATGGTAATTCAATGTTGTACGTTAAAGACCCTCTACTTTGATGGAAAGGAATTAATCAGATTTGGTTTGCAAATTTGCAACATATTATACAGTATTTAAAATATCGTAAATCTTATGCAAGCCTTATCTCGAACACATCTGAAATAGGTGAATTCTCTTCTATCGCGAGTTACCTTAAACACCTTAAGAAATTTCCAAATGAAAATATGATTTTTCTGGTCAGAATATTCACAAAAAGAAATGATAATCATACATTCAGCTTGCAAGCTGATAAGAATAGATCGATCCCACTTCGGATCTCTTAACAGTGTGTTCCTGCGAAGAGCATACTTTTAATACTTAATATCACATTGCAGTGTTTAATGAATACAGATGATCTAAAATCAGTAAAATCGAATATGTTTTGGCTGAACAGTGTCTACTTTAAACGCAACGATGACAATTTTAAATGCGTTAAATTTACCAAATGGAGTTCAATTCAAAGATGGTGGACCCCATGACAATTAAACACAATCGTTTGTAATGAGACGCGTGGAAACGTTGGTTCTTTAATTGATTTGTATTGAAGCAATTAGAGTTTTATTTCGCGATGACTTTATACCGCGAATTTAATTCGTACAGGGCCCATTGTCCTCGTCATAGCATGTACACAGAAATACGTAATTGTTTGTTCATAATGCCAATCTTTTAGTTTTATAAAGTTCCAATCACAGCCAGACCAATAAAACTTTAGACAAAAAAAAAGGATGAAATGCAAAATGCATATATTTGTATCGTTTTAGCTAAAAGTGATTCAGTGACTGTTTTTGGACAGAGAATTTTTAAAAAGTCATTCTCGTGTAGAGAAGACTGCAAGGATGTTAGTTATAACCTAAACAAGTCCACGCAATTAAGCTCAAAAAATGTGCATTATCGAACTGAGCGACGTTTTGAAGTCCAACATTTGCTTGATATTTATTTCATCACGGTTTATCAGCAGTTGGAATTTATTGTAATCGATAGAATCAGCCTTTATTCCCAGCTATATTTAAAAACATAAACATAAGGAAATGATATTAGACGTCCGACTAGACTCGAAAAATTCCGTAACAGCTACTAACAACCCCGCTCTTGCTTTTAGAATTATTATATCATATCAAAACTTATTAGTTTCATTACATCTATCGACGTTGGCGAGCGATCACCCTTGAGAGTTGAAGGCGGAATTTGTCGCAGCTTCTTACCAATGCAAAGTAGCTGCGAGGACCACACCTGATGCCGAGGCGGTCAGGAGGGTCAAGGTTATTGCTGACAGAGCCTTGATCCAAGTATGGATAGAGGACCTAGGGTAGCCGGTGGAGCCATAATTGCAGCACTCCGCCCTCACTTGGACCAATGGCTGGGTAAATGTTACGGAGTGCTTTCCTACCGATTGGTGCAGGTGTTAACCGGTCATGGCTGCATTGGAAAATACCTTCACCAAATTGTTGGCTGTGAGCCGTCGGCCACTTGTCAATTGTCCTGCTTGGAGACCTCAGCGTCATCTGATGTCGCAGATCGGCGCGGACCTCTCGTTTGGGTATTGTAGGTACAATGATTGTCAACGAGCGGGCCTGGAATGCTGTTGCCGCCTTCTGCGAAACTACCATTTCGTTAAAGGAAGCACGGCAAAGAGAGAAGGCGAATGCAGCAATACCCCCGACGGAGGGGAATAGGAAACAGGAGACGGAGGTTTATTCAACTCCTCCCCCTGTTGCGCAGTTTTAAGTCGGCTTCATGTCAGAGTGGAATGCCATAAAGAACCTCTGGTCCTTCCATTCAAAAATGACAAGGGCTCCGCTGGTTTCAGTGGGTATTCTGGTACTACCGGCGAATCCCACACTTCCGCCTGTCTCCCAGCTCAGGCACGTAAATGCGTAGTTCTCACCCGGAGATTAGAATAGATTCCACTGATGCGTATGCGCATGATTTCTTTTCTCCCCTGTAACTTAGCAACCATTTGTTTCTCAAAGTATCAAAGTTCGAACTCAGCTTTACAGTGTGAAAAAAAGCCGTATACAAACCACAAGCGAAAAAGAGTGCATCTGCCCCCGTGAGCCTTCTTAAATTCATGGGTGAGAATTTCCTATATTTCTGCCTAGGTGCTTATTGAGATCGCTCACAATGAGAGCTAAAAGCGACCTCTTGATTTTTTCAACGCTTATACCTTTTGGCTCTCTTTATCTCTGTGATGACGTTTATCTTTCCAGTAAAGCCAAAAGAAGTAAAGCAAAAAGGCTGTAAGCAACGACTTTTTTTTTCTCGCTGGGAAAAGCTTTTATGCACTGACCCCGACCGTGTGTGAGGAGCGTAGGACTCGGCGAATAAGCAGACCTCGCAATGCCCACTAAAACCTAGTGGAACCCTGTTCATCCATGAATGAAGCACCAGGGGTTCAACTTTCGCATTCATCCCTGGTGCCCCAAATAAATCCGACCGAGGATTCTCGACGATGGACGGACTTACGCTTACAAACGCTGCCTTGAAGCCCGCCTCCTCCGGCGGTATGAGGGAGCATCCATTCCAATCTCCCTGTCTCGTTCGTCGGCCTCCTTCAGTGAAATGATCGTCTAACAGAAGAGGGCCACTCCCGCCCAGCACCTCTCACTAGAGAGCATTGCGCCTACAACGCTGTCCAATGAGAGGTCCGCGCTGATCAGCGCAACCAAGAGGTGACGTTGAGGTCCCCAGGCTGCACAATCTGCTAAAGTATCCTGTGCCGAGTCGATGGCAGCACCACACTCATGGCAGGCGGGTGATTCCTCGCGACCAATTCTGTGCAGGAACTTTCCGAAACATCCGTGTCCGGCCAGAACCTGCACCAATCTGTAGGTGAGCGACCCGAGCTTCCTGGAAAGCCATTGTTTCAGGTGAGGGCGGATCGCCTCCACAGTGGCCCCGCCCGCTACTGGGGTCCTAAGATCCTCTTTCCATCGTTGGATCAGAGTGCGGTCGGCTCGAGCCCTGATCCTCCGGACCTCATCAGCGCCACGAGAACTTCCGAACGAAGCTCCCACGGAGGATCGCCCGGCAGAAGAAATGCCGCTGTCCAGGATACCGTGCGATACCCCCGTATTACCCTGACAAGCAACGACTTACTACATCTAGGCTATTTCTACTATATCACTCTTAACCATCGAAACTAACACTACTTCTAAAACGTAAAAATCGATTATGCTTAGACAGTGGGGCCCTTTGTAGGATCCCAAACATCTTGCTTGGTTGCTATGCGCAATAAACGCGACAAAATTAGGTTCCTTATTTACTTTACTCACCATCAATGGTGTCACACCACCAAACTAATATGCGAGTGGTCAATCAAGCAACTTTAAGATTCCAAAGGATGTTATCGTCATTTGCAACATATAAATGGTAGAGCAAACTATTTCCATCAATATTCTTACGAGGGCGAATCAACCATATATACTTTTCTCCAACGTAGCCGGTATACGATAATACTATCTCCCTCTGGCAAAATGTGACGCTGACACGTGACTTCGGGTATGTTCTGAAACAGAATTAAGCATACTTTAATATATCGTTTAACGTGGTAACAAAAGGCTCAGCTCAGCACACGTACCGGATACCATTAAATTAGGGGAAATTATTTCCAATGTTTGCAACATACCTAAGAGCTATATTATGTTATAAATTATATCGTCGTATAATTTTAAGAAATATTTAATCGTGAAAAAAATTACAGTGATTGAATTCCTCTTACCTAAATGATATAAATTTTACTGGAATGATAATGATAAAAAAGGCTACTCGACAGTGTCCCGTCCTGTTCTGAGAAGAACAGGACGGGACGGAAATCTCCTAACATTAGATTTAAGATCGTTCTTTATGTCATCATTAGTTCATTTTTTTTTCATTTGAAATTGACGATTCAAATGCTGTAAGATCCTGTCTTATATATATTGAAATTAAAATGTAATGGCCACAAACATACATTTACAATTATTAAAAGCTGGTTAGTAGTTCACAATATTATGTTCTTAACATTACAAGAACACATAATAAAAATTAGCAGTTATTCTTTCTGCTGACATTCTCTGACAACGCCATGCTGTAATAACTTTGTAACCGAATGAAAAGTCCCTAACTTAGAACTTTCGTGTTCTAAAGTATAAAAAATTTCACCCAACATCATACTATAAAGGAGTACTGACATATTACAGGACTCAAGTTACATGTCATTTGGCGTATCTTATGTGAAAATCTAATAGCACATGAAGGAAGACACTTATTTTACAATTACCAGCAAAACAAACCAATTTAGACATTGCCATGCAAAAAGGATCCCTAAATCTTGTACTATAGTGTATATAAAACGTTGTTCTCAGACAATGGAGACGTCGTCAGCATATAGTGCTTTTAAAGTGGGATTTATTGGGATGGGTTCAAACCGGTGCTTGCAAGAACAGTGCAGTTCAGTTTTCTAGATTGTTAAGAAGAGTATTGTCTTATAATAAAAAAAATATACATAAATATTGTGTTATAATTAACTGTGACTGTAAGAAAATCATATACAGAATTTTATTGTGAATTTTAACCACTTAAAACACCCTCAAATTGTTTAATATTACTAGACATACATACGTACATTTACATATTGTACGCAAAAAGTTACAACTGTTTTTATTTTTTTCAACTCCTTTTATTAGCGCACATTCTCTCTATATATTATACCTTATTTAAATCTTCAATTGTTAATGAAATACTTTTTATTTAAGAATTCGAGTTTAATTTTTTTTAACTTGTAATATGCTATGATTTGTATTACGGTTGATACGTAAATACGGGTTTGTCTACTCCTAATATTATCTGAAACTAATTTTTAATGAATAATATGCGATATAAATAATGACAAGCTATTTTTTAATAGTGACGTGGAATAGCGAGTTCGAAATAAAAAATACAACTTACCAAATAGAGTCGTATGCGCGAAAATAAAATATATTATCCATTATTAAAATTTTTCATTTTCAAAATCTACTTTTTTTGTTTCTATGGCAACAGGCAACGTAACGCGGTCAAATCTGAACAGTGTCTGGATTGCATAGTTATTGGGACAATGAGGGGGAGGAGTCAATTGGTGCATACAATGACCGTTCAAGTACAATTTTTTTTGGGCCAATTTCATTAGTAAATGTCTACTGTAATTGAACTATTTAAATTTATACTATTCAAGTTAAATGTGTATTTATTATAGTCCACTTTAATTATCTGTAGTGTTTATTACAAGAAAAATCCATATTCATTGTCCCTTAAATTAAAATCTAAATCTGTCTAATATCGGTGTTAAATTGCTCTAACAGAGATGTATAATTTATAATAAATTAAATTTTTTTTAAGGAATATTTTTCGTAGGTTTCCTACTAGTATTTTTATGATAACTTACTGAAATAGCGTATATAAAAATGTATGTATGGTATGTAAAATTATATTATAATATCATTATTATTATAAAATATCCATTATCAAACTCTATAAACTGTTAAAATATCAAGTGATCAAGTCAATTCCAACGCCATCTAGCGTGTTTTTTTCTCAAACTAATTACATAGAAAGAAACCTTTATAC
This sequence comes from Elymnias hypermnestra, assembly GCA_015832385.1. Lineage (NCBI taxonomy): Eukaryota > Metazoa > Arthropoda > Insecta > Lepidoptera > Nymphalidae > Elymnias > Elymnias hypermnestra. Next base: position 2,874,133 of record JACTOM010000068.1, on the reverse strand, counting down.
ATTTTGAATGAGCTTTCAATTTGTCGCAAATACAATTATTAATTAATTCAAAATAGATTATGATATTCAAACAAAAACTAACAAATCTAGTTGCTTCCACTGCAATTTTAAGAAATGTAGTAAAAATTGAAAACTTGAACAATACATATAAGTGAGAGTGAACTAATAGCAGGTTTTGAAAAAAGGTTGCAAGCGTTATATAGGGAAACCTGATCAGCAACTAAGATATTAGGTAACTAGCAGCCTATTAAAATACCCGTTCTGTGCACAGACCTCCTCTCTCATGGGAGAGGGGGTTTTTAGAGCATCGACCAACTACGCTGCTCCATTGCGAGTTGGCAGGCATAGTACACAAATGTGACGGCAATCCGACAGACACGGAGAGACACAGGCGCAGGACCGACGGCTTAACGTGGTCTCCGAAGCACGAGGGTAGAACAAACCGCCAACTTGGGACAAATATTGAGAAAATCTGAATAGAAAACTCAATATCGATTTTTTTTAATTCAGATTAGAACTCAGGAACTCATGTCTGTTAGCCGCACATGGCGACCACTACAATGTATATATATTTAATTGAAAAACGATTACTCACTAACTCCCTAGGAGCTCAAAACTACTCACTTTCGATTTAGTTGAAATTTAGCATAGCGACTCCTTTCGCAATGTAGACTTTTAGCAAGAACGGATTTCTATTCCAACGACAACGGAAAATAAGTAACACATTCGCACAATAAGCCATGTTAACTTGTGAGTAAAATAAATGTAACATAGAAAATTTCTGCGATATTCCTAGACCAATCGTAATCATTGAACAATTTAACTAACTCGAGCTGATATGGAAAATTATCAATGATTGAAAATCTGTGAGTGACCATATTTAGACAGTGATAATTTTTTCATCGTGTCATACAGAGGAAAATACTTCTCAAGATTATTTTACGTTGTGTAAGAAAACGTAAAAAAATTATAATTGAAGCTTAAATGCTTTTGCAATCTAATTATTATATATAACTTCACATTCAAACTATTCTTTAAACTATATAGAAAACTTTTGCATTTGAGTCGTAAAAATAAAACATCGCACATTAGAACGCACTTATTAAAAGCCTACTAACATTGCACTTATTATATCCCAATTTATTTCAACGAACCTTTGAATATTTATGATATGCATGATTTCATCTTCTTTACGTCATTTTAAAAATACGTGATCGACTTCACTTCATCATATAACTTACTATACTAACTAAATTATATTCCATTGAAAAAGGAGATGATTCCATAAGGGAAATATGAGCTAAATAAGCATCACGGTATATTAACTGAAATGCGTGAAATTTCATTAATTACGTTTATTATAAGATTTTTTTATCAGCAATAGAGATGGCTGAATAACTTAATATATGTACGCCTTAAGAAAATAATGAAAAATCCGTGCCTGGTAACCATCTACATAGCAAAAGGAGTCACGCAAATACTTTTTACGATCTTTTGATGAGTGAGTAAGTTGAGTGGTCTAAAACCGTCTTCGCATTATTACCTTTCTTATGAAATGGGTGTGGGGCACATCAGTTTGTTGGTTTCAAAGTCTATATAGGACAATATAAAAACATTTCATGTGTTTTATACATCCTCATTGCTCTAGTGGTTAGCATGTTCGACTACAGACATGAGGTCCTGGATTCGAGTCCCGGGTCGGGCCAATTCAAAAATCAATATTGAGTTTTCTATTAAGATTTTCTCAATATTTGCCCGAAGTTGGGATCCACTCCCCCCGAGCCTCGGAGAGTACGTTAAGCCGTCGGTCCTACGCCAGATCTCTCTCCGGTCGTGTCGGATTCCCGTCACATCGGACTATGAAAGTGAAGGAATAGAGAGTGCACTTGTGTAGTATGCCTGCCAATCCGCAGTGGAGCAGCGTGGTGGGTCTATGCTCTAAAAACCCTCGCTCTTGGGAGTGAGGAGGCCTGTGCTCAGTAGTGGGACGTTAATGCGCTGCTACTTATTTACTTTTACTTTATAAATCGCTGGAAAGTAAACACTTCAGAAAAAAATAATAACTTCGTTTATTAGCGACAAGAGCTACCGTTTTTTAACATTATCAAGGTGAAGGTTGCCAAGGTTTTGTAGTGTATCGGCTATGTATGCCGGCGCGGGCGTTCCCGACTTCTATGCCATTATACGCAACAGAGTCGCTGGCTTCTGGGAGACTGTTCGCAATTGCACCAACAGTCTAACCAGAACCGTTGCTCAGGCGTCCCCCGATAATGTGTTCTTTGTTAACTGGTTACGAATGCACCAGACGAGGAACCTAAAGTAATTGACTATTTTGTTTTTTATTTCACATTACTTACATTATAATAATATATTTTTATAATGTATTGTAATTTTGAATATTAATTTAATTTTAATAGCTAATATTTAGTTGAAACTCTTAATTTTAATTTTTATTTATATTTTGAATTGCATGTTGCCTTTGTATGTACATTATTATTTTGTAAGTGAAATCTAAATTATTACGACATCCTCTTAATGTTTTGCTATTTTGTGAGCCATTTGATATAGAGCATTTAATTATATTGTTACAATAAAGAGGTGTGCCTAAATAAACCTTTGGTATTTTTAAAGGAATTTTCTTGTGTGCAGAACACATATAGGCTTATAAAAGACTTGGACTACAAATGTTACATTGGTTTAAGAACAAAATATCTGGAATTTTTTAATTCCTACTATTAGATTATATTTTTTAATACCACTCCAACAATTCAAATATTAAGAAATACTTTTAAATCGTTATTTTGGTGTTAATGGATGACACTTGATAAAAAAACGTTTTTCAAAAATAAATTCCTTATTTAGATTTACTGAATTAATAATCGTATTTGCGAAAACTGATACAAAAGGTTATTAAGGTTATTTTATGTGTAGAGTTTGAGAAGTTTGTGCTAGATTGATTCACAAGGACTGTGCTAGATTGATTCAAAAGGACTGTGCTTCAACCACACAACTGAACATATATATGTGTGTATGTTTAAATGTATCATATATACATCTGTTAATTTACTAAAAATATATATTAAATTTATTACATTTGCAGTCCATTTGCCTAGCCCGATGACACTATTTGTAAGACTCTCATCACACATTGATCGTTATTCTCCTAGTCAAGCTTGCATAAAGAAACTTTAGTTAAAAAATTAATATTAGTTTTTATCACTTTAGTCCCACAGGACATAATATTCTTATTAGTATGAATAAAGTAAACTTGATCTGCATAAACAATTTATTGCAAGTATATTTAGACAAAATGAAAAAAAAAAAAGTCAGTTNTTAGACAAAATGAAAAAAAAAAAGTCAGTTAAATTTATAATTATAATTTATTCCACATGTAAAATTATAAAACATATAGTTAGTTATAAAAAACCAGTAAACACTTCAAAATGGTGATTTAAAGAAGACACAGATTGCAGTTTTGTCTTTGAGTGTAAAGCTCCACATGCTTCATTGTTAATGGAGAAAAATATGCGCTTTGCACGTGCATGTACCAAAGCCATAGCACACATTAAACATGGCTCCTTTATCATATAAATATTATAGCCTGTGCAAAGGTAAGGACCTGATTTTTCAGCATCGTCACTGCAGACAGACTCTTTCTTTGATTTCTTTACACCAAATTTCAAATTAGTGAACTTTTCTTTTAAATATTGTATTAGTTCTTTTTCTAACCCAGGTACAGTATTTTTATAGCAGACTTTTGAAGACCATACACCACCATGTTGAGTTTTAGCTACATTGTCTATTGCCAACATTGTTGAATGCTGCATGGGATGGTCATGTTGTTGGTCAAAAGCAGCAGTCACTATTGTATCTAAATCTGGATCAATAACTACAGTAACATTTATATTTTTGAATATATTGCTGAGGTCAATGTGTAGAACACTATGTGTCAAGTGCCATTTCATTATGTCAAAGGCAACTTCCATATATTTTCTATGCACTTTTAATTCAAATGATTTAAAAAAATCATCACTTACAAGCCTTTCTAAATACTTATTAGGATGAAAATTACATGACCATATTTTTCTCGCCTCATTGTACTGTTTAGTAAGTTTTGGAGGGTGCTGTGGCACATCTATTTCTTTAAAATAATCAAAAGCATCCTTTAATTCGGTCACATGATATTCTATGTACTCCTGTATAGAAGACATGTCTTGTAAAAAAGATGTCGGGCATAAGATTATATCCTGCCGTCTTACTCTTTTCAAATGAGATAAATTTTTTAAGGGAATCCTCTCATTTAAAATTTGGATTGCTCTTGAAATGTCCTTGACACTCTTTATATGTCCAACAAATACATTAATTAATTGTAGTGGTTGATCAATATCATCATCAACACAAGCTAATAAGTTTTTATCAGAGCTTCTTACCCTTTCTATGCATTTATCAATTGTTTCTAATAGTAATATGTCATTGTTGTCATTATCTTGTAATTTTGATTTTTTCATTGGGGGCTCTATATCTGAAGACATTGCTGTAGCATGCTGCATTTTGTTATTACTTCAAAATTTTTGTTCTTCACTGAAATGAGACAACAATAACACCATTTCATAACACACTGGATTTCATTGTTCATTTCTATTTATTTTATTGCACACTTCAATACATATGTAATAACTGACTTGTCATAACTTAATATGGTTTATACACCATTACTCCCAACAGAATATATTAATGTAATATAGAACATATTCAGTTGTGACACACTTGAGAATACGTTTTTACAGCTTGTGAACAATTTAGTGGTATTCTTGTCTGTAGTTAGTTGCAAAACAATTACCAGAACAATAAACTCTCGACTTATTACATTGATTATCAGTCTACATGTACTTATGCATAAAAATGTCACATAAATACAATTTATTAAAGGTGTACTTGTGATATGAATTTAAGGCATGAGAATTATGAAAATATATTTTTAAATTTTGTTTTAATATGATGAAACCCTTATAATAAGATAACCATTTACCGATTTGAATTCCCAGATGATAAGAGCTATTCAATACAGACATAGTGATAATGTTACGCTGTTGATTTTATGATAATTTTGCAAAATAATGCATAGTTCCAATAAGAAATTAAGTACTTACTGCGACACGCCACATCGGAGAGTGTGCAATCACATAACCGATTCGTCTCAACGATAAATTGTACATAAACAAGCATAAAAAATATAAAATTCCTTTGAATAACAAAAAAATTACCTTTAATCCGACAGTTTCTCTGACTTATTAGATACTCTTACGTTGAATACTTTAACAAGCGAACTGCGTAAAAGGGTATTTATTTACTTATAACACCGTGTACAAAAACAATTCCCATATATTGCGAGTTTAATCTTTAATACAGTTTGCTACACATGTAATAATGATAAAATAAAGGAGCCATTGAAATAGGAATGCTTTTAAGTTTTCGTTTACAAAACGTGGCTTGACTCTGACGTTTATGTGTAAGGTAAAATCAACGCTAGTAATTGGTTAAATTATACATAAAACTCTAAAGAACCAATCATAGATAAGTAAAATATATAATTTTTGTAATATAAAACAAAACTATTTCTTATTGAATTTGTCTTGTATTCCATTATAGGCAGCTGTTTCTAAAACTTTTAAATCATGCAAGTACTTATTTTATTTAATAAACTAAAATGTTTGCTATCAAATCTTTACATTTAAGTGACTATGACTGTAAGCATAATTAAGGTTATAAATGTGCCTATTAAGAGTTTTCGTTACAGCGAGTACTTAAAATAAATGAGGGATACATCGTTTATTAAATAAGCGTAAGGTTTCACGCTAAAACCTTGGTCCTAGACGTTGGACGATAAATTAAATTAAATTAAATTGAGAATTACATTCTAGTAAGAATTGAATGCTTTCGATTTTCATTCTACTTACAAACTGAAATTGAAATAAATAACATATAATCGGTAGCAGCATAATAATCGCCTCCTTGTATAACATTTAAATGTTAAGTACGAGAAGAAATTTTTATACAGTTTCACTTGCGCCTGAGTGAACATTTTTGTTCATGTGTTAAAGCACAACCTCCTCCTTATATAAAAAATAACCTTTACAGAGGAGAAAACTTCATGATGAAACTGCAGTCACGAAATTTCATAATTAGTTACATTTACATAATATTATCTTAATTACTATGTGTTGGCAACCAACAACAGGTTGCCTTTCATTGTCTATGGTCTTTCCTGTATGGTAGAAGAGGAGAAAGGCATACACATATATAAAAGTCAAAAAATAAAAAAAGTCTGCTATATAACGTACTTTATTGATTACAATGTAGTTAACAAAACATACGGAAGATATACGTATAAAATGTAATTAATTAGGATGTTATCTGGAATATACAATTTTGCATAATATTGTCCTGGAGCAGTATTTTTTAGCGTAGAGTTTAAACAATTTGCAAATACATAGTTTTTTTTTAATAAAACGATGAAATCAAAATGGTCCTTCGAGCCGAATTAACTTGCAAAGACGTTATTATGGTTACGTCGTATACTTTTATTAGACCTTTAAAACAACTTTAGGTTTGATTAACTTGCATTAAAGTGTGTCAAAGCTGTTACTTCTGTTCAAGCGTTTGATACCAAGCTTGACACGTTTGAGAAGTTATTTCACAGAGAGCTGACAATGCTTGTCCTGTAGAATCATACTCTGAAACAGATATTTTATGATTAGAAATTCTGTTTTTAACAAGTTTTTAAAACGTTATGTTTTAATAATATCAATACGCTATAAGCACCCTTGAACCGATTTAAGCATTTTGGGAAATAAATTGAAGAATCTCATTGCTTACAAGATTATTTAATTGTACATAATTGTATAGGCGAAAATTGTACAAAAATACATTACCAATGTTGCTTCTCTTGCCAAAGATTGAACCGTTAAATGGCAATTTTTTATAATTTGCTGAACTCATGTTAAAGATGCAAGCGACGACAAGGAGAGTAAGAAAGATTGCGAAACGCATCTTGGATCCTAGAAAATAATAAATTTCTCGTATTTTTAAAACGATACCGAGGTAATAGCAATAATAAGTAAGAAGACAGTCTAACAAGTTTTTAGGAATAGTAAATAGGTTTAAACTGGTGAGTAGGTATTTTATTCAAACAAGATCGGATTTCTGTCATGTTAATGTTACATAATAGGTTCGTAAAGGAAGTTATAGCAACAACCTTATACTATTCAAAGAGCATCAGCTCTGCTTTGATAATACGTTCTAAACTACTCTTAATCTCTAAAAACTGGGAGAATACTCGTTTAAACAACGACGATTCACACGGAAATGTGTTGCGTACATAATTTTTTTTGTTCCTAGGTTTTCAATTAGAATTTCATCATATGATAGTGCCAATACGAAGATTGACGTTGTTTTTTTTTATTTCTGACATGATAGCGCTAGGATGTGATCTCTCTTGATGATATTGTCTACGATTGAAGCGTGCTAATTTGGTAAAATGCGATATACCTCGAATGGTTTCCATACAGTATCGTAGCAGAACACAATTTTTTGTTTGGCGGTACGTCTTTGCTGATAGGGTGGTAACTAGCCACAGCCGAAGCCTACCACCAGCCCAGACTCTGACAAATTAGAATACACGATTTTCTAACTTCGGCCTACCGAGGATCAAAGCCGGGATCTCTGCTAGCAGAGCGAGTAATGTAATTTATACACACGTGTTTATAAAATAAAATGTAAAATCGTATAAGTTTTCCAATAGTCATCCCATAGTCTAGTCCTAGAAAAATTGGAAAACGGATTTCGTAAATTTGGTCCTCCAAGAATCGAACTCGTGAGCAATACTAACGAAAAAAATATTCGTGCAATACAATTTTTCTGGATAGGACATCGGGTTTTTGATGAGTGGCTTTTACAAAACGTAAAATTATACTTCGCTTACCTACTTTGAATGTATGGTTTTACTTAAGCTCTTATTGCAAGCTCGAAGAACACTGATGTATAAGTTACCCTAAACCCTATTTTATACCAAACCACTTTTAACCATAAATATATGTAATATACTTGTATATTAAATCTGTGAGCTCAAACGAAATACAATTAAGACTATCTGCAGCATCGAATAATTGAATATAAAACTGTATTAGGGTATAAATTGCCCCGCAGATGGGAATAAATTATTAATATTTTCTTATAATTAAGTGTGAACGAAGAAACTTTTCGTATATTATTATGAACGTCAACGACTTTTCATTGTATGAATGTTATGGTGACTTCAATTGTATTACAAGTAGGCAGATGTTATTTTATGTCTTATGAGGTGTCTGATTTATATGAACACCTTTAATGGAGATTAATTTAACGATTCAACAAAAAAATTATTTCACGGGACGCCTAGCCGCTTGAGTGCATTGTAGGCGCGATGCTGTCGAGTGAGAGATGTTGGGCGGAAGTGGCCCTCTTCTGCGAGACAGTAATCTCGCTAAAGGAGGCCCACGAGCGAGATAGACAGAATGCAGTAGATGCTCCCTCTCACCGCCGAAGAAGGCGGGATACTAGGCGGCGCTTGTTTGCGCATCTGCTCCTACCTCCATGAATCCTCAGTCGGACTCATCTGGGGCACCAGGGAAGAATGCGCAAGCTGAACCTCTGGTGTCTCACTTACGAATAAAGAGGGTTCCGCTGGGTTTTAGTGGGTATTGCGAAGTCTCCTCCCTCGCTGAGTCCCACACTCCTGACCCATTCTGGTCAGGGTAAGTGCGTAAAAGCATTTCCCAGCGCACAAAAGAAAAAGATGCGAAAGCTAGTTTTTTTACAAAAGTAAACAAAACATTGTACGTACTATACAATGGCACCACGAGAAAGATGGCGAATCGCAGAATCGAATGGGAAGAGTGGCGACATGGCTACAGTATATGATCACCATTAGATAAGATTAAAGCTATGCATTAACCTGTGCACAATAAAATTGCATAACCTACATGGATACAAGTGTTATAAGATTAGGCTTCTAAATAGGCAAAGTCGACTTCTCGATTTAATAGAAAATTTAAAAATCATGATAAAATTTTCCGAACTTTAAGTCATCATGGAAACACAGAAAATTTACTAGTGTAGATTTATGCAAGTGAAATAAAAAAAAAACAATGCATTCTGTTGCGAGTTATGGCTTGTGATTTCCCTCGACACTACATTTTTCCATTTAGGTTTATATATTTTCAACTTGAAAATCATGTTTGCATGGCTTATCTGTTCGGTATATTAAAACAAATAGGGGAATTGAAGTAAAAGTGGACCTTGTTCTTTAAAGTTTTGATGAAATTTGGAATGTGATTGTATTGCCATCAGAAAATATAGCATCACGTTGCCTTCTGTGAAAATAATTGGGCCTCTCCCAATGAAATCTCCTTTAAGGATGAACGTCCATAGGATAAAACTACGTTAAACTATAGTAGCTTAAATAGCAACTTAAAATATAGTATCTTAGAAGTGATGATCAGCTTTTCAAGTATATTATACAGTATAATATACTTGAAAAGCTGATCATCACTTATAAGAATCATCACGTTACGTCGCTGGTCTCGGGACTCCAAGGGACAGGGAGAGTAAGCAATTATAGGAGGTAAAGAGAGGTAAGTTTGTAATTTACCCATCTTGAAATGTCTTGATACTTGGAATTTAGTTATTTTAACAAAATTCCGGTAAATTAAGGTACCTATTATTGTACCACACCAGTCAGTTAATAAAATCTTCATATTGAGTATTGATTTGTAAATTTTTGTTACATAAGGTTTTTGTGATATCCAAAATTCAATTTAAATTTCTGTAATAATAGTCAATTGGAAATCATCACTATATCATTTCAAAGTTACATCGCATCACACTCTATCGTGGTCTTATAAATCTAATATAGAGGTTTGTTTTATACCCAGACTACATAGGCTAGATGGCTACATAGGCCCTGTTCCTTTAATAATATGACAAAAATTTCAAATAGGCTCACGGTTTCACTGCAAATATATAAAAGTGAAGCCGCCTTATAAAACTAGTATGTAAATAAAAAGCAAATACCCATGTGAACGTATTATGTAGGTATAATCACGTTCAGTTGAGAACGCACGCGCTCTATCTATATAATGCACTAACGAAGTTTTGATCCTACGGGATTTCGCCCTATCACAGCTAATATGCGGTCAGTATCCAATAATCCTATAATTGAGTGTGGACAAGCCGCCATGTCCTAATTCTGCACTATAAAACGGAGTGAAAACCTTCCGGAGATATCAGTTGACATCTCGTCTCCATCAGTAATACCAGCTCTGAAACATATACCGAAAATAAAGGTAACTTTTAATTAACTATAAAGAATACGTGAGCCGTAATCGCCTAATAGATACAAACGTCTGTTCAAGTCAAGAGTCACAGGTTCAACTCCAGGGTAGGCACTGCTAACTTATCTTTGTTATCGTAATGTGCCGAAATGTTGTTTTGCTTTTCGGTGAAGGAAAACATCGCGACGAAACCTGCATATCACGGGACCATATTTTAGAATATGCATAGCGTGGTTGGTCTATGCACTGAACACTCTCTTCCATATGAGTGATCGAGCCTGTGCCCAGCTGTGTAACCTTAATAGGCCGTTACTTACCTTAAACAAGTTTTTAGTAATTTTTTTTTTTAATAGTTTATCATTTGTTGTGGTTTATATTGTCTTTCCTTCGCCTAATTGCACCTTGTATTTTAAATGGACCACTAGAGCTATTTCTTTTTTTTTAATTTAGTGCCGGAAGTACTACTTCAAAATTGTAGTATAGCAATATCATCGAGCACATATTTTTTTTATTCCAGATGTTTCACGCAATTATGAGGATTACTGCTACTGTGGCTATTTTAGCCATACTGTTATGTCTTGTAGACGACAGCGAAGCTAATTATAAAAATGCTCCTATGAATGGCATTATGTTTGGAAAAAGAGGTCCTTCAGGTAGCATTTAATATTGATATGTTACAAAAGCACAGTTTTTCGACACATGCAGTGTTGATAATTTCTTTTTTTTTTTCAGAATATGATTCCCGAGGCAAAACCTTTACAGCTCTTTGCGAAATAGCTACTGAAGCTTGTCAAACTTGGTTCCCATCACAAGAAAACAAGTAAAAACCTTTAACTCGTCTAATATATTCATAAATAATAAACATATTAAAAAGTTGAATTGAAATACTATAACCGCATAAAAATGTATTTGATTCTTGATATGAAATAAAAGTTTTAAAATGTATCATGTGCGTAATTTTACCCTAAAACTAAAGGTATATACACCTACGCAATAAAGCAAAAACCTTGGTACCTTCAAAATGCAAAACTTTCATCATAAATAAATGAACAGCAATATCAAAACGTAAATTAGAAATTATTATTTTTCCTTTGCATTTTATTATTTACAGCCATAAATCTAAACTATATTCGGTTACTAGAAGGATTATTATCTAATCTAATAAGATGTAAAGGAAACCTTTGAGTTTTTGTACGTAAGTATGTATGCATGTTTATAACGTTTTCACACAAAAATTACGGGATCAATTTCTATAATTGATTTATCATTATAATTTATTTAGCATTTTCACTGAGCGAAATAATCTATATTACTTTCACAAAAATTAGGGATCCCTAATAAAAAAAAGCAGTAATGTAACCCAAGGTGTTAAAAAAATTGGTCACAAAAATATGTCATCGCAGGCGCTGGGCAAATTATTGAGAGAACAAAAGAATTCTATAATATTATAGAACGCATTAATATCTACAAAAAAAAAGTCCGGCATACTATATGTCCTACATACCTACTTTTTTACATTTTAAAAGATTATAAAAGTGCCGACAATAATCAAGCCATATTATTCATACCTCTGTATTAATTCTTATCCTATTAAATGATATTTTAATAGAGCGTTTTGAATAAAAACCCTTTTCAGATTATTAAAATCAGACATTACATTCAAAAGATGTAACGAATTAAAAAAATCAATCTAAACAAAATAATGTATCCCGAGTCGATCTACAACACAATGTATGTCAAATGCTGAGTATAGGGAAGTTCTGAGACAATAATGTTATGCTAAAAATTACTAGAGCGATTTAAAAAAGTCTTTCAATACCTGTAGAGTATCTATTGACCAATATCGGACATTCTACGTAAATGATGTTACGGATTTAAAATGTATTAGTTAGATATATATTCGTTACAAAGTAAAATCTGTATATTGATTAGGTTATAAATGTAAGAGTGAATATAATAATCTGAAAGGAAGTAATTAAAAACTAAATGAAATAAAACTTTTATATTAACAAAAATAAATTTATAATCCGACATAGTAGACTTTTCGGGGGACTACGCGGGTGAAACCGCGGTGCAATGCTAGCTATATAAATAAATTCAATTTAAGCAAGGCTCGTAAGTCGGGCAGTGGCAACATTAATCAATGTGAACTAAAAACTTGTAACGTGTATTGTTAATACGTTTTTTATAATTACTTACATTTCCGAGCGGAAAACGTAACTTTCCCACGATTAAAAAGTCTAGCAGTATTATCTTTTGTTACCTACAGGTCGCGATAGAATGTTAGATTTTACCACAGACTACTAAGAGACACTACGTATGGCTTTATTTTGACATATGTCAATAACATTACAGTGACGTTCCCCAAATTTCATTAGAATTTTAGCAAATTTGAATCTACCTTATTTCTAAAATGATTTTTCTAAATTTCGAACACGCGGTAAAATAACGGAAGATTTATCCATACGCAATAATTTTTTTATAAAAAATAGTGCATCATAATGACCGCCAAGGAATTATACACTAAGGTAAAGTACCTGTTTTGTTATTAAAAAATCAATCAAAAATTTGAATTTAGAATCTAACTATTGTATTTCAATAATGCAGCAATAGGATTATAGTTAGCATTGATTTCGTCGCTTCTTTTATGTAATTATAAATCACAGCGATAATCACTTTCGTTATCTACGTCAGATGTGTGAAAATATTGCTCATAATATGTTACGATTATGAATAATTCATTGCAACAAAATTATAGTACACTTTTTACCGTGATTTACTATAATTTTATGGTCAGATCTTACAATATGAAATTAGGTCATGTCACACTGGCCTGCAATTAGAACATCGTAAAATATATTATACTTATACATCGTAAAATATATTGATTATTATATTTATGCTTATTGGATTTACCTTTTACTCTTATGAAATTATTTCTTTTACAATATCTATGTTTATAGTCTACCAATATTTTACAAAACATTAAAACCTTAAAAATTGTTTACAATTTTTTTGATCTTTGTTGTATCTTATAAGTACATGAGTCAAAACAAAAGTTCAATATTCAAGTAAGTTTCCACTGGACTTGAACACATGTTGAATACAATAATTTCCTAATATTATTTGCAATGTAAAATATACTATGATATTGAAGAATTATTTAAACTCTAAGGCTCACCCCCTGTTCTGAAAAGAACTTACAACAAACTCAGTATATGCTATCATATAGTAAAAGTAGTGTTGAACCCTAATTATTTTGAACTTATTAATGTGGTATTAATCTAGTTTTGTAATATGATTAATAATGATCCAATATTAGATGTTAGTGTATACATTTTTAAAAATTTATTTAATACTAAAAGCCTCTATATTTGTGTCTCACTTTGTTTCTAGACAGATTAAAATGGCTTCTAGCATATTGTTATATTTGTACAGCTGTGTCCCTGAATTTATAAACATTCACTTTTATTAGATATCTAAGCATTATTAATTTAAATATTATTAGTAGTTTGTGTTAATTATTAGAGTTTTATATATTTATTTGTAGCATTATATATATATATTTATTTATTTATTTATTTATATAGGAAAAGATTTGTGTATAATATAATTTTGATATATAACAATTTTGGGGAGTTAGGCTGTCTGTTTCTGAAACATTATAAGAACCTTATTATTGGTAAAAACATGATCTGAATAAAATGTTGTAGTACAGTTATCTATTTTAACTTATTTAATCTATACATATATATCTTAAAACTACGCTTTTTAAAATGAAAGTAATGTCTCTAAAACCTTATCTCATTATATCTAATAAATGTTTTATGAGGTAATAATGATTTTACATTGCAACAATATGATGTCTCATATAATTTAAATGTATTCTGTTATAGATTATTTGAAAATAATAAGAGTAGTTCTAAATATTTTCTTTACCTTTGCAGTTATCTTGGGTTCTATATATAAAAGATCTTCATGGATTAAAGTACATTTTTTTGCCTCAGTAAGCCTTATTGCAAGTTATCTATAGTAATAATATAGGTCAGGAGTTGGCAAGTTATTGCTGCAAATCACATGTGTCTCTTATACTGCTAGTTTGTGGTTCACTTATTATATGTTTAGAAGAATAATCTAGAAAACTACCCAAATGTCAAAGAAGTTTTCTTATTTTAATTTATGGCTCTTTATATTGCTTTATATTGATGGCAGTAATTCTGCCAAAGTCTGCAAAGAGGAGAAGACAGCCTGATGATATAGGTAGAAACAATTTTTGTTTTATATTGAAAGATATAAATTCTAAAATAATCTAGAGGTAGATGTAGCACTATATGAAACTGTTTAACATTTCAATGCATCAATTGGCCATGACATTAAAATATTAATTAAATTATGACACAAATATAACTCCATATCAAGTCGTTTGCAAGTTTTGCCTGGCCATGATCTCATCGGATGGTAAGTGTTTATGCAATCTTATGTCAAAATACTTGAACATGGAAAGATCACATAATATGTTATCTACTTTTAGGCTTGTATCAGTACGTTTAATTTTATTGTTATACTTCCCCGAGTCTTTAATTTAAATGGATAGGGAAATATTTCTAATGGAAACAAAGTATCTAAATAATCTAAAAATGTTTATAAATATATGGTCCCACTGTTTAAATCTGACTGTTTATACTAGTTAAATACTCAATTGAACACAAGAGTATATTTAGATATTTTGAGAATGGAACTTTCTTATTTTCTGATAACCTAAGTTCTTACTATTAATTTCTCTCTTCAATAAATCTAAATTTACCTGCTAAGGATGATACCATCGAATATCTCTTCGCTACCCAGCCTGTCTCTAAAATAAATCTATTGGAAAGTGTATAATGATGCAAATCTATTAAACAAATAAGATAGAAAGTTTCAGCTGAAATGAAAAAGGGTTTGCTCACGATATAGGCCTGAAAAACCGAAATGTGATTGCTTTTTTAGGTTAAAAGTTTCTAAACTAATTTTAACCCTTTTAAAGTTGAGATAATTTTACCATAAAATATGCACACCAGCATATTAAGCACGAATAAAGGTTTGATATCAGTATCATAACCTTATATGATATTGATATGAAATATTTTTTATGTTCCGCGAAATATCCCAGAGTGTATATTTTATGCTAGAAAATTGCATTATTTTTATACCTACATGTATTTCTTTTACCAATTGAACTTAGTAAATAATTGAAGCTACGGAAGGTCAGACAAAAGGTAAACCATGTCATAAAATAATGTTAACAGTTGTAGGGAATAAACATATTTCAATCCTGAACAGATCAGATTTTAAGAAGACAATGTAATGGGCATATGAGAAAAAATTTCGTTTCATTCTATTTGCCGAATAGTCTACAACAAAGACTACAGACAAACTACGTTACCTACTTAACTAGTCCATACTTACTGTCTTTTCAGACTAGTTTTAAATCTCCGCACATTAAAACAATTTCTGTCGACTATCGCATTAGTGTAATCCAAGGGAATTAGGGGACTACGTGGAGAGTACATATGCTTAACTAATCTTATAATCCACATAAAAATCATTTGTTATTGTTCGTTAGTTGTTAGTCACGCTAAAACTCGAGAACGGCTGGAATGGAGTGATTTTGGTTTTGAATTATTTGTGGAATCCAGGGTAGATTTATAAGTTAAATAAATAAAAAAATGCGTGGAATGTAGTAAAAATAACAATTTCACATTCCCTTCGAAAGTATTAGTACCTGTCAGATATTTAATGTTCGTCCCCGTTCAGAAATCAAATGAAATTTCAAAGATTACTTTTGTTTTTGACATTGACAACCAACAAATTCTGATCGCAAGTTTAGCGGGACTTTGGAGCAACTTTGGCGGGAATCTGGGCGTATATGTCGCGATTTTTTCATTACCAACTGTTTTTGTTCCGGAAAAAATTTGACCACATTTTTTACTAAAGTTGAAACATAGTGCAACTATCATTCAGCTTTTTTATTTATTGATTCTGAGGCGGTACCAATTTCGCCGGGTCAGCTAGTATTGAATTAAATCTAACACATTACATGCCATGAATAGGATATAGGAATAGTATTTATTGTAAGAACTTATGTCACCTAAATACTGTGTGCAATAAAGTACTTTCTATCTGCCTTTATATTTAATAGAAGAACTTCTATATGTAAACATTTATAATTAAAATAGTAAACACTGTTTTTAGTAAACACGAATTTTGTTATGTTGTACATAGTTAATTATATGTAGATCAATTAAATTTCATCAATTAAAAAAAAATTATATATGCGGACAAAGATTTAGAACGTCTTTTAGAGTGTATGAGCAAAAAGAGGGAAAGCAATCACTAATAATTCGCTACGGTCTAAATTATTTTGTTGTTGGTCTTCTGAGGAGCATACTGAATAGTCCAACTTCAAAAATAACAATCGACGTTTATAATGTGATTACTACGGCATATCTGGGATTTACATTAAAGCGAAGTTACGATGGGGATGATGTGTTCTGGGGATAGAAGTCCTTAACACTCTAGATTGAAAAATAAATTACAACTGAAAAAGTAGACCATGATTATATTTTGACCGCCAACCCATTTTTTTTTAGATCGAATCAGATTGTTTGTTTTAATTTTATCATACAGATAAATGAGTAAATAATTAACTTAAATGTGATAAACTGATATCGCAGATCAACCTTTTTTAAGTTATAGTTCCAGTTTTTTTGAGATTACCCATTTTAAAATAATCGTTTATGTATTTAAATAATAAATAATTTTTAAATACTCATTTGTATAGGCGTAGTAAGTGTACAGCTTATGAGGGGATATATCTAAAAGCCTATGTGAACGCGCCATTACCGACGAGTCTAATTAAATAATAAATTAGCGTCCCTTCATTCATGAAACAGACGGCTAAGTAAGCATGAACAATTCTAATTCAATTAAGAAGAATTAGCACGAAGCACATTTGTAACTAATGATTTATTTGTTATACTTTTTTTTACCTATTTAGCTATAAGAATGTTTAAAATTCTACGTCAAGTAAGAAATAGATGGGGAAATGGAATGCCATAAATGAGCCCAAAATTCTAAAAAAAATGATTTTAGGTAAACTGAATTGATCGGCGATCCTGTAACAGAATGACAAATATAGCAATATCCTGATTTAGTTAATCGGAACACGTCATTTACGATCATATCTAAATTAATAGATACATGACGTTTTTCTTTAAATTCTTGAATAAGAAGAACGAAAATTCTTTTTATTAATAATTTGTTAAAAAATTATACAATGAAACATCATTTAAAATTTGATAGATAGCATTGTAGTGTGATTTGTTTTGGGAACACAAAAGATAATTTAGTTTATTATTTTTATTTTTTCTGTAACTTTATTTAGTCAATTAAGTGTATTTTGTATTTTTGACTGCAGAAAGGTTTATTTAAATTATTTTAATCAATCTTTAACTATTCTTTAAAAATGTGCTCTTTAAAAATTTGCAGTGTTACTCTGTAATTTTTTAAAAACAAATATTTGAATAAGTAATAATTTGCAGCCACTTAGTTCCCGTAAGGGTGAATCCAGTTTTGATTTATTTTTTTAGCTCTAAAAATTACTTCACTTCACTCAATTTATATTTTTAGTTTGATCCGAGAACTTTATTTTATTGCTGACGGGTTAGTCGCTTGATTGTGACCGTACCTGATGGTAAATGATGATAGTGTCTGAAATGATAACGCGCTAAGCTGGTAAAAAGTAATTTAGTTTTTAATGGTTTCTAGACTTCTTTTTCATCTGCAGCTAAAGAAGTTGACTGGTGTACATACGTGGAAGCGTCTATAGTTTTAAGGAAAAACAGCCATATAATACATTTTGTTCCTTTTTTTCGGATTTACTAAAGATCTTTTGCGACGAATGCCATAATTGGAAAAAAATACAATCAAAGAGAAGATTTGCTTTCTTTTCTCGTATCAAATAACTCTCCTTTGAGTGGATGCTACATTTTTGTCATTTATTTCAGGATGCCCGAGTATGGGTCGAACATCCAATATTGGTTTGGGAAGGGGCCACCGTTACGAGCGACTACCGCTCCGGCGTCCTCATTGTGAAGGTCGACCAGAGTGGAGAATTAAGACAGATTAAAGTAAGTAAACTTATATTTAATTTGCTATTTTTTAAACCGAATAAACATATCTAGGTCGTAGCCATAAGCATAATATATAGGCAATACGTTATTGTAAAGTACATTAGTGTAACAGTACATAAAGACATTGCCTCACTGGTTAGCATGTTCGGCCACAGACGGTCGGGCTAATTATAAAAATGGATATTGAGTTTTCTATTAAGATTTTCGGAATATTTGCCCGACGTTGGGAAGTGAGTTGTCGTGGACCTGATCTTTCTTCGGTTTCCCGTCACATGCCCCGTCCCGATAATGAGAGTGAAGGAAGAGTGTAATATGGATGCCAATCCGCAGTGGAGAAGCGTGGAAGGTCTATGCTTTAAAAATCCTCCCTTCAATGAGTGAGGAGGTCTGTGCCCAGCGGTGGGACTTTAGTGGGACTCCTACTTATCTTACTTACATAAGGACATTGTATGTCTGTCACTGGTACTGAACTTCGTATTGGTGAAAGAATTTATAAAACCTAACCGGTAAATCTAGTTTTATCTAGTGCAATCATTCAAATGTTTAAACAACACAAATAAATTTATTGTATAGATATAGAAATATTATTTTAACTACTATATCTGGCTTTTCGTTTTAAACATTCTTTGGTCACAGAGATCTTTCTCTTTCACACACACATCTACGCACACAAGTGATATAAATTTGAAATAATATTTTTTTTGTATATATAAATTAATTATTATTATGTGCAAGATAGCCACGCTAATTAAACTGTAACTCAACATTTTACAATATATTTCCAATATCGCCTTGCTTATTACAATCATTTAGCTTTATCCGATCATCCTATCTCTAGCTCGTTTTTGAAAATTCCCAGACATCATTCGTTTTCCTTTATTACTTTTTTTCACCTTCCAAATATTCCCTCCGGCCAAGATTTCCCATTCCACCTTTCCACCATCGTTTCGTAAGTCTTTATTCTATTTTATCTCATGAAAAAACTCGTTAAACAATAATATTATGAGTATTTAAAATTTAGATTAGCGATTCATTTTATTGAACCTTACATGTATATAAATTTGGACAATGTATCACAACATTCTTGTATATACTTAGAACAAATGTATACGAAGAACTTACACAGAATGCTAGATATACTCGTATAGAGAAAGGCTGAACAACATGCATTCATACAGTGGATGCATTCGACACACAAGTTATAGTTGTAAAATTTGGACTACTGTGGACATACAATTAAATATATATTCGGTAATAGATTGCAGATGAGAAAAATCTTCCACCCCTCCGAAATCCGTCTCTGCTCATCGGTCAGAATGATCTCACTTCCCTTTCTTACCTGCACGAGCCGGCGGTACTGCATAACCTTAAAGTCAGGTATGATCATTTATCATATTCCCTTTTCTAGTTGAGGATATTTATATATTGCTCTTTCTATCTATATCACTATTTCGACAAGTTTTTTATCGTATTAAATGTGCAGGCCAAATGATTATAAATAAAACAAAATCGTTATATAATTTTTCAATTATTTGATCGTAAATCGACGCCCCTACGTATAAACGGACAACTGGCATGTTATGTGTTTTAAACTTTTAATTATTTTTTTTAAATAATTGGTATAACCCTGATTTTATATTACTTTTCATTTCAGATTTTGTGATCGGAATGCAATCTATACCTACTGCGGTATCGTGCTTGTTGCCATCAATCCATACTTCGATTTGCCCATATACGGTATGTAATTAAATGAAAAGCATTTTATTAAAAGACTTCATTCAGACTTGATTCAGACCCAGCACCCAGTAGGAATAGTTTCGGAGAGACAGAGGAGTTGTTTGTATGTATATATACACACCGGCATATTTAGCGGAAAATAAAAAAAAAAGTTTTGATATTATCATAGCCTTAAATGATACTGATAACAAATATTTTTTTATGTTCCGCTAAATATGCCGGTGTGTATTTATAGATGCACACCAGATGTATGAGCTAATTATTGACATAAATAACAATGTCGTTTGTCTATTCAGTCCAATATTATATTGAAAAAAAGGGATAGAATAAACAACGCATTTAAAACACCCGATTAAATTTAATCATATTTTATAGATGAAAGATAACAAATCCTTAATTGTTTTGGATATTAAATGTTAAATGTATATTACGTGGATGAGTAGACCTTGTAAAATAAAAAAAAAATCTTCCGCAATAAGATCTAGAAAATGTTTTGATAGGAATATAAATATGTATAATAAGTTTGTTTTAAAATGGTTTATAGTTCTGGCATAAATTTTAGAAAGGTAACACAAGGTGATGACTGGACAATATTATATCTAGGCCTGTGGGAGACTTCGGCCGTTGCTAGTTACTATCTTATCAGAAAACACGTGACGCCATACTAAATATTTGAGTTCTAGTACAATGTCGATTTTTAAAAGAAAAAGTAATCTTCTGTATCTAGAAAAAGGAGCCCCATATGAAGCTTCGAGTTATAACTGATTTCAAAATCCACGATTTACACGACTTTTTTACTTCATACTAGAATTATTTCCCACCTATGTATAAATTGGATAATGGAACTGAAGACTTTGCATATTTAATTTATATAATTGAGCCTCTAAGAAATTTATTATATTTTCGCTCTATTTGAAGGCGATGAAACGATTATGGCATATCGTGGCCAATCTATGGGTGACTTGGATCCTCATATATTTGCTGTATCTGAAGAGGCCTATACAAAACTGGAGAGAGAACGGAGGGATCAAAGTATAATTGGTATGTTGTCTATATAGATTTTTTATTTAATTTTACTGAAAACTATCAATATATGTAAAAAAATTGCATGAATTTTTAATTTTCATAAAACATTTCATAATATTATTTAATCTATTATAATTTTAAATTATGTGTACAAATTCATGTACTATTGAGTTTTGTATAGTATTTAAGTTGTAAATTTATTTTAATATGCACCTATAGTTTTATTACATCGTATTGTATTGCACACCATATTAGGCAAATAATTGCAATAAAAAATTTGAATTTGAAAATTTCTTTGATATACCAGCGTAGAGTACTTGTGAATGAGCATCCATTTTTACGAATATAAGCCTGTATTCACATGTGTGTATGTTTGTAAGTATTTGTGTAATATTTATTGAATACTACCTACCATATCTCATACTTTCTGTTCATCCAAAGATTCTCTGGAAGAAACCGTTAGGTAGAATATGCCACCTATTATACCATTGTGTAATATTTGTATATCTATCTGTGATAGTAATATAATTAAGTCATTTTACATATATACTAGCTGACCCAGCACACGTTGTTCTGCCATATAATTAGTTTTATTAAGAAATAGGGGTTGGTGATAGAAAGGTGAAAATTTAGGGTTGTATGTATTTATGTATACAGTATCAAAAAAAATTAAAATAGGATAGTAGCCGAAATTTCAGACCTACTGAATACGCATATAAAATTTGGTACAAATCGGTAAAACCGTTTCGGAGGAGTACGGTAACTAACATTGTGACAGGGAAATTTTATATATTAGATTAATAATATGACAAAATGTATTTCAGTAAGCGGTGAATCGGGTGCAGGGAAGACAGTATCCGCTAAGTATGCGATGCGATATTTTGCAGCAGTCAGAGGCAATGTTAGTGAGACACAAATTGAGAGAAAAGTCCTCGCTTCGAGTCCTATTATGGAGGTGTGTACTTTTTTTCTCATATTAACAAAATTCTTATATATATCGCTACGATAACCTTTCCACTTCAAAAAGTATCTTATTTTTTAATCGAATTTATAAAGTATTATATCTGTTTTTCTGTCCATATAAATTTCAGCCAAGCAGTCTTTGCTTAATTAGTAACAAATATTTTATGTTAGTAAAATTTCCCCTTTCGCTGTAATAGAAATTTGTGTTTAAATTGTACGGTTTTTATCATACTGAAAATATAACATTACACTTTGTTGCCAGGGTGATGTCTTTTTTTCTATTACAGGCAATAGGCAATGCGAAAACAACACGTAATGACAATTCCTCGCGTTTCGGAAAATTCATTGAAATACACTTTGATCCGGAGTACCGGATATCCGGAGCGAGCATGCGCACCTATCTTCTAGAAAAGTCTAGGGTAGTTTATCAGAGCGCGGGAGAAAGGAATTATCATATATTCTACCAGCTCTGTTCTGCTGCGCATAAAATGCCGGAACTAAAATTAGGTTCGTGTTTTTCTTACTTTTTACTCATATTTTTTTGTTGGCACTTTACTACCCAATTTTCTGGGTGACTCGGGTAACATCTATAGGATATAATATAATAGTTTTATAGAACTGGACTATTTTGTTTCAGATCATCAAGATACCTTCCATTACTTAAACCAAGGGGGTAGCCCAGAAATCGACGGAGTGAATGACTTCAAAGCATTCAATGAAACCAAAAATGCGCTTACCACTTTAGGTACGATTTTCCTTATAAAATAATGTCTGTAACTAAAAGTTCTGCTACTGGTGTAAGCGCCTCATGAGCATACATTCCCTTGTTATCGGTATGCTCTGAATGCTGAACAAATAAATGTGTTGAAACTTATATATCTAGTATTAATTATAATTTATTGTTACCATTACCGCAATTCTAGAAAAGCTAATGTTGGTAATCAATTATAATCAACTTAAAGTATTAATTTAGAAATAAAAATGTCTTGGAAAAAATTAAAACAATAACAAACCGCCTTCGAACTCACACTCCAGAGCAATTACCGTGCGGCATTCAAAAACATTTCAAAAACAAATCAGGACTTTTTATATTAATTTTAGTTGGGTTATTTTTGTATTTCAGGTGTATCAGAAACTGAACAAAGGCACATGTGTACTGTACTGGCAGCAATTTTGCATATCGGAAATATTGCGCTCACTTCTGACCCGGAGACCGACCATGATACGGACAGTGCGTACATTGAAGTAAGTTTCTCTTTTGTTACATGACTTTTAGGTGTCCAATTTAATTCTCTTTTTCGTGTAACGTAAATCTCAAAGACTCAGATCACGTCAACAATTATAACTAAATAAACAAATTAAGATAAAAATCTGATGAAGTCGCTAACAAATTTCTTTAAAAAGTAAAATCGCCCAAAGGTTCAATCAAAATGGAATTATTAATGACAACATTCCTTAAATATAAATAAAGTTCATACAATCCAGTTTTTAACGAACTTGTATTTGTTTCATTTATATGTAAAATTTTATACAAAAAATCAAATTATATATAAATAAAAAATATAAGGTCGTCTATAGCGGTTTCAGATAGAGATTTCTAACAGAGCTTTTTATAGGGTTATTATTTATTGTATTATCAAATCAAATTCAAGTTAATCTATTTGCTATATACAGGTTACATTGGTGTTTACATATTAATTAGTTCCACTGTATTGCCATTTAATAGCATGCAAATATTTAGTGAAATCAAGAATTATTAATGTAATTTATTATAAAAACTTAGGTCGTCATCTAAAAATTCGTCTTCACTGTAATAACATATTGCTACAAAAAAGTTTTGCAATTTTCTTTTCAACACTGGTAATTCTATAACGCTTTTAAAGTAGAGCGGTAAAATATTATATATTATTACTGCCATCACTATAATATTTTTATCCATAACACTAGTTTTAGTAGGTGGTACTTTTATTCTGGTAGGATTTCGCTCAGCTTGACCTCTTTTTTCAAATAGAGTTGGATTTTGCATAACAAATATAATATTTCATAAATGTATATAGACATTCATTAATTTGAGTGACTTAAAGGGACAGATAGGTCTTATAAATTGTTTTTGTGATCGAAATGGTAATTCTCAGCAGCATATCCTCAAAAGACCTTATTAAGTTTTTTACATAAATATATATATGTTTTTTACATAATTTTATGTATACATATATATATTGACGCATCACGATATCTCTGCAACCATAAGACGTAGAGACTTTTGATAGGAATATTCCTTTTGCCGAGTAGAGGTCAGCTAAGAACGGATTTTGCGAAATTTCACCCGCAAAGGGAGTTGCGGTGGTGTTATATAAGAAAAATTGAATTTTAACATAAAAAAAAACAATTGTTACTTTACATTTACAAACTATATATTTTATGGCATGTAAAACTTGATCAGAATTTTTTTTTATTTGTAAATTAATGAAAATGAAGTAGTCAATATGTGCTTCCTGCCTTAAATTACCATCTATCAAACATTATTTTATAGTCGGACGATACACACCTCATGACTGTGTGTTCGCTACTCGGTATCTCCAAACCAGAGTTATTAAGATGGTTGACACATCGCCGCATTGCTTCTGCTCATGAAGTTATAGTGTCCCGTATGGACATACAAAGGGCCGCATTCGCGAGGGACGCCTTGGCTAAGAGAATGTATGGAGACTTGTTCGCTTGGCTAGTTCAAGCTGTCAATAGGGCA
The DNA here is from genome assembly GCA_015832385.1 of Elymnias hypermnestra. Lineage (NCBI taxonomy): Eukaryota > Metazoa > Arthropoda > Insecta > Lepidoptera > Nymphalidae > Elymnias > Elymnias hypermnestra. The sequence continues at coordinate 2,849,120 of JACTOM010000068.1, read as the reverse complement.
TTGGATACTGCGCAGGCGAAGAAACATTTTATTGGTGAGCCTCTTTTCCTTTAAATTTTGAATAGGAATGTGTAGACATTTATTTTATAAACTTGTGCTACTTGTATCTATGTGTCTTCGTGTCAGTTCAACAATAGTGGAACATTAAATGTTAGATGTCTGTATTTACTTATTTCATATTTATTCACTGTTTAAATGTAGTTGAATAGTAAAAATATTTAGTTATATAGTAAGAAAAGTGAAAAACATAATTATAATAATGAAAACAAAAGTATGAGCTGTAATGTCCCGTTGGTTAGATACGTGGATTTTTGTTAACATTTTTATATATTATGAGTAACTCTCTCATATGATTGAGGCCTGTGCTCAGCGTCAATTTTTCGTCTGCCTCTACAAATCAAATGTAATTGAAATAAAGACTAATTGTTGTTATAAATTCATCATTGTGCTTTTCGGTTAAGGAAGACATCCTGACATTCTGGGATATGTCTGGCCTGCTAAGCTAAAGTGGAGCATTGTGGCAGGACATAGGTATGTTCTCGGTAGTATTCTTATTTTTATTCTTAGTCTTCCGTTGGTACATTCGTTACAAATGGACAAACTTGAATATATAACAGTCGTTATACTATAATGGTATATCTACTTAAATAAAAATATTTAATTAATTTTTTAACAGGCGTTTTGGACATCTACGGTTTCGAAACATTCGAGATCAACTCCTTCGAGCAGTTCTGCATCAACTATGCCAACGAGAAACTGCAACAGCAGTTCAATTCTCACGTGTTCAAATTAGAGCAAGATGAATATATTAAGGTGACCTTAAATGTTTCAATATCCTTTTTTAAAAATCCTCTTAGTTCACGCTCCTGTATCTAAGTATGACAAATTTCAATTGTTAATGATGGTACTTTTTTATTCATGCAATTAGATTTAAATACATTTTGATGAAACTACAAGTTAAAATACAGCTTACTTTTTGTCCCGAAATTATATAATTTATACATATATAGTAATTTTGCATATAGTAGTAGTATAAAACCCCTTATTTTGTAAGACAGTGTTTCAAAGACAAATGATTGCTTCAATATCTGTATGATTAAAAAATCTGATGACATAGTTTAATATATGAGGTGATTTTAACATCTAAATTACAAAAACGACAATGTGTCTAAAATGTTAGTTTACTGTTGATCCGTAGATCAATATATACTACAACAAATGTTTCTACCTATATCGTTTATAGATTTTGAAATAATCTAACTGATGTGCCCTAGATTGGTATCAAAAATTTAATAATTTGAAGAGTGTTCTACAACACTAAACTCACTCACTCTCATATTATTAGATCTTCAATATAATGATTGCGTAATGTAGTTCTCTAACTCCAGATTTCCGCTATATTCAAACGGGTACTGAAACTATGTGAATGACACTGAGGAACGGCTACTGAGTATAACTCTTTTACAGGAGGAAATATCATGGAAAATGATTGATTTTTACGACAACCAACCTTGTATTGATCTGATTGAAGATCGCTTAGGAGTACTAGCCTTATTGGACGAAGAGTGTCGCGTGCCGCAGGGCTCCGATCAGGGTTTCGTTAGCAAGCTGCATGACAAATGTGCGAAATACCCTCACTTTCTCAAGCCAAGATTTGGGAACGCTGGTAAGCTTTCGAATGTGTTTATAAATTACCTACTAAAACGTTAAATCTTACCTTATCGTTTGTTTTATTTTTCGAGGATTGATTCTTTATACTATTATTACTACTATAACAAAATCTAATTTAAATTTGAAAGATTTTTTTTTTTTTATTGCTGACAGATGAGCGCTTGACTGTGATCTCACCTGATNTAGAAAATACAATTTCCTAAATTCGTCCTACCGGGGATCGAACCCGGGACCTCCGCTAGCAAAGCGAATACTCGCACCACTGCGCCAGCGAGGCCGTCGAGATTACTTAGATGAAAAGCTTGCGAGCGAATGAATGGCTCTAATCTAAATATAATAAATCTATATGGTATGATGTTATAAAAATATCGGACTGAGTTTGTTGTGGGTACTTCTGTACAGACCGCACAGTACATCTCGTAACTTTGGATTATAAGTTGTTTTATATCATCAGCTGTGGTACATTGGAATTAATGTGGAACATAAATTAGAATTTGAATACACAATAAGATTAAGAGAAATTATTTCTGCCATATCCAAATAATTTTCCAGCAATATTACAATTTCGTGTCATTATTACTGAGATGCCGATTTTTAAAATAAATTCATTACTAATATACATACATTTTAATTCCAGCTTTTATAATAAAACACTTTGCGGATAATGTGGAGTATCAATGCGGTGGTTTCCTCGAGAAGAACCGTGACACGGTGCTAGAAGAACAATTGGAATGCATCAAATCCGCTACCTCTTGCCGCTTGATACATGTAATATTTGCTGAGACGCCAGTCGATCATTCTGCTACGCTTCCACCACCTTCAAGAAGAAGAACAACGCCTTCTATGGCACTTGGAAGTCTTACTGTGAGATTATACCACTACATTTCATTTCCGTTTATTGCTTTTCCTTTAGTAGATTTTTGAGTAACCGATAGCTGTGAAATAATTATATATAAATCTTTGCTGTCAAATGTTTTCATAACAAACGCCTGATTTTATTTAAGAGCAAAAGTAAGAACACTTTTTAATTAGTTTGGTCGATCTTCAATTAGTATTTAATACTTTGATGTATTAAAGGCTATGATGGCCCAATGGATAGATATGTGGATTCTTGTTAAAAGTTACGCATTCGAATCTTGTGTGGTTATTTTTATAAAATTTATGTTATTAATGTATGTTGTTTGAAATTAATCATTGTGATTTTCGGTACAAGAAATTATCATGAGGAAAGCTGCATGCTCCAGAATTCTGTATACGCTATAAAAAATCTTCTCCTTTAAGAGTGAAGAGGCCTGTACACAGCTATGGAAGGTTAATACACTGTTACTTACCTTACATTTTTTTTAAATTTGGTTTTAGCAACCGCCACGTCGTGCTTCAGGTCAGAAGCAAACTGTAGGATCTCAGTTCCGAGCATCACTATCAGCTCTAATGGCTACGTTATCCGCGACCACTCCCCACTACGTGCGGTGCATCAAGCCTAACGATACGAAACAAGCATTCCAATTTGATGCAGCGAGGGCTGTCAATCAATTAAGGTATGCATAAGACCCATAGGTTTTATTACATACTAGCTGTTCCCCGTCGTAATACACGCGCGTCTCGATCTTGCGGGAATGACGGCCTCGCTGGCGCAGTGGTGTGTGTACTGGCCTTGCTAGCACAGGTCCCGGGTTCGATCTCCGGTAGGACGAATTTAGGAAACTGTATTTTCTAATTTGTCCTAGTCTGGTTTAGTGGGAGGCTTCGGCCGTGACTAGTTACCACCCTACCAACAAAAGACGTACCGCCAAAAAAACAAACTATCCACGTCCCACAGAGCCCTATAGCAGAGAGTATTTGGCGCATAGACCAACCATACCTTAGAGCCCAAATTTAAAAAATGCTTCAAGAATATGGAGGTTTTCTCACGTTGTTTTCTTTAAGTGAAAAGTACAATGATGAATATTAAAAGTCCCAGGGATCCAGGAAAATTTACAATAAAAGAATATAGGCCTTTCACCACTTTATAACAATTTTGTTATTTATACTTTTAGAGCTTGCGGTGTATTGGAAACTATACGAATTTCATCAGCTGGCTTCCCATCAAGATGGCTGTATCAAGATTTCTTTCAAAGGTCAGTTTGATTTCTAGTGAACGACTTTGTCTATTAATATTCATTATCTATAATTGATTAAAAACATGTTATAAACAGATATCGTCTCCTCTGTGCTCACAAAGACATCGACCGGTCAAACATTAAGGCAACTTGCTCTAAGATATTGTTAAAACATGTTAAGGAACCTGATAAATATCAGTTCGGTGCTACCAAGATCTTCTTCAGAGCTGGACAGGTATTATACATATAAATAAAGATAAATGATAAAATAACCAATTAATTTGTAATTTCGAGTTTGGGTCTAATGGGATAAGCCATAGTAGTCTAGTGGTGAGACACATTCTCTTTCAAAAAAGTCTCTCACCACTTACTTATTCATCACAAAAAAATTCGTGTTTTATTGTTTCTTCCAATTTGTTACTGGGCTTTTCAGTGAAGAAAAACATCCTAAGTAAACCTGCATACTCCGAGAGTGACTTTGGGATATGTATTGCCTGCAGTTCACAAAAACCCTGAAACTCAATAACAATGCATTTCCATTTACTTATATTTTTGAGTGAAAGCTTCTTTAGCATCGTTGTGATTTGAAAGTCCATGAAACGAAAAAGCGACAATGACAAACACATAAACCATGAGGTTTATTGCGGGAGAAAATGAGATAGGAAGCATTACAGTGTTTTGTAAGTTTTTGATTCTCTTTGTGCTCTGGTTCATGCCCCTCCACTCGTGTTTACCAAGACCTAGTGGGAGTTAACATTAAATAATTAATAAAACCCTTAATTATCTTCTTGCCGAAATTTTACATACGTCTCATAATCTTGAAGCCAAAATTTATGAAGGTTTCACTTCTACCACGTCTGAATTGCATACAAGTTTCTTTCTAGGTGGCATATTTAGAGAAAGTCCGCGCAGATCTGCTGAGGTTGTACTGTGTGCGGGTGCAGAGCTGTGTCCGTGGTTTCTTAGCGAGACGGAGATATGCCCGTCTCACTCGTGCGCTGCGAGGTATACAAGCACGGGCTAAAGGGTACTTGGTTCGACGGTAAGTTACTTCACATATAACTTCTATTAAACTATATTAGGACAATAAATTAATGATCAAAATACATAAAACAAGCAAAAAGTTAAGGTAAGCAGATCTTTAACGTGTCACTGCAGGACACAGACCTCCGCACTAATAGAGAAGAGGGTTTTTAAGCAAAGACCAAACACGCTATTCCACTGCGCGCTGGTAGGCATAATACACAAGTGCACTCTCATAGTCCGATGTAACGGCATCCGGAGCACACCGTCAACTTCACAAGTTTGGCAAATATTGAGATAATCTTTAAACTCAATATCGATTTTGGAATTCGCCCGATCCGGGACTCGAACCCAAGATCATGTCTACCATATTATATATGTAAAACATATATACATTATAATATGTTTTACTTCCGTAGTGTGGTCTAAAGCACACTCATTTTATTTATTGCGTTGACATTAGCATTTGATTTTGATTTCCTCTGAAGGTATGTGACGATATTTTCTAGGTTGGTAACGTGACTTGACTGTCTCGCAGGCGCAATGGTGTGAGTATGCGCTTCCTGGACTCGATGTCCGTTAAAGCAAGTTTAGGTAAATTACCTCTTACCGAGTTAGCGCGCTTAACATCAGATCAAAATTAAATCAAAATATCTTTGTTCAAATAGGCCTATAGAGGACTTTTGAATCGTCAAATATTTGGTTTTTTTCATTATTATTTCAATGTATGCCTGAGGGTGATATTAAAGTACTACTTACAATCTAAACTTACGAGGGTTCCTTCGCGCACTGCTCTGAGACCACGCCCTGATCACAGTCAAGCGTTAACCTGTCAGTAATGATAAGATAACGTTGGTATAGTGTAAATACGTGGTACTTTCCCTGCATTTAGTGACGGATGGGGTACAGTTACTCTATATTTTTTTTCAATAGGAAAGTACAAGAAATCCGTAGAAATCGAGCTGCGACCAAAATCCAAAAGACAGTACGTGGTTGGATCGCCAGAACCAAGTATCAGAGTTTACGAAAACTCGCTATCGGCCTTCAGGCACGAGCAAGAGGACTCATTGCGAGGAGGGTGTACAAGAATAAGAAGATTCTCAAAATTGTGAGTTATTATTCCCCACCTAGCTGTTCCTTGCCGTGGAACCCACGTGAAAATATCGGGAAATTCGCGCTTAGTAACCGTCTACCTTGCGAAAGAAGTCACTTTGTTAAATCTTAAGTCATTCGCGAATAGTTTTGGATAACNTACCGCGGTAATTTTTGCTAAGTAGTGGCTAGTAAGTTAAGTAGTGGCCTTAAATTTTCTTATATTGCCTTTTTAATGTAAAGGGTTTAGGCAAATCGTTTTGAAGGTTTCAGTATTTATAACGGACATCCGTAAATATATCTTTTTTGTCATATACATAGTAATGTATCTTTAATTATTTAATAAAACTGCTAGTAAAATACTTATACCAAAAAGTCATGTTTTTTAGCATGCGCTAATTTTTCATATAAAAATTGACCTATTTTCTTAAAACGTGTCCCTTTCCACTATTCGACGTAGAATGTACAAAATTATGTATAATTTGGTCCTTCTCCAATAAGACTCGGAAAAAGCTCTAATTTAGAGTACCAAGACTAAAAATTGACCACTTTTCATTGTGTTACATAATTGTTATAATTATTGACAGTGTAAATACCCGGACTGTTTTTTACTTGGTTTTAATTTTCAAGGAGCGAGTTATACATAATAAAAAAATTATGCTTCTAACTACAGTTTTATACACTTTTGTTAACAGACTATTGGCTTACAACGGTATGCACGTGGTTATCTCGTGAGAAAGGAAGTGAAGAGGAGGAAGCGGCAGATTATAGTAGCACAAGCTGCGGTATGTCATAGATATATTCCTATACATATTTTTGCATAATAACATTGATATCACATTAACTACATAATAATACCATTAGGTAATGGTAAAACAAGTGAGATAGAACTAAATTGTCTTAATATCACATTTTATTTACCTAACTGTTATATCATCCAAATTACGTTTTTGTGCTTTTCGGTAACGGAAATCGTCGTTAGAAAACTTTCATTTATTGGGAATTCTGAAATAGGTATAATCTGCCAATTGGCCCTAGGGAACCTTGGTGGGGTTAGTAAAAGGATAAAGAAAAAAAAATGATAATTATAAACATAAAATCAAATGTTTCCGTGCGTGTAAATGTTGCGTCCGTACATATGTGCGTGTGCGGGAAAGTATGTGGGAATGAGAGGAATGTTACTATATTAGTTAAATTTATTGAAACTGCCAGTAACGATCATTTTTGTCTTATACAGTCATCTTCTTTTCCAAAGAGGAACTTAAAATTTTATTCATACTTATAGATCCGCCGGTACTTAGCGCGCTGTCAATATAAACGTCTACGCATCGAGGCCAGAAGTCTAGACCACGTGAAATCCTTAAACAAGGGTCTGGAGAATAAGATCATCAGTCTCCAACAGAGATTGGAAGACGCCCAAGAAAAGGCAAAGAAAACTGAACCCCTGCAGGCTCAAATTGCTGATCTGCGGTAAATGTTTGCATGTCTTTGTTTGTTTAAAAAAAAATTGAACTCTAGTGATTTTTAACTATTTTCTTCGTTGGCGTTCGCATTTCAATAGCAGAGGTCATCGGCAGGAAATATTTCGGTTTTACCGCGGGTACCTTTTTATAGTACATTATCAATATTGGTATCTTTACTGTATTATTATAATTTACAATAAGGTATCTTATTAAACTCCATTTGCAGGGTAAAATTGGAGGCATTAAAAATGGTGGAAATGGAAGCTAAAACCCTAAAGGTGGACATTTTTAACAAAGATGAACTGTTGGAAGATCTGCGTGAACTGTTGGCCAAGGAGAAGGATATTAATAGACACCTTTTAGAGGAGAAGAAAGAAATTCATATGAAGTATAGAAAAGAGAAGGAGATTTGGGAGGAGGAGAGTGAGAAGTTGGCGAACGAATTAAGGAGTAATAAGGAAAGCTATGAATTAGCTATTGAAGGTAAGTTATTCTTTTATTTATACGAACGAGTTAACGGTCCATCGCGGTGTTAACAGATATTTTGCTGCTTTGAAGAAATTATTACAAAATCCAAAATTTTTCAAATTTAAGGAATAATATGAATTCTGTCATAAGATAAACAAGAAATATTAATTATATGGATATAGAAGAATATATATTTGCTTTCATCATAATTTATTTTGAAATCAGTCAACTTATGATGTGGCACTACACAATGTCATTACGTAATTCGTAAAGTTTTGTTTTGTTTTCAATTGACTTTTCTGTAAAATTAGCTTGTTTGAATTGTGTCGCTACTCTCCATACAAAATGTTCATAAAAATCGATTCAGTTATTTAGAATGAGTTCAATCACATACACACGTAAAGAAGAATTATTTATATAGAACTTGGTCAACGTGACAACACTTCGGTATGGTACAGACTGATATTAGATGCGTTTAAAATTTCCCATTTCTTATGTATTTGCTTTAAAATGATTTCGTCTACTCTTAAAATTCAATCTGTTTTAAAGTACAGTTACTTCATATTAATTTTAACATGACAAACTATCACTTTGACTTCATTTCTTGTACAGATTACTATTTGTATATAGCCTGTAGGCTTTGAGAACATCAGAGTAGACTTAATTGGATTTGAAAATTGGTATGAACAATATAGAAAATAAATTAAAAATGTCTTCATCGCTATCGAATTCATTAGGAAAAGCTGGTTATGATTAATGTAATAATATACGATTAGATTATGGGTTATCTACCTAGATAACAGGTATCTCAGATTAAGGAATAAAGTGTCCTAAACCAAAAATTAAAAAAACTTTATTATATATGTTTATGTATAATCAATAAATGCAATGGTATTTTGCAGATGTTTTGTTATGTCTTTATTATTGGATAAAATGTCCAAATGAAATCAGTAGCAATTTTATTATTGTTTTACATTTAAGACGTACGGTGTATTATCCATATTTTTGGTTAAAATAGTATATATCAAATTTATTATTATATAACGTATATAATAAGTTTTATACATACAATTTTATATAGTATATAATATAATAATTTTTAATATATTACTTAAAATAATAAAAGTAATTAAAAATTAAAAGCCGTTATTGGAATAATATTCGGCATAAGCTATAAATTTCAGCTTAGGTTAAAATTAATTTATTTTATATGGATATTATATATGCGTTGGAAATAATGATTAATTTAAAATTGGCTTTGAATTATAAATATGAAACTAAATATCGTAAACTAATGCAACTATGTTTTTGGTGGGTTAGGTCACTTTAATTTTTTAAGTCTACATATGTTTATGATGAAAATAATTATGGCCTCCTGCATCAAGTTCTAGTTTTAGTATTCAATTATGTAAACCTCTTTAACTCCTAACTATTTTAAACTTATCTAGTGGTGATGGAAAGTCAAAGAAAAGCGGTTTACTAATTAAACACTGTGTTTCTAATAGGTGATTTTGGTATATAGGAAGTGACACAAAATTTTAAGGTTCATAAGAACTACATTGGCTTTTAGTGCAAAACTAAAATGTTACGAAAGTGTAGTGTCAAATTTTGATATAAAATGTTTAATAATTATGTAATAAATAGTCAGGTGTCTTCAATATAGTAGGAGATTTTTCAGTATCGTTTTTAGTGACAAAGTAGTTTTCGTGAGTTATATGTGTATAATATACGATATGAATTTTAAACGAAAATGCTTATGGTTCGAATAGATTTTTTTGTATTAAATCACGTAGATAAAACCAAAATCTAAACAAGAAGATAAAGCAAATCACAGGAATAATCTGTTGTGAGGCGTTTTTGTTTATTAAGAGTTAAGACCTTAGAACGAAGTATCAAGATAACGACGATTGCACAATTAACAATGCATGAGTTGCTTTATGTGCTTCTTTGTTAACAAAAGATTTTTTTCAAAAAGTAACACTACATCTAACAAATATTTTAAAATGTCATAAATTTATGCAATAATGTTAAAAAAAATGTTTTTGGTATTCTTTATAAAATATGTAGAATTAAGTTAGTTTTACGAATACAAAGTCTGTATGATTACTGCATATAAGACATCTTTGTGCGTATAAAGACACGTAAGCACTTAAACCAAGAGTACATATTGGGAAAAGCAGTTAATTTAAACCTTTATAAAATGGTTATGCCGCCGGACATTTCTACGAATATAGCCAATACTGTCGATTCCCAACTGTCGAACAAAACTAATTACGACATATGGTCAAAGGAGTTTGAAACGCGTGCAAAATTTTGGAAAGGTTAGAATTTGGTGCTCACTTTATCCCAACTTTTATGGAAAATCTAGGTTACAATAGAAAATTTTTAAAATAACATAAAAGAATGCAATGAAACTTATTTATTACTGTACTAACTTATACTAATGATATGTTTTTTTTTTAAGTAACACGTTGTAATAACTATATGACATTTAATAGTTACGGTGGACATATTCATCAATATTACAAAAACACAACGATCTAAAATGCAAGTTGAACATTTATATGCAGGGACCATCGAAATTATGTGCTAAAATAATTGAAAAATACAGTAATAAATAGTAAATTTCGGTTTGTGATGTCAAAACAACAGTTTTACTTTTACTTTATTATTGGTTGCCGAAGTTTTTTTCTATAAAGAATTAATAATTATTGAAATTAATTCAGTATATTTTTTCAGAACGTGATAAAAGGCATGAAGCGGAGAAGAAAGCGTTATGCCTTGAGCTGGAAAATGAGAGACAAAGCCGACAGAAATTGTTATCTTCACAGTACGATCTGCAAGAGCGACTGGATTCTATGCAGAGGTAGGGTATTTCTCTTAAGAACCTTGTTGAAATGTTTAACAAGCTCGGCTCACTTTATTTTGAGGTTGCTTAAACATATTGTTGTTTATTAACAATAGATTTATTTAAGTTTAAAGATCTTTATTATCAAAAGAAAAAAAATCACTTCACGAGAAATTAAAAATACATACGAGGTATGATACATATGATACGAACTAAAAATATCTATACTATATTTATAAAAGTGTGAGTAATTAAGAAACATAAAAAGCCAGACAGTATTTTCGTTGCATATTTTTAAACGTTTAAATTTTTTTCATTTCAAATTATATTATCTGATTTAATGAAGCTCCCTCAAATTGTATTGTTTTTGGTCTGTAATATTTTGTTCTAAATGGAATTTGTTTTTCGAACTAATAAACATGTTTGAAATTTTTGTAATTGGTGGAGGTATAGCACATTTGTTTTTTTTTTTTTGGTTTTTTTGTTGCAACACGAAATATTATACATTTTAAACATATGAGAGCCTGTTTGATTTTTCTGTTTAGTGAGAGTTTGTTTGAGTTTACTTGTACATCGGTATAAAATAAACTAGTCATATATATCTAGTTATAAAATGTTACTTCGTTTCTAATTTTGAAAAAATAACTAGTTCAAGAATTATATAATCTCTTTCTTTTCAGGGCACCTTCTAAAGAGCATAGAAGATCGCTTTCTGATGCCAGCACCAACTCTCAGCCAGAGACCATTGTGGAAGACGTAAGAATTTCTTTTGAAATTATAAATGATGCCGTATTTAACGCGTTAATAATTTCTATACTGGAATACAAAATATACTATGAATTACTAGATTGATAAACAAAGTCTCTTTTAACTCGTCTTGAGTATAGTTAGAAAATAAATTTTCATAAAAATGAAACCCTGAACCTTTGCTTGATGATACTTATTCTGGCGTTATAGTTTATATATCGTCTTTGACTAAATTTTAATGAAGCCATTTGCTAATGTATTCACATACGATTACGGCTGGAGCTGATAGACTTTCGGATCTATAGCAAAGGTGTTACGGTCTGTATACTTAGACGTCACCATCTTATCCATTAAAAACAAATGGAGATCCGTCTTCCGTCATATTTATATATATAACTCGTAAATGTGCGTGTGTCACTGAACTACTCCTATATACCTGGACCGATTTTCTTGAATTGATTCTTGTATCTTTAGGCGGGTTCGAGAATGGTTCAGGTTGACAATTCGATGCGATAAGTAACTCATATATGCATATCTCCACGGGATCATGAAACACATGAAAACTTTATATATTGTTTTGTCTTTTTTGGGCTGTGTTATTTGAATTTAAATATAAGTTTTATTCACACAATGCTTTTAAAAAGCGTTTTCTTTGTCCCTTTTATATAATGTTTTAAAATATTTAAAGGATTATGGATACGGCTCGGTGCGTTCCGTAGAATCATCCAGACCCACGCTTGAAGCTGTCAATTGGTCTACAACGAACAGTTCCGTCTCACAAAATGGTCCTACGCCGGTAAGGAAATATTTCATTGTTTAATTTTATATTGTTGATAGTTTAGCGCTTGACCGTTACCTCACCTAAGTGTTGATACAGTCTAAGTTGGAAGCGCGCGGATCTGGTTAGAAGTAATTTACCTATTACGTCTCATGTTGGAACGCAATTCTTTGTATGTCTGGTATTAGTTGCGAGGCTGGTAATTAGCCACGTTCCCACCAGTCCAGACTGAGACAAACATTTGTTCCAAATTTGGGGCAATTTTTTGTGTGTCTTCAAGAAAACTTAAGAATTCACTATAAGATTCTATAACTAATTGTTTTAAAGTTCAATTTTCGTGGTTTATCGACAAATTTTAAACTATTTTAACGGGTACTTACCACGATGGTATTTATGAATTTTGCTAAATGAACAATGGATGTGGGTCCGGTGAAAAATAAAAGGATTAGACATAGGGTAGACAGATTCTGATCTTGACAGCTTGATACAACCGCCTCCAGCAGTTACGTCGTGACCACGACCCATGCACTGGGTCGAAATATCGCCAAAATTAAAAAAACGCCATCGTGGTATGTACCTGTTAAAACAGTTTTCAAGATTTTATAAGTAAGATTTTTTTATATATTGAGACTAACTTAAGAATCACCCTAGGAACACCGTCGGAAACAGTTAGTTGTACATATTTTTTCAATTTGTTCAAGGTGGCGGATGCTGGTCTGGTGTTACGTATGCAGAATAGAATTTCGGTACTTCAAGGCGAGTTATCACGAATCTCGAAAAGAGTTGCCGATTTGGAAGATCGTCTTATGAGTAAGTAAAGCATTAAAATTTGAATCATGAATTTTAAATTTTACCTCCCAGTACACATTGTTGACATAATTTAGACTTATATTTTTTTATCAATGGAACTAACCTTAAACAGCTCCCCTTAACATGGTTATGATTTTGTAGATCCAACTTTCTTAATAGAGACTAGAGGTATTACATTTTTAGCGACGCGTGTTAACTCCATAATACCTATAAAGATATATAGAGGCGTACGATATAAACATTCCCATTTTTAATGTTAGTTAAATTGAGAGCAACAGTGTACAAAAATTTCGTTGGTTTCCAGATCGTCTGACATCACCTCCATCGAACCCCGACACGGATCGCTACAAAGTGGAAGAGTTGGAGATTGAGAATAAGAAACTACGCGAGCAACTGGAACGACTGCGTGGAATGGATGGATCGCAAGTCTCAAAAGAAATTGTTGGTATGTATTTTTTTATTGGTCTCAAGTTCTTTATCGGGATAAGTGTGCGAACACTTTTGGTATGAGATGTAGGGTGGGGTAAATGTGAAAAAGAAAAACCTTTAAAAACCAATTGCACGATTAATAAATCTTAAGTTTAACATAAAGAATGTATAATTTACAAACTAACGTTCTCGCTTGCGCAATGATGCGAGTACTTGCTGCGCTAGCAGATGTCTTAGGTTCGATCCTCGATAATGGTAAATATGGGGAATTGCATTTTCTGATTTATCTGTGTCTGAACTGGTGGCTGATGGCTTCGGCCGTAGCTAGTTACAACCCTACCAGCAAAAGAGTGAAGTGAATGAAGAGTGGCAAATTAAAATGCCACATGTTATTTCTAAATATTAAAACTACCTAACCTTCAAAGGAATTGGCATTAAAAACTCTGCATATCTTCGCGACGTTGTTGATTAAGTTTTCATAAATTGTTTGGTGTTTCACGCAACTTTCAAAGTTCCTGTTTATAACATACCATAAAATAAAATTAGGAGAATTGCTCTAGTCGTTGTCGTGTAATGCCGTGACCAAAGGAAATAGGGATTTATTTTTATATAGAATATAGATTTTTATATAAGAACTTACTAACAGAGCAATGGGGTGCCATGCAGAAGGAATTAGATAGACGAAGGGACGAATGTATTCAGCTGAAGAGTGTTCTCACACACCAGGTGAGTTTTTATTGTAAAAAATATTTGCTAACTAACGAAACAATTTTTTATGAAAAAGAGCAATAATTTAAATAATCCCATTAAAAAATTCCTTCTTTATACTCACAAATATCTATACGTATGAATAAAATAAAATTATTCCGGATATTTTATTTTAAAATTCTGATTCAAGCATTGAAGTCTCTCTATGCGGGTTCTAGTGCTTGTGTCAAGTACACGGAGTTGTTTCCTGTCGAAAGAGGGGTTCGACAGGGATGTGGTGCGTCACCATGGCTGTTCAACCTATTCATGGATAACTGTTTGACAGATTTAAAAGAAAGTATGTATGGGTTAAGAATGAATGAATTACTCATCAAATGTTTACTTTACGCTGATGATCAAGTAATACTTGCGTCATCCGCTAATGAGGTACAGGAGATGGTAAATATTATGAATAAAGCTTTGAAAGGGAAAGGAATGAAAGTGAATGTAAACAAAACGAAAGTTATGCTTTTTGAACGAGATGAATCTATGATGAATGGCAATATTTTGATAGATGGGGAACAAGTGGAAGAGGTGAAAGAATTTGTATACTTGGGATCTAAATTTACAAAAGATGGAACATGTGAAAGTGATATCGAAAGGAGAGTGAATGCAGGGAATATGGTAAATGGTGCTCTGCATGCTTTTATGAATAGCCAGATGGTGTCTCAAAGGGCTAGACTGGCAGTGCATGCTGGAGTGTTGGTGCCAACACTTATGTATGGTAGTGAAAGTTGGGTATGGCAGAAGAATCACAAAAGTAAAATAAATGCGGTAGAGATGAGAGCGTTGAGAAGCATGAGTGGATTAAAACTGAGTGACAGAGTAAGAAATAGTGTGATAAGAGAACGTTGTGGTATAAAAGAAGACGTAGTGACTAAAATTGAAAAAGGTATGCTTAGATGGTTTGGGCATGTAGAGAGAATGAATGAAAGGAGACTGACAAAAAGGATTTATGAGTCAAGAGTGAATGCGAAAGTTGGAAGGGGAAGACCAAGGCGAACGTTCCTGGATCAAATCCAGGACATTTTAAATATGGGCCAAGTCAAGAGTACTTTAAACCGTGATGCTATGTATGTATGTATGTTATTTTAAATTACTCCTTATATTATCAGCTATCTATCAGTGTAAGCAATGTCAAAATCTCCGAAACTCCTTTACCGAATGTGACGACCATATCACTAGCAGATATCTAATGTTAACGCAATCTTTTCATTATTTCGAAATTCATACTAGAACGGTAAATTTATGTTTGTGTATTCCTTGGAAAATAAATGTCTCGGTATTTTGTTGTTGATAAAATTGTACTTGTTAAACATAGAAGAGACCTATATAATTTCCTATCTCAAATGTTTGATATCGTTATCTCTTAAAATAAATCAAGCCGTCAGTAAAAAAAATGAGTCAAGCGTCATTGCATATTTCATATAAATTTATTCAATTATAATTTTTAAAGATTTAGTGATCCTATAATTCTTTTTTGTTTTTATATGTCTAGGATGATGTCCTTGAGTAGGTTTTCAGAAGTTATATATGGAATGATAGGAATCCTCTTAGGAAATATATATATTGAAAATACTTCGAGTTATAATTAGCAATGTTAAAAACCTTATGGTAGCCGTATAAATAATTAGGTAATGTTAAAGAAAGACTTGAAAAGTAGCTACCAACTTTTACTCACTGCAACTCGTAATTAAGCCGCTCAACCGAAAATATATCTTTAGGCTTTATTTCATTTAGGTTTTACTGATTATAAATGGCTAACACTGAACAAACTTATAAAAGTGTTAAGTTTAGTAAAAAATCGTACAAATAGCACACAAATTCCTATTCAAAAAGTAATAATTACAAAACATACTCGTGATATATGACTTGTTATCTCAAAAACGATAATATGGTTTTTGTTAAACTGTTAAAAGCAAGTAAAATATATAAATTGTAAATTCAAAAGTATTCTTGTTCTTGAGCTTCACTAAAAGACAACTGTCTTCCTGTCTAGATAGGAAAGTATTAACAATTAAGAAGAAAAAACAAAAATTATCTAACACAAACTAAGTGCCAGAAATTTATCTCGCTACTTGTCATCTTTTTTATTGATATGCTTGTGTTATCAGAATGTCTTTGTTATGAATGTTTTTTGTACGTCGTTAGTTTAAAGAAATGTGTATTTTTTAAAATACCCATAGAAAATCTGTTTACAGTAATAGTGAGAAAGTGTTAACTTATTAGTGATATAAAGTAATAAAAAACAAATTGTGGTGTTACGAAATTATGTTATAAAAATAAATTATTGTAATTCGTTATTTTGTTACGAACATTGATTTAATCATAGTTCTAGTAGACCAATAGAAAAAATTATATAAACAATGTAATTTTGAAGTTTCCAAAAATATGGAGAAAATTCAATTAGCGGCTGAATTTTATCCGTTGAAATATATATTTTTAAATGGGTTTAAAATAAATAATTCGTTAACATATTTCTTTATATAATCATGTATAAGAAATACAAGTAGTAACAAAATGGATGCAAGAAACGCTTTTTTTATAAAAACACTTTACAAAGACAACCCGGAGCAGACCAGAAGTATATTCTATTGCACCAACACTGAGGTATATTTTACTTTAGTGACGTATATGTTACTTTTTTTAATTCAGGCATTGTTAAAGAAATGTTTTTCAAAAGTAGAGTCCTACTTTTACTCAATTACTGCAGCAACTGAGGACATATCGAATACCATCGTTAAATAGCAATATCATTTTGCTGGGTTTAGTTGCGTGAGTGGCGGAATCGGAAATAAGACAACAAGACATGTCCTTTTTAACTTGTCAGTTATTACCCGGCTGAAGTTATAGAAGAAAATATAATTTACTTTTAAACTTTCGTGAATAATGCTGCGAGTTTATGAATTGCTATTAACATTTATTACTGTTATTAGAAGCTTATTATAATGAGATAAGCATATCCGTTTTCGTTGTGTATTAACTTTCTTTATAGCTTATATTTCTGTATCTTTCTCATCTGCTCCTCCTTACACCAGGCGTGGGGGGGGGGAGAGAGATACGTATGAGGTTCGAATTTGAAAATTACCGTTGTGTAAACTTGTGTTTCAAAAGTGCTATATTTTAGTTCCAAGTTATAATGAATTTATACATATATAATAGCGGAGTGTGCTACCTACACGTGAGTTGCACAAGTTTTTTTATTTTAAATTTGTACCTCCTTATATTTCTATTTAGCAATTTCGGTGTAATTAATTTATTTAACGGGTTTTAAATTTTGTTCTACCTTCACCAGATTTTCCTTATTTTAGATTGGTGATTATGGATAATCATAACGTTTTTATTCAATGCACCGAATCCAAAGCTAGTATTTCGGGCGTAAAACATCGAAACACTAATCTACAATCCTAACTAATATCCAATATTAGTCGTAGTTTATCTAATTTGTCTAGTTCTTCTGGATTTTCGCGAGATCCAAAGAAAAAGAAAACTTACCGTGATCGTTCCTAAAAACAAAGGAAAGATCGTCGCCTTTTAGAAAAATCGTCTAAACTAGTACAGGGATTAGAACAATAATGAGTACACCGTGATAATATAACTTACGCTGAGGATAATGATAGTACGTCATATATCTTGGGTGTTATAAGTCGCGATTTTTACGATGAATGTTACATGGACGCCTCCGGGGTAGTTCCTTTTTCCTGCAACTTACATTTGGTAGGGATACCAAATTTGAGCATTGACATTGAGACCAAACTTAAGGAGCTGGCGGTACCACCAACGCCGCCAGAATCTTAAAAAAGTTAAACGATCTTCAACATTTTATTAGTAACATGTGGGCGATTGTATGATATGACGACGAACAAAAGTTCCTTAACTATGCGGCTGAATTTACAGAGCTTGAAACAAACGAAGAGGTAAAGGCATATGACAATATACGCCACCTAGCTTACTCTGATAAATCTTATGCGGCTAATACATTTTCTATTTTAAAACAAAGAGAGGTCTTCACTTCACTTTAAATAATTTTAGTCTTTCTTAATAGTTTACATAATTTACTAGTTTGTTAGGCTAGGAGTTCTGAGGCATTGCTGGCCAATCTTAATAATAAGGTTCAAAAACTTTTTCTAAAAGGCGACTTTCTTAAGGTATCTGCAGACTTGCGGTCACAGAGCTGAGGTTATTGAGATGCGAAGGGGTGGGATACTTAAGAGTGTTTGTGATCCTCTTGCAAAAGCTCCATTGCCTAAAATACCCCCTGCAAACACTCATATTTTTAATTGTGACGCATTTTTTGCTGCTTGGGAAAAAGCAGGTGGTGTTAAACAAACCTGTTGGCCTAGAAAGTTACAGAACAGCAGTCATGCTTCGAACTATAAGTGAAGGCCACAAGTCTAAAGGTTGTTCCAATGAGACATATGTAAAGATTACGGCAAGACAAACGACACAATGGGCTCTAAGAGCTGCTCAGCTCTCATAATTATCAATATTTGAAATATATGCATGTCTTATTGGCTCTTTCACCAGGCGATAACAAACAGGTCTCAATATATTAAGCTTCTAATAACGGTCTAGTTGTTGAATTTACATGTTTTACCTGAAATGAAACTTGTATTAAACTACTTACCTTATTAGAAGCTTATTTTCTTCGCTGCCTAGTATAATTCAACGCAATGACGAACATGGGGCTTCAAGCCTCGAACGTTTCTCATCCCCCCCATTCCTGGTGTAAGAAGGAGTATGTGCGAAAGAGACAGAAATATAAGCTAGAAAGAGAGGTTATACACGACGGAAATGGATATGCCTGTCTCATAAAGAATACTATTTATCTCATTATATTAAGCTTACCTACTTACCTTATTAGAATAAGGTATCTAGTGTAGTATACGTTTTATTTCAGGTAAAACGTGTCTTTTATAACACACACATTTAAATTGCATAATTTATAAAATTTATTAATTAATAATTTCCTAAAATTAGTTACTAATTTCAACGACATTTTTTTCTAATATTCTTTCAATGTTATACAGAAACCATGGTTCCAAGCTTTGAAAACCGTCGTGAGTAATAGATATAGAAAACTGGTTTTACTTCACAACCAATTTGCAATATTCTATAACAACTCATTGTCATGTATTATTTTCGCGTTTAGACATTATTATTAAATGATTGGTGGTGTTTCATTATGCTCCTGAGTTTGTTTAAAATCAGTTACTTTTCTTGGATTATTTTAATATATTCTTTTGATAAGATATTATTAAAAGAAATGTTTTCAGATCATTTATTTATTTCTTGCTTAATTTAAGACTTCAATCTAAAAATAATCAGTACGCCTAATTATTTTAAGAGTTAAATTTATTATTAAATGTACATACTTGCAATTATTATCAATCTATGATATCTTGATGCTGTAATTTTATTAATTGTTATTCTTTTGTATAATTTTTTATTTGTTTTTTTTTTCAACGCTTTCCACATCGTCATTGCATGGTATAGTAATATATATTAGTTTTGCCTCAAATTAAGTTCTTTAAAAAGGCTGCTTCACATTGACGATCATAGGGATATAATAATAGTCTATAATAATGTAAAAGAATCATGATTACGTCTAGTAATGTTTCTTTTTATATTTAAATTTAGTAATGTTTCAACAACATTTTTTACAATAATGCAATAACTACGATCATTAGGGAATTTTTGGTGCATTTTACGTCCTTTCTGATAACTCTTAATTGAAATATACAGGAGCACTTGTATTATATTTCTAAATCTTATTAGATCAGTAAATTACTGAAAATTCTTTTGTCTAGTAAGTATTTTAAAATGGATTTGTGATTATGCTTTCTATACGTGTGTATGTCTTATCATCGTCAATGTGAGGATGTCTTTATTTTATGATGGTTTTGAGATTAAATAGCTACCTTCGAAAGGTAGCAAATCAAGTTTTCAAATCAAATTTATAGTATTTTAGGAATATTCAAATTAAATTAAATTTATACCAATGTTCTGGTTTAAGATATATACATTCTAAAAAAACCTTATGAAAAATAAAATACGATAAAGCATAATCTCATTTAGACATATTAGCTAGTCCTTTTGAATGAAAATAGTAATGATAACTTAGCAGTTCTAGGCAAATGTGAACAAATTAAGTTGCTATATAAACGCCTTATGTATATTATGAACTGAATATTGTAAGTAATGTTGTACTCTTTTTTTGTTAGACATCGAACCTGAAGTCACTTGCAACATCAAACTATGGCTCTGACGTGGATATTATCAATGAAGATGGAGAGCTGGCCACGGCATATCAAGCACAGAAAGGAATTAACAGGTAAAAGTTACTGGTTATTCGCGATCGTTCTTTTTAAACATATTTTTGTTTGTCTATGTGTTCACCTTCACCTTAAGATTAGTAATCACTGATCTAGTTTACGATTTAAAGGCCATAATTCGTAAAAAATGAATCACCTTCCATCGATTCATTTCTATTTTACTCAGCCGTTGATTATTTATAATACTTACATGTTATACTTCTAGATACAGTGATAGCCCAATTGATAATCCATTAGATCGAATCCTAACCAGGCACCATTAAGTGCTCTTTGTAAAACTTATGCGCCTTATAAATTCAACATTGTGATTCTCGATTCATAAATTTTGAAACCTTTCTATTTCGAAAGCAATTTTGGGATATGTGTAGCCTGATTTTCAACCCTCTTTCCTTTAGGTGAAGCAGCTTGTGCCCAGCAGTGGGACGTTATTAAGCTGCTACTTATCTCACATAACACTTAAAATTGCTCTTTTTCCAGACAATTACAAGAAGAGTTAATAGAAGAGAAGAAGTTTTATTCAGAGCATATAACGCAAGCTAAGAAAGAGATCGATCGCCTTCGAGAAGAAAATGAGAAGTATCTCAAGTAAGATTTAAAGCAAGCAATTTATCCTTATCTTTTACAGGTGTAGATTGGGAGTTCGTAATGTTAACTTCCACTGCAGTTTAATCGTCAAAACACTTGATGTATACTTAGATATTTAAAAAGTACGAATTTTTTTTATATATTACCATTAATTTTGTTTTGCTTGCATGCCTTATTTAGGTCTATACCCAAGGCATTTGCTTTGCTAATGCATCTTTTGGATTGCAACTAATACCTAGACTTCGTCTGCGCATGTCGTCATGACTGATGCAAATTTCTATTTTAAAGAACACATATTAATTTTTTTATTGCTTAAGGTGTTTAAAAAAGGGATATCTTATTTAGAATACACCCACACAGGGAAAGTCGTGCTAAAAGTTTTTGGCGCCTCATAATGTTGTCAAAACAATTTAAGAAAAGTACCGAACGTATGTAGCATATGAAATATTTAGAACATATTTCACATTATCTTCCTTCCAGCTGTCATCCAGAAACATTTGCAACGTTTAGAAGAATCTGGAATAGCATTGAAAGACCTGAAAACAGACAAAAAACTATTTTTTATAGAGACAATTTATTTATACGCTTCCCATTGACTATATTTAATACACTCTTTATGATATAGAATATTCCTGAAGTCCGCGAAATATAAAAATGATAACTCATTACTACCATTGTAAGGCCATAGTTATTTATATAGATGTTAAGTATATTTAGTTTGTCGTGATTTCTTAAATTGTCTTGTACTTGTAATTTATTATATTTAGATTAATTAAATGTTAGATAGTTTTATAAGTCAGACGTGATTGATTTTATTCTAATGTGATATTTAAAATCTAGTTGTTGTTAGAGAAATAAATCCTACGTTACAGTAACCATCACCTACATCGGAATAAACATCGCCTACGCTTAAGTGATTATTCCAAGAGCAGAGTTCTCTTCCAATATTTATCAACGACTAACTCTCCAATTATCCACATTCAACAAGATTGTTAGTGTTCGCACCAATTGGTGCATAAATTTAAAAATAAGTCTATACACCATCTCATTAAACATTACACCGATACTTACATAATAAATACTCAAAGGACAATCTATTTTTAATATATACTGCAACAACACTGATACTTCCGCAATAGTCAATAGACAATTTAACACAACGTTGATACTTCCACAATAGCCCAATAAAACACTGCTCCTTCCTCAATAGTAAATTGACAATCTCATATAATATATAACCTTAACGCGTAGGGGTAAACATCATTTATTTATCGCTAGAGTAACAGTCTTCGCTAGAGGCACCGGTACCTACGTTAAAACAATCATCGCCTGAGTAACCAATGCCTACGTTAGAGTTGCCATAACCTTTGCTTTAGTAAATATGACTACGTAAGAGTAACCATCGCCTACGCCAGATTAACCATTGCCTACGGTATCCTAACCATCGTTTAGGGCTAAATAACGTAGCCATCGCCTACGTTTAGAGTACTCATCTAAGTTTGAGTAACCATTACCTACTCTAAAGTAATCGTCGCTTACGCTAAAGTAACCATCGCTTACACTTGACTGACCATCATCTAGTCATCGTTTACGCTGGAGTTACCGTCGCCTACGCTAGAGTAACTCTCGCCTACGCTAAAATAAGCCTCTCCTACGCTAGACTAAACCTCGCTTACCCTAGAGTATGCATCGCCTACGCTAGAGAAACCCTCGCCTACGCGAGAGTAACACTCGTCTACACTAGAGTAACCCTTGCCTACGCTTGAGTAACCCTTGCCTACGCTGGAGTAACGCACGCCTACGCTGAAGTAACCCTCACCTACGCTAGAGTAATCTTTGCCTACGCTTAGAGTAATCAACATCTACGTTTGGATAACCATCATCTACGCTTGAGTAGCCATCATTTACGCTTGAGTAACCATCATTTACACTTGAGTAACCATCATCTACGCTTGAGTAACCATCATCTACGCTTGAGTAACCATCATCTATGCTTGAATAACCATCCTCTACGCTAGGGTAACTATCGTTTACGCCAGCGTAACCAACGCCTACGCCAGAGTAACCATTACTTACGGTATATTAATCATCGCCTACGCTAGAGTAACCATCGCCTACGTTTATAGTAATCAGCAGTCATGCTAATCATCATCTACGCTAGCGTAACTCTTGTTTACGCTAGAGTACCTACCGTCTACGCTAGAGTAATTATCGACTATGCTAGAGTAACCATCGCCTATACTAGAGAAACCATCGCCTACGCTTAGAGTAATCTTCATCTACGTTTGAGTAACTATCATCTACGTTTGAGTAACTATCATCTAATCTAAGGTAACTATAGTTTATGTTAGAGTAACCATCGCCTACGCTAGAGAAACCATCGCCTACGTTAAGAGTAATCGGCAGTCATGCTAATCATCTTCTATGCTAGCGTAACTATCGTTTACGCAAGCGTAACCATCGCCTATACTACAGTAACTACCGCCTATGCTAGAGAAACCATCGCCTACGCTTAGAGTAATCTTCATCTACGTTTGAGTAACTATCATCTACTCTAGGGTAACCATCTTCGCTAGAGTAACTTTCGTATACGCTAGAGTAACCATCGCCTACGCCAGAGTAACCAACGCCTAGGTTTATAGTAATTAGCATCTACCCTAGAGTAACCATCGCCTACGCTAGAGAAACCATCGCCTACGTTTAGAGTAATCGGCAGTCATGCTAATCATCATCTACGCTAGCGTAACTATCGTTTACGCAAGCGTAACCATCGCCTATACTACCGTAATTACCGCCTATGCTAGAGAAACCATCGCCTACGCTTAGAGTAATCTTCATCTACGTTTGAGTAACTATCATCTGCTCTAGGGTAACCATCTTCGCTAGAGTAACTTTCGTATACGCTAGAGTAACCATCGCCTACGCCAGAGTAACCAACGCCTAGGTTTATAGTAATTAGCATCTACCTTAGAGTAACCATTCTCTATGCTAGAGAAACCATCGCCTACGTTTAGAGTAATCAGCAGTCATGCTTATCATCATCTACGCTAACGTAACTATCGTTTATGCTAGAGTAACCATCGCCAACGCTAGAGAATCTACAGCCTAAGCTAGCGTAACCATCGCCTATACTAGAGTAACCACCGCCTATGCTGGAGAAACCATCGCCTATGTTTAGAGTAATCTTCATCTACGTTTGAGTAACTATCATCTACTCTAAAGTAACCATCTACGCAAGGGTAACTATCGTTTACGCTAGAGTAACCATCGCCTACGCCAGAGTAAGCATCCCCTATGCTAGATTAACCATTGCCTACGCTAGAGAAACCATCGCCTACGTTTAGAGTAATCAGCAATCATGCTAATCATCATCTACGCTAGATTAACCATCGCCTACGCTAGAGAAACCATCGCCTACGTTTAAAGTAATCATCAGTCATGCTAATCATTATCTACGCTAGCGTAACTATCGTTTACGCTTGAGTAACCATCGCCACCGCTAGAGTATCTACCGCCTACGCTAGAGTAACCATCGCCTACGCTACAGTAACGATCGCTTACACTAGAGCTGCCATCGCTTTTGCTAGAGTAACCATAGCTTGCGTTGAGGTAACCATATCGTCTACGCTTGTTTATCGCTTACACTATAGTAACCATCGCCTAAGCTTGAATGATTTGCGCTTACGTTAAAGTAATCAACTCCTACATATCGAATAATTATAGCGTCCAATAGAGTAAATAACGCTTGCACGTAAGCTGTCATCAGCTATACTAATGTAAGCAGCATCTATGCTAGATTAACTGTCATCTACGCTAGGGCTATCATCGCCTGTGCTAGTGTAACCATTATCTACGCTAGTGTGAGCATCGCCTATGTATGAGTACCCGTCACAGATACCAGAATAACATATCCTTGAGATACCATTGCCTACGCTTACCTTTAACCATCGTTTATGTTTAGAGTCATCAGTATCTACACCGGAGTAACCATCATCTAAAGTAGGGTAACTGAAACTTACCCTAGAATATTCATCGCCTATGTTATCAGTAACCATCACCTACACCAAAGTAGCCTACACTAATAATGAGGTAGATGTGCTGCTGAATAGGCTCAGCTCTGCGGCTTACGCTGTTAAAATTTTTTTATTTAGTTATTTAGACAACATTATGTCATATGGTATCCTACTATGGGGTAGTGTTGCTGATACAGGTGCAATATTTGTACTGGAGAAAAGGGCTGTTCGTGCGATTTATAATTTGGGTCCAAGAGAGTCGTTAAGAATGAAATTCAGAGCAGTCAAAATAATGACAGATAACGGCGTATACATATTAGAAAACTTGTTACGTCCATATAAATAACTAAACTTAAGAAATAAAATTAAAATTGCTGTATATTCTAGTAGGCTGCATAAAATTGACAATTCATTCAACGGAAACTGTACACCTTTCTATAACAAGCTCCCAGAAGTGGCAAACATGTCACTAAATAAACTTAAAATCTTTTATTAAAAGTTAACTAATAGAAATCATTCTATGTTTTCAAAGACTACTTAGAAGATAAAAAATCGTGGGAGTGAATGAATTGCTCTAATCGATGTAAATTAAAAATATTAATTTTTGTGGGCGCTTCTCAGAACAGGGCGCGAAGAAACCCTCGTATCTTTCGATTGTAAGCAATTTTTTAATATCATCATCAGGCATACATTGAAATTCCGATGCACATATTTAGAGAGTATGTCTAAACGAAATGCAGAAAAATAACGTTGCTTCTACACACTAGTATACTGTGTGGCCTGACCACAACTATGCAGACGAAGTCATGGGACAGAAAAGACACAAACTTTTTCAGCTAATTATCTATTTCTTCTCCTTATTTACATAGATATTCATTGGATTAACTGATCGATTATAACTCTAGGTTGCTGAGTACCGATTTGTGTCAAGACCCGAGTAACAAGAGTCTAGTATTTGCCCAGAACGAAATCATAAGATTAGCTGCAGAAAATCTAGCCGTTCAGGTAAGCAAAATATCTATTTTAAGTTTATAATTACAGGAATAAATAAAAATCATTGGATTTGTAAGATCTATGACACTTGGGGGACATGCGGCTTAATTAATATCGACTAAGGTCTCGACCCCAAGAAATTGTAAGGGAATTTAAGGTTTACAATTATATATCTGAAACGGTTTAAAAGTTATAAAACTTTTGCGTTTAATTTAAATTTGCAATAGGTACCAACCTTTTTAAGTAATTTTTTCCCCCCAAAAACAAGTTACAGTTAAGTTACGTTAAAGGTATATTAACATAATTTGTTTTAAAAATTTTATTTTTATGGAGAAACTTCTAATTAGATATTCTATTACATAAATAGGAGCGCATAGAAAAGTTGTCAGAGAGTTGCCGCAGATACAAGAATCAAATTAGATTGCTGCTTGTGAAGCTGAAAGAAGCTGGTATTGAAGACGTAGAGGATATACTTGAAGGCAACGGTAAATATAGAATAATTATTTAAATAATTATTTTTACTTTAAAATATCAATTGTAACTTATTTTACGAGAAGTGACATAGTGCAAGGCTCTAAAAAGTATATGACTGAAGTGATGTTAGTGGGATGGTTATACATAGGTAAATAGAAAGTGACTGCAATGAATGAAAAATAACTTGACAACGACACAATACAATTTATCCATGATAATCAGTTCCCCTAATTAACAAGAAGTAGGGTGTATTTATTACAGCAAGTACTGATGATCACAAATACAACGGTCTATACCCCGACGCAGTCACTAAGGAATACGTGCCGAACCTGCACTCTCGGCTCCTTTTATAGCACACCTAGTAACCGACGCGGTTTCTGAACCGACACGATCCGATGCAACGTTCCTTGAACGATCCATTGCCGTCTCTTTTTATTAACCTATGTATAACCATCCAACGAGCATCACTTCCGTCATATATATTTATTTAGCAAATTAAAAAAATAATTATTTATTCTAAATATAAACAGTAAAAAGGCTACCCAAAAAAAAACATTCCACGCAGACAAAGTCGCGGGTTCAGCTAGTAATTACTATAAGACGCGCATTTACTACACACCATTTCAAATGTTATAAAGGCAAACTTTATAATAAAAATAGGTATTTTCATTTCGATTTCATATTTAACTAAATCATAAAATAATCGTTCTCTAACGGTCATTGATGTCATTTCCCTTAAAAGATATTGTTTAGGCCTTGCGCTTATGGTATTGTTTATATGGTACCGCTGTTATTTGTTTGCTTTAACTTGACTTTGAAATTATTGGAGTGTGAACTTTAAAGTGAATTTTGGTGACATTTCTTTTCAGAAACCCTTGCTTCTCAAACTGCTACTTCGCTACTGGAAATAACGCCTGTGATGCGTAAAAAAGAACGCGAGTATCTCGGCATGTTTGAATACAAACTACAAGACGAGGGGACTATTATCAAGAAACTTATCCTTGGTAAGTTTATATTCTAATTCATTCATTCGCTTTTTTTTCATTTTTGTATAGAATAAAAATATTATATATATTAATTAATTACGGGATTACAAAAAACACAACATTCGATTGTCTTGAAAGAAAATTTAAAGATTTTTTAATTTTTGAGAGAAATAAATTTGCGTTACGGATTTTTACGTTTCCTAAATACGAAGAAGGTCTCGCTGGCGAAATAGCTGGGGGAATTTTCTCTGGATTGGTATGACGCTTCGGCCGTGGATATTTACCACCCAACCAGCAAAGACGTATCGCCAAGATGCTGCATAGAAATAGAAAGCATACAAAGTAAGCGCGCTGTCTTCTTACCTGATGGTAAGTGATAACATTTACCATCAGGTCAGATTACAGTCAGGTACTAACGCTTCTTAACAGAAAGAAAAAGAGTCCCTATAAGTGAGGAATAATGTAAACTATTAGTAGGAATTGACGGGATTCCGTCACGACCGGAGAGAGATCAGTCGCAAGACCGACTGCTTAACGCGCTCTCCGAGGTGGATCATACCGCCAACTTCCCAAGTTCGGCCTAATATTGAGAAAATCTTAATAGAAAACTCGATATCGATTTTGCATTGGCCCGATTCGTGTCTCGAATCCAGGATCTCACGTCTATAGTCGTACAGGCTATACTAATGACAGTCTGTGTCATTCGTGTGCCTACGCTTATATGATAATAGTATTTGCTCATATATATTTTTTTCTTTCTCTCCAGATTTAAAACCGAGGGTAGCCGTGACGTTGCTTCCTTGTCTGCCAGCGTATATTCTTTTCATGATGATACTACATACAGACCACGTGGACGATGAGCCAAAAATGCATGGACTTATCAAAGCCATTCGGATGAGTGTCAGGAAAATACTCAAACGTCGCACCGAAAGCGTGGACTATAATGCCATGTGGCTCTCTAACATATTACGGTAAGTAATCTATATCAAATATTTTATTATTCAAGTTTACTTTTGGATACTCATTTATTTCTTACAAATTATTTCTACAGAAATGTATACAGTCACCATTAAATGAACTGTTAATTTTATGTGGCTTATTAGGATTTATAAAAAATTTGTTTTTATTTCTTATTTTATGTGATTCTTCTTCTTTCTAAAAATTTTTTTTTTCACTAAAAAATTAGACTAATTAATATATTAATATAAATAAAATAATTTATATACATTTTCTGAACCTGAACTACAATATTTAAATGTACTTTCTTATTACAATCACTAAAGACATAATAAAACCTTCAATATATGATGCTGTACAATTTTATGCAAAGTAAACTTTATAACTAAATTATTATTTAAATAAACTTTACTAATAGCAAGTATGATCTACTATAAATTTAAAAAAATGTATTTAAATTTGGATAAATGAATAATATGTTTATGTAATTTATGGGAGATAGAGTGTTAACTAATAATTGGAATTGACTAGTACCTCCGTTATCCACAGATTATTAAATAACTTACGACAATACAGCGGCGATGCGATGTATCAGGAGGCAAATACTCCGCGTCAGAATCAACAAAGCCTTAGAATATTTGACCTGTCTGAGTACAGACAAGTGCTGTCAGATATTGCCATAGGAATATACCAAGGTATTTGTGTATTATGAATTTTAAATATAATAAATACCACAAGCTATAAGCAGGGACGAATAATGAAAAGAAATTTAAATATAATATTTTTGGATACATTTATTTCATAATTAAACAAAATTTGGTATTGGGACCTTCTATTAAGTATCAACATACTCCAGAATATTCCGCTATTCCACAGCCTAAAACTAACACGCAGAATAGTCTTTGATTCTATATAATAAAATATTACCTAAACACAAAGGAAACTTTAAAAATATAAACAGAAATTATTTAATGAAAGTTCTATGTGCCCAATAAATTTATGAGCTTAAATTCTAGTTAATTTATAGGATTAATCACGCTTTTGGAAAGACAACTGGAACGTCTCATCGTGCCGGCGATACTAGAATATGAGGAGATTGCAGGAGTTCTGGGACCTGCTAAAACAGCCGCTCCTTGTCCCCCTTCTGCTGGTCCTTCTCGTCTTAAACACGAACTGGCAAATAATCATGAGTATCTAAAAGTACACGCTGTGGATAAGGCATTAAGGGTAACCATATTCAAGCAAGTGAGTATCGGAAATAATTCATTAGAGTGTAACGTAAACCCGCCTCCTTTTTACCTTCTGGTCTTAAAAACAAATTGGCAAATAATCTCGGATATTTGAATTTACTCGCAATAGATAATGTATTGAGGGTAACCATGTTTAAGGAAGGGAGTATCAAAATAATTTTCTGCCTTTAAAAGTAAGTACGCCTTCTACTAGTTTTAGCAGCCTTGTATGATACTTAGCAAATAATCATAAATATCAGTGACATGTTGAGTATGAAATATAAATATAATTATAATATTAGATTATGCTGATGTGTGTTATTTGGATTTATCCGAGAATTTACTTAACAAACTAGAAACACTACAAAACCTCTGCATTCGGTTTATCTTTGGTCTTCGAAAATATGATCATGTCTCTCAATATCGCACTCGGCTGAAATGGCAACCAATCCGATCGCGCAGAAATTTACATGTTCTTGCTCTCCTGTATTCCATACTTTTTTACCCCCACACACCATCATATTTAAAATCACGCTTTACTTTTACGGAGAGAGATAATCGTTTACAATTGCGCTCGTATGGTGACTTGAAACTTAATACTCCTCATTGTCGGACGATGTGCTATTGGAATTCCTTCACGATTAAAGCTGTGAATTTGTGGAATGATCTTCCACGATTGTTTAGACAATCAGAATCCTTGACTATCCTCAAGAGACGTTTGAAAGAATTTTATCTAAGTAGTGCACAATAATTACGTTTGTATATTTAGATGTGTATGTATGTCTATTAAATCATATATGTATGTATGTATTTATGTAGTCTATATAATTATTTGAATATATGTGTTTATATATGTAAATATATGTATGTGTGTGTACTTGCATTTCTAGTAGTAGAAATTATAGTAGGATGTTTTATTGCACTTACCCAGTAATTTCATGGGCTACTATCTCCAAGGACAAGGTTGTCTGGAGGAGATCGCTTAAAGCGATAAGACCGCCTTTGTGCACTATTATCTAAAATTCTGTTAGTGTTTTCTTTCAAAATCTGTATGTGTGTGTGCAATAAGAATATATAAATAAATAAAAAATAAATACAGCGCGCTCCGTTAGTCGACGAAATACGACTTTACTCGAGCGAATGTTACATAGCCAAACGTGATGGCTCAGTATCGTTCAACGTCCACAAAATAAAGTGCATAGCACACTTGAAGAAGTTGAAGTAAATCAAATAATATTTGGAATGCAAAATAAAAATATTCATCCACTTTGGCTAAAATTCAATTTTATTTTCAGCTTTTCTATTACATCTGCGCCTACAGTCTAAACCACTTGCTATTGCGCAAGGACCTATGCAGTTGGGAAAAGGGAACACAAATCAGGTACAACATTTCGCATCTCGAGACCTGGATTAAAGAGCACCTCGTTGAATATGGACAGAAGAGCGTAAGTTTGACTTTAACCTATCCGAACTTAGGTATCAAAAATTATGCGTGATCTGAAAGGGGCATCAAAAGACCCCATTTCATTTTATTGCCACATGTTATTTGTAAATATTAAAACTACCTAAGCACATAAAACGCTGTACATCTTCGTGAAGCTAATCACACGCTTTTCATCTGTAAAATTACAAAAAATATGATGTCAGCTCTTCTAATACTCAAGTTATAAAATTAATACTCTTACAGGGGGGATTTGAAATCCCCCGCTTCAGAACAGCTCCATGACCTCATGTGTTATGCCATTGAAGACTATGTCATGAGATTAGGTTACAGTAAAGCTTTTTTAAGGGAAACTTTTTGCGTTTCATTTTGTGAGTTCAGAATAAGATTAAGCCGTCATGCGGGGCTATGTAACGTCCGTTCGAATAATTGTTTGTGTCGGCTAAGGAAGCGAGAGAGTTATAGTAAAGGTTTGTATATATATATATATATACGTATTCACTATCCTTACAGGTCCCTAATACAATAGTAAAAAAAACTTGTTCTATCAATTTATCCGTTTATTAACCCTATAGTTTATATTATTTTGCCATATATATAGAACAAAAAATACTCTTATTTCACATTATTAACTTTCATTTTTTTTTGTTTTATGTATTCTATTTTTATTGTGTCTCAAATATAAATTATTTTTATCAGGTCGAAGAGATCCTTAGCGTACTGAAGCCCATAACTCAAGCAGTACAGCTGTTGCAAGCGCGAAAGTCCATGGACGATGTTCGAAGTACCGTCGATATGTGTTCAGATCTTTCTGCTATGCAAGTTTGTAAGGTGAGAACTGACAATGTAATATATAGCATAAACCAAATAACAGCCATACACGGTTATTTTGGTTTAATTTATTCTAATTATGGGCAGCAACTTTAGCACCACCTACTTTATAATTACAATATAATATTATAATTGTATACATTAAGTAACATCCTGTGTGCATAATTAAAATAGTATGTAATTACTATTTAATAAAAGCTTAGTTACATATTATACATATATGTAAACACGCACACACACACACACACACACACGTGTACTTATGTAAATTTGTCTTACTGGGAATCGAAGCCAGAACCTCTGCCAGCTAAACGACTACTTTTTTTGTCGATGGGAAGTGCGTTTACTCATCCCGTCTGTGGTTTCGAAGCCTCGCCTACGAGGGAGGAGAACTCTCAATACCCACTAAGACCCAGCGGGAACTTCGTCAACCGTGAGTGGGGAGCCAGAAGTTCGGTGAGACATTCCTCTCGCCCCCCGGATTCTGCGGGCAAAAAATTTATGTATAGGGTCAGAGCAAACAGAAGACGGAACCTCCGTTTCCTGTTAGCTACTACCCTTCTCAGGGGCTGGAGTATTTCGGCGGCATTCTCCTTTCCTGTGCCTCATTTAGAGAGATGACAGTCTCGCAAAAGTGGCAATTGTTTTCTAGGCCTGCTCACTGACCTGCACATTCACTATATTCCATTTATGATACTTGCCAGTGAGTGAAATAAGCAAGTACTTGCACCATTGCACCACTGACGCCGTCAAATTACTATTTAATTACAGCTCCTCAACATGTACACGCCTGCTGAAGACTATGAAGTGAAAGTAACGAAAGAGTTCATCATCGAAATCCAAAAAGTAATGCAGGAACGAGATGGTCCGCATACCAATAAGAAACCGGTTAGTAGCTCTAATTTAACTGCTATTAGTTCACAATCTCATTCACTCTCTCACATACTATTTTTGTTTTCAGCAAAGTCTGTTAATGGATACCAAAATGATATACGCTGTGCATTTCGACTTTTGCCCGTCAAATATACGTTTAGAAGATATAGAAGTGCCTGAAGTATTGGAGTTGGAAGGATTATTGACGAAGATATAAAAAGCTACGACTAGGTATATACGTTTTTGGATTCCCCAGGGCAAAAGAGTCAAGAGGGGAGAAATGTGTTATCTATCTTTAAAATTATTTTTTCCTTGCGTTATTAAATTACGGTCCTATTTTTGTCTAAAATTGAGTTCGCAGTATTAATGTTGTTATAGTTCGGCGTAAAATATTAGTTAATTATTAAATATAGTATAGTTTATAATAAAATAATATTAATAATATTTTTTCGTAATATCTTTTTGCTAGATATTTATTCTTTATTTGAAAATGACTCAGTCCTAAATAAATAATTTAAATTAAAAAATTCTTTATTCAAGTAGGCCTTTCTAGAACTTTTGAGCCCACAACAAACTCAGAGTGGTATCTTTTTTACCAACATAATTACAATAAAACGGTAATGTATTATATTTAGATCAGCGCAATTCATTCACTCCCATGCTTTTCTATCGTCTAAGTCATCTTTAAAATTATAGTGAGATTTTTCAACTACTTTTCTTTTAACAAAGGATTTAAATTTATTAAGTGACATAATATTCAGATGTTTCGAAAAGTTCCCCGTTTTCACAGGAAATAGGGAAAATCTGATTATAAAAACTACATACTGTTTTTCAAACTTGTCTCCTATATATTATTTGATATCATTATGATAGGAAGGATTCTATCACTATGATATCAAATAAATTTGCCTTATTTTTGTATATCATACCTAATATATATTAAATTTATTAAAAAAAATTTTTTTCGAGTAGTTAAATATTTCTTAATATTTCACGTCGTACGGACAAACGATTTTTGCTGTTATTAATATATATATTTATTGTTGTATTTAAGTTGTTGGTAAGATATACTTGTTAAGTAATAAAACTATACGATTTATAATATTACGATTAATTTAGTCATTTTGTTGTTTTGTTCACTTCTTTCATATTAGGTTTCCTATTTTACAGTATAAACTATTTTCTGTAATTATTTCTGTTCATATGGAAATTAAAATATTCCTTTCGTGCATTTATGACTTGCCATAATATATTGAGAAATTTTATTGTCTGTTATATATTTCCTATGTTATGTCCTGTGCCATTTTCTTGGGTGAATAGAAAAATCATGTTTCTAAGGCCATCCTTGAAGTTGCCCATCCCACCTTCTTTAAAAAAAATTTGGCCATTGTCTGTATAAAATTACAAATAAAAGACGATTAAATAGTAAATTATTTTGCTTTAGAAGTATTTTCTTACGCAAATAATCTTAGTAAAGGTACACATCACATTTTATTGTATTCGAAAATATAAATCTAATTTCCTAAAATTTACGTTTGATAGTTCCATTATGCCAAAAAAAAATTCTGACCAAGTTTTACTTACACGAAAAGATATAGTTTGAAAATGTGAAGTTTGAATTGTTTTTAATGTGAAAATATTTCGCAAATTCCGTTTTTAGCTGACCTCTATTCGGCAAAAGGAATTGAAATGTGGTAGGAATACCTACCAAATTTCAAGTCTCTACGCCTTATGGTTCCAGAGATATCGTGATGAGTCAATAGATACCTCTTATATGTATATTAAGGCGTACAAAGCAAATTTGATAATAGAAGAAACACAATTACGAAAATTGTATAAAAAATATATATCCTTTAAGTTTTAAGTAGTCATTTTTTGGAACTTCTGAAAATATTTTTACCTTTTTCTATTCTTGCTGATTTAAATGACCAATGATAGTAAACGCTCAAGAATTCATTTTTCTTAGGACTGAAGAAGCTTGTGCCCACCTGTGGGACACTAATATGTTAATTATTATATTTAAATACTTATAGATTTCAACGTCTACAAACTTTATCTGTTTCTATCAAATATTGGAAGAAATTTGAGTTCTTTTAGGGTCGGAATCATGCTTTCACCATGATATTATTTCCCTTATTGCTGAAAGTATAACATAGATAAATTATGTTACAAAGAACTATATAACAGCAACAGGCAGCTAAATATTTATGTTAATTTGCCACTTTCTGACATGTCTATAAAAGAACTTGTGTTTTTAACTCTAAACACTGTCAAGTGGATGTGTACCTTTGACAAAAGTTAAAATGAACCAATCATACTTATGAATTACTGAAGCTTTAGTGGTAACAAATAGTAATCTATAAATTAAAAGCCTTATAGAAAAATAGACCAATCACCAATTTAAATAGAGTTTAATATCGCACGTTATAACAGTATACTTCTATATAGCAATAGATGTATTGACCATTTCACATATTTATAGGATTAGCTTATATCTCAGTCTAGTCTGGTACATTTATGAAATATATTGTGTAATAATAGACTTTATATATACTAGAACTATAATTTAACGAACCACATATTCTACTTTTACCCTCGGTTTTGAATGTTGATTCTTATGAGTCCTCCTGAGCTAATAGCGGTGCTATCTTATAAAGCGCTACCTTATATATATATATATATATATATATATATATATATATATATATTCTTTATATTAGATATTTTACTATAAGTAAAATTAATTATTAGAGACATCATACTACATATATTAAACAAAGTATATTGGAGTTTATATATATACATAAAGTTACTTATAAATTGTTGCGATACTCTAATGTTGAAGTCTGTTAAGTTTTATAATTTTCATTTAGAATTAGGCCAATCGTTCCTCATATCAGCTGATCTTTATCGTACGGGGCCTATTCCTATTTAATAGCTACTTAAATCATAATCATATTATTTATATATACATTATCCTCAAATTTAATTAAAAATATTTCTTTTTCAACAAAACTTTTACAATACTTTAGGAACAGATAAATTCAGTCATTTCCTTCTATCATTTCCAATGTACGACTGATGGTGATAATCACGAGCAACTTAAAGTCTAAAGTTACGAGGATTTCTTCGTCACTTTTAGTGAGAAAACCCCACAGCAAACTTAGTCGAGTATCCCTTTTATCATTACTACAATATAATTTTTGTAATAATAATGATAAAAACTCCCAGACTTTTTTTATCGTTTGTGTTTAAAATTTAGTATGATTATTAAATAGTATTCTTTAATAAACTGTCAAAACGCCTTTTGTGAGTATATTGTACATTTCTGACGTTAGTATTTCTGAGTATATTGTGCTTAAAGAAGTATTCAATGTACTTCTTAAAGCCAATAAGAAAATCGTATAATCTATACTTTTATTATCTTACCTCTAGTTAATAAAAAGGTGCTATCCACCATTCAGTAATGACTATTTTTAACACGCCACGCCATGCCACCTAAGGTTTACTTGTACTTAATTTGTTCGTATACTTTTATGATTAGTTTTGACAGATTTTTGTTCTATATTTTTATAATTTTACATATTTATGGCACTCCTTATTTCCATTATATCACCTAAAGGCGCCTAAATTTCATATCTCTACGTTAAATAGTGTAATATTTGTTCTTTTCTTTTAAAACTAAATTCGTATTATTTCTAACTTCCTAGACGGATAGAGAATTGTTCTTCCAGTTTTCGACAATACCTACACCTATTAAATAGTAAATATTACATTGAATGCTTTGAGCAATGACTGGTTTCAGAATAGGTCCAAGGATTTTAAAATTTACATTTAATTTAGGCAAGCTCTATCAGAATTAACACCATTAATATAACTATCGTATACCAAAATGAGCTCGTTAAAGTCGCTATAAATGGACAACTAGGTTAACAATATCTATGCGGAAAGAATTAGATGAAATTATGTTAAGCTTTACACACTTGTTTGTCTCCTTTACACTGCTGTACCTACAATTTTAACTTGTGAAATAATTTTGAATGTAAATTTCTTTTTTATAGTCATAATACTTATATTGAAGCTCTCTATTTGTCCATACATAGCACGCTTCGCTTTTGACATGCTATAATATCACTTTCTATATAAATTTGCTTAACTAACCAATCAGTTTAAGTCTAAAATACACTATCGAAAAGTTAAGATTTAGTTTGTAACCCTTAATGTGTTATGATATCATTGCCATAGTATTATCAACGAACATAAACTTAGTTAAATATACTTAAATTTAGTTTCTAGATCAATTGATTGTTTTTTGTACTTAAATTATTCCTACTTATTTTATTGTTAGTGTGTAAGTATTTTCCTATAAATGTATATTTTCGTTTTGCTATTTCACGTTATTTGTATTTATCAAAATAATTTAAGTAAAGTTATATAATATTATTTTCGTCCTTTTTTATAATTTTTTTCTATTTCTTTAAAAATGTAATCAGTTTTATTCCAGCTTTTTATATAATATAGGTAATTACAAACCCAGTATACATTTTCTTCGAAAAAGGTATTGTATGACGAATTTAAATTATTTTTCATTTAAAGTAATTTATAAGTATTATTCATTGAATATTTCCCCTCTTCCAATGTAAACATTAATGAATAAGGAAATTTGCCCCCTTTAAATATGTACTTATATAAGCCAATATTATAAAAACCTATGAAAAATTACGTTTAGAAATGTTTTATATGTATGCTGTTCTTTGCAATCATTTTAAAATACATATTCACAAATAATAATAATCTACGTGCTTAAATAAAGTACTCGCAACTACATGTCACCTTTATTATATTATTGTTACCAACATATTATGATTAAAAATATATAAGGTATTTTTAGAAGGACGGCCCTGGGATCTATCCAGTTTAGGCCAGAATATTATTAGGTGTTGCTAGTGAAAAATATATAGATACAAATTTATTTATAAAAATGTTACCATTTAGATGCTCATGGCAACTTAGTATTAAGAAGTTTATCAACAATTTATACCAATTGCAAACCTGTTGTTTGTTTCCTTATGTAATATTAAGTGCTAGTATTTCGTGAAAACAAGGTCCTTATATAAACTTCGTAATTTTTATTTATTCATACACTTATCAATGCTCATTATTATTCTGAATCCAATAAAAATCTGTCTTAATATGGCAAACAATTGGTCAAATTTCGGAGATTTATTGTAGCATTTTTGATGTATTATGAATTAATATCTATAATAATTTGGCGTAACTAGATTGTAATTGAAAGATGAATAAACTGGTTCAAATTAATTTTGTATATGAATGAGCTTTCTAGCAATTAGTAATGGTAGAATTGAAATGAAATGAATTTTGTCTTAATTTTCCCATTCAATGGTAAAATGAGTAAAGTCATACCTTAACTAAAAATATTTATTTAAAAAGATTTTAAAAAAAGCATTCTAATTGGACCTCTGTTATTATTAGCCCAATAATATTTGTTCATAATATTGTTAGATATAGACGAATATAATAGGTGTCAACGGCAGTGGAATTGTAGTATATTATCGATGTTGTTGAAAATGTAAAGATATTTAATCTTATAAAAAGAATATTGTTGTACTGAGATATCATATTTTACGCAAAAATCCTAATGTCGCAATACTCCACACCATAATATACAAAAAATTATCGACTTTTTTTTTTTCTAAAACACTATCGTCACAATTATTCCTATAAGGCTATCAAGCGATAAGACCGCCTTTTATGCTCAGCATACTTGTAAATAAAAGAATTGGTCCTCTGTAGGTAAGTCGGTTTAGGGACAATATTTTAACATGATAAGAAAACATTGATGATAAATTGTTCATATAAACAATGGCATTAGGCCGATCGCACCCCTATTTTGCTAGTTCCTTGATTTCGCTTGCACGCTTGGCTCAAGGAGAACGTGATGTTTCATGGATTTTCGTGCTAACCATTATTTATAAAACCAACCATCGATTTATAAAACGTTACATGTCTTTTACATTAATTATTTTACCCTTTAGACCATACGTACCATGATTCGCATTATGACAATGTCAAATTAAAAAAATAGTCTCAACGATTGAGAAAATATAATTTCCTTTATTATTCTCAAGATTTAGGTCAATGAAAGATCTTCAATAAATATAAGTTATAAATCCTTAAATTAAGTTAATTTATTAAAACTTCCAGAAGCCGTGTGAAACAGGAACATTAAGCTTAATAAAAATAAATATAAAATTATATTTAATAATAAAACTATATATAGATCTGTACATTATGGTGTGGTGTACATATTGCAAGTCGGGTGAACTTTTCAAATCAATTAATGTTCAGAGTCATTATAGCATTTATAATACAGAAAATAATCACCATAATGTTTATTTGAAACATTATGGCGTCATAAATAATAATTCGTTTAAAATTAAAATTATATAATCTTGGTTATATATTTCTTTACATAATATTTTCGTAAAATGCATAATATTTTCGTATTTACTTTATCAAAACAGAAATTTTATTTATAATCAGATTAATTATTTATATACTGTTGTGGTAGTACGCCTTATTAATGTACTTAAATTAAAGTAGGAAATGATGTTAATGGTTTATTAATGTAAAACATTAAGCAATAATGAGCATATCTTTGATTGTTGAAGTGTTTATAGTATCTATGGTTGTTTTTGTTTGTCAAACATGACACCAGTTTGCCATAGACAAACTTTACTTTATGATTAATGTATAGAGTACTTTTCTAGGCTGTATAATATCACCTCTTTACTTCAATAACGTAAAGATTCTCAAAGATCATATTTGTTTAAATGCGTTTTTATTTTTCTAAAAACTTGGTTCCTTTTGGTTTTTAATAGAAAACATACAACAATTTGACAAATTTTTTTTTTCCTTACTCCAAGATCAATTTTGGAGATAGTATTGAAGTACAATTCTATTTATTAATTTTATTATACTGTGAAACACCGCCACCCTTATTTATTAAAACTTTTCAGGAATAGTGTCGAATAAGATTACAATTGGTGATTTATCGTTGAATAATACTTTGAGGTTCTATTCTAAAAATATTTTTGTTTTTAATTTTATTTGTTCCTTTAATGGAAAAGCGCCATCATATAATAAACGTTTTTCTTATAATCTATTCAAAGTCTTATACATCATTAAAACTTGAGATGTTTCTAGTTATTTCAAAGTTGC
Source organism: Elymnias hypermnestra (assembly GCA_015832385.1). Taxonomy (NCBI): domain Eukaryota; kingdom Metazoa; phylum Arthropoda; class Insecta; order Lepidoptera; family Nymphalidae; genus Elymnias; species Elymnias hypermnestra. The sequence goes on along the minus strand of JACTOM010000068.1, from coordinate 2,808,986 downwards.
ATTTATTTAAACGATTTGCAAATCAAAATTTTTATATGCTTAAATAATACAGTATTCAAAAAATGATTGCTAACATGTCTGTATTTTAGTATTTTTTATTGTGCCAAGACAGTCCTGCGCTTAAATTTGTAATTCCCTATTAAATTCATTCAATCTAATATGGGCTTTGATATTATATAATAATACTATTTGAAATAATAAATGTGTGCTGTGAATGTTACATTCCGTTAGAAGTTAGGTATAATTTATTATTACAGAAACACATTCAATATTCGTTATTGCAGGTGAATAAATAATGTTAGCGAATTAGTTTGTTTTATTTCTATATTACACTTACTTTATTGAGTTTTAACATACGTGACAAGCTGTATTAAACTATTGCCTTCAAATTCTTTGACCTAAATCCACCCAAAATTCTATTTCATAAAAATATGTCATTCTATATTATTTAGATAAGCAAAGCAAACATATGTTTGTATATACAATTCTCATGTGCGTGTGTATATCTCTCAACTCCTCGTAAACGACTGAACGGATATTGTTGATTTTTTTGTGTGTTTTCGGGTGAAATCGAGAATGATTTAAATTTGGCTTTGATAACGAATTTACCCATATCTCCCTGGAATCTTGAACTACGCGAGTGACACCGCCGAAAGTAACTGCTTTTTTATAAAAATGAGCCACGAGGTTGAAGTCTGGGTATCACTGTTTGTATAATTTGTGAAAGAAAAGCAATTGAATAGGAGCAACTAGTTGGATCTAGATTCTAGAAACCCTTTCCTGAAAGTGAGGAAGTACCTAGCAGTGTAACGTGAATAGGCTGCGTCTTACCAAATGTACGCCATCTGTAAGATATATAAACACTAGCTATCTGCTTAAACACAGTAGCTATAGAGATAATTTGGGGGTTAACTAAAGTTAATGTCACAGTTTCGCATCTACCGGTGAACAAGGCAGGTAACAAGGCAGGTCGTTATAAAATAAAAAAAATATTTCAGGTATTTTACATTCAAGGTATATATAAAAAAATAAATGTAGTGGTAATTTTTTTTTCTTCATAAACGAACAGAGAAAGAAGTATTTATGTAGTAGCAATGAAATTGTATATACTCTGTGGCAATCAGTTTCGCGCGAAATCTTGGCGTGTAGTGACGTGCAAGTAGTTTCTTTACATTTACGCGCGTATGCCATCGTAAATTTTTTATGACATCTGGCTAAAAAGATTAATATTTATAATCTGTGATAAAAGCTTATCGAAAAATTTTGAGTGATATTTAAGGTTGGTTTTGCTCGTCATATAAACATCATATGATTTTATACGTCATTAGTTTAATTGCTATTTTAATGTTCTAAGAAATATATCATCAATCCATCTTCTAAGCAATTAAGGTGTAAAGTATCGTTAGCGTTAACAAAATAGCATACACTATTGTCTTCGAATAAAGAAGCAGAAAATATTATATATATCTTAACTCATAAGGCATATATATGTACATATATACGTCCTCACAAAAATTTTTACTGTATAAGTATTGCCTTTTCAATATATTTGCTCAGACCACTTTACATTACTATTACCTGCACATATACAGATAAGATAACTTGAACGATTTTTCAAAAGTGTTGATTTGTTTAGTGGATTATTTATAGGCATATAAAACATTTCATGTATAACTTATAATAGGTAGGTATACATCGTCTTCGTCTACGTAAGGTTTTCAATTTCGTAAAGTCCTATGAAATTTCCTTCCGACAGCCTCTCTGGCGCAGTGATGTGAGTACTCGCTTTCATAACAGAGATCCCGGATTCGATCCCCGGTAGGGAATTTAGGAAACTGCATTTTTCAATTTGTCTGAGTCTGGTCTTGTGGGAGGCTTAGCCTGTGGCTAGTTATCACTCTGCTAGCAAAGGTCTACGTACCGCGAAGCAAGAGATATGTGTTCTGGTACGATAATGTGTAGAAACCGTAAGAGATGAAATGCCTCCTACCAGATTAGTGCACTTCATTCATCTTAGAATGTATTCCACTTACCATCAGGTGTGATTATAGTCAAGCGCTAACCTGTTAACAATAAAAAAAGCTAAATCAAAATTATGCTCGACGCTGTTGTCTCCTTATGATAAACCCATCAAAATTGGTACGACCATCTCTGAGGTATAGTCAAATACTTATATACTGCCAAGCCAATAAGCACCATAAAAGTAACTTTTACAGATACAGATGAGGGGGAGATCCCTTTATTTATTTCTACCTATATACCTGTATATACTAGCTGTTAATGTCTCGCATAGTTCTCGAGATAAAAAAATATTTCTCGAGCTTAGAAATAAGGGGGAATTTGTTATTTGACACGTCGAATTCGCGATCTACAATTTTCCCAAGTTCAATATCTCCAAACGTTTAGATTAAGTTCAGTCACATACACAAGTACAGAAAAAATTTATATAGTACCTAAGCTATATATAAGCGAATAGCGATCACTCACAAATCCCTTACGATATATTTAGAAATACTCTGATTAACGCGATGTAGTCGCTCACTAAAAACGGAATTTCCCTTACTTCACAGCTTCGGGAAATACAGCGGAAACCAACAAGTTTATTTACATATAAATGATTTATTGGGGTCAAAAATAGTGTTAACGTTATTTTTGATTTTTTTATATATGAGATCATTTTAAATTACAAAAATACTAATAATACATATCCGTTTTCAAAACCAAAACGGATCCACGAGGGAAAACCCGCTTTGATAACATAAAGTAGGTATATTTACGTAATGTGGGTCACGGAAAACATGGTGCGAAATGTTATAGGTAATTTTTTGTTAGTAATATTGCTACAATGAGAAACGAAGATATTGTCCATCATTACTACATAATTCAAATGATAATTGATTGTAATGACGCTTTTATATATACCACACGTTTAGATAGCTTTAATGCCTGACAGGTATTCGTAAACTAAGCAAAACTTCTGTTTCTACTTGCAAGGTTGTTAATAAGCATTCCTTTATAGAATGTACCTATAATATAAAATTCCAAATGTTACTATGTAAACTTTCCTTAATATTATAGAAAAATCAATGTCAAATAGAGATAGAGCAGATCGTCAAAGGGCGATCTACTTATTTAACGGATAGTCGAACTGACAAGCGAAAAGTTTCCGTGACCACGACTCATGTAATTCGGTCGAAATATCAACAAATTATATCAATAAATAATCGTTTATTTGGGAAGGAAGTAAAAGTACATTTAAATTATACTGTGTGCCTAAAAAATATCTTGAAAGGGTGGCGCCTCTGCATAAAGTTGTATTGGGAGGTACTGTAATACAGCGCTGATTTTCAGGGGATCCCTAAGTTATAAAATAAAAGGAAAAAAGAAACAGAAAAAAATGTATAACCAAAAACGACAACGCCCAGACCGGCTCGGCCTATTGACTTAAAACTATTGTTATTGTTATGTATAATTTATCTTCTTTTATACGCAGCTATAGTAGCTTCGAATTCTCTCAATCCGGGCCCACGTGCTCTCTATCCGAACTAGGTAAACACTAGATCACCGAGGCAGATAAATACACAAATATTTACTACTAAAACTATATAAGTAACGCTACGCAAATGCTGACACTGTCACAAAAGGCACTGCATGCCCATCAACATTCAGATAACGTTATTATATATAAGTTAACTGTCTACTTGCTATATATAGCTGACCCAAACATATACGTACATATATATTTTAAGAGCATTTAAGTAAGCGCTTGATATTGAGCTCATCAGAATTAAGGTGATGATCCTGTCTAAGATGAGAACGTACGAGCAGTTTTTTTATTACTGCCGGTTTTTAACAGTAATCCCAGCTTTTGGTAAGTGTACATACAGCCCAAGGTGCAGGCGCGGTAACCTGGTAAGAGGTAATTAACCTCTTATGATCTCGACACGACATCGTAACGGTAACGACATTTTTTTAGCGGTATGTCTTTGCTGGTTATTACCCTAAGAACTGCAGCTGAACTCGTCTAACATTCCAGTCAAATTAGTAAATCCAATTTTCATTCATTCATTCATTCATTTAAATAATATATAGAAAAAAACGATATTTGACGATTCAAAAGTAATGTAATAGGCCTACTTGAATAAAGATATTTTGACTTTGACTTTTTAAATTCGTCCTGCCTTTAATCGAACCGACTCTAAATATAAGAATACAAAGAAATCTAAAACAGAATACGCAATTATTTTTTACTTCTGAGAGCATATTAATATATTTGGAACAGATTGTTTTGAAGGCGGTTCTTTTTTTGTTATTATTTTTATTTATTTTTTTATTTTAAGTGAATCTAAAGTACACTAACAAGTTTTAATATGTGTAAACCTAAAAAACGTGTTGCGCATACGAGGCAGCACCGATTAAATGAAATAACTTTACAAAGTGAAATGTACCACCGCACCCGGGATCGAACCCGCAACCTTATACATTAAGGGTCGGTTATGTTGCCACCCCGCTATCGACAGTCTTTTATATGGTAATCGAGCACATCACTAATACCCAAAAGTTTCCCTTCCCCAGACTTTGTTACCACCGCTTTACACGTAATATACCTTATAATATTGCAATGCAGCAACGAACGTAAGGTCATTGCCATTTTATTACAAACAGTTATATATTCTGTCATAAATCGCACTCTCACTGTATGCCGTTGAGGAGTTCCATTGATCATCATAGTTCACTACGACAATCACTTGACCATACTGACGTTACGATAGGTGACTCAAATATCCGGAGAGCTTATAAAAGATTCTGCCGAGTATGATTAATTTGCTCCTAAGATTTGAAGAGTTACGGTACTTTCTCAGAGATCCCATGATCAGTACCTAACCAAACTATCACCAAATAACCCTTGAAGTATATCCTTTCCAATAAAAAATAATCATCGAAATCGGTTGGCGCGATCTTCATTTATTCGTCCATTTGTCGCGCCCATGCTTAATGCAAATTTAACACATCCGGTTTTCTCATCACCCAATCGAAAGTTATGAGGTAACATTTATAAAAAAAAATACAGACGAATTGATAACCTCCTCTTTTTTTTGAAGTCGGTTAAAAATGTATGGGAATGACGTTTAAATTTTCGCTGTTTTAATATGTATCGTAATTCCCAACGGCACAAATTTTCGTTAACAAATCTGTAAAATCAAGTAATTAGCAAAACGCACCTTGAAAGTAGTTTTCTTAGTGAAGTAAATAGAAATTGTTATCATATTTGGTGAAAACAAAGATATCAGGACAATGCGGCACATAACCGTGTCAATGTTTAATTATTATGGAAATATGTGATTCATACAACGATGTGTTGAAAATTTGCGTAAACACTCTAGTTTGCAAGGTTAATTGTAAACTTTATACATAAATTCAGCTTCCTTATTTTTATTGTTAGGCCATGATGGCCTAGTGGTGACACATGTGGAGTCTTATTCAAAGAAGTCGCATGTTCAAATCCAGGGTAGATACTTACGTACTTAACTGTTGTTTAAAATTCATCACTGCGTTTTTTGATGAAAAAAACATCGTGGTGAAATCCGGACAACCTTGTTGCATTTCTATGTTATGTATAGTCTGCCAACCCGCAATGGAGCAGCGTCGTGGGTCTATGTTATAAAAACTTTCCTATAAAGGAGGCATGTTTTCATCAGTGGAACATTAATTACCAGTCACTTACTTTTTACTTTGTTTCATGATACAAGCCGATACATATAATAATAGTTTTTCTATTCGTGTATTATAACCTGCAGAAGTTTTCACGGGAATATGAAATTCACATTAGTAATATCAGATGAGGTGTAAAGCAGTGAAGCCTAATTTAGATTTTTCAACAATATGCCGTCTTGTTCATAGTGGGATGATGAAACTTTATTAATAGTTGGACAATGTTTTTGTCCATTTTTAGCTTCATGTTGCATAACTCGTTAATATAGATCAAAAACAAGGTTTGGCCTAAAATACTTCCTTGTGGGACTCCGTATGTTAAGTCAGTTACATTACTAGTAAACTGAGCGAGTGTAACTCTTTGTTTTCGTTGTTCCAAGTAATCTTTGAATAATTTCAACGGGGTTTCTCTAATACCTATTTGTTCCAGCTTCTTCACTAATAGAGGGACAGAAACAGTGTCAAATGCTTCTTTTAAATCCAAGAAAGCACAGATACACTTCATTCCTTGATCAACTTGTTTAACTACCAACTTACTCTGTCTAAATCCAAATCGGTTTTAAAATTAAATTATATTTGTCAAGATAGCTAATAATCCTTTTGTTTAAACATTTTTCACTATCTTTGATAAAGCTGGTAAGATAGTTATTGGTCGGTAATTATTGACATTGTTCTGTTAACACCCTAGTGAATGGTCGTAATTATAGTTTGCTTTAATAGAGATTAATTCGACGATCAAAATATTAAGATATTTTAAGTTTTGGTTTGTGGTCAAAGCTGCACCTGCGAAATATTTGTAGCTAGACCCGAATTATTTGCGTTGTAGACTATTATTGACAAACCTGAAATGTTCTCGTGAATACCTTAGTACACAAACCTGTCTATATGATTATTTATAACTTTAACTCCCAATTACAATTCCGGCAAAAATCAATCCAGTCGTTTTGTAGTTTAACATTAATAGGCGATAACAGACATTTTCGGGGGTAGTTATAACGGCACAAAATGCCAATGTATATAATAATAATTGTTGATAACAAGGCTTTCTTTCAATGTGTTTTTATATTTGTCAGGAACAAACAGGTGAACAGTTTCTTTTAACTAATCGTATATACAATTAATCCTCTATTTATTATAAAGAATTGAAAAAAAAAAAACAAGAATATATATATTTTTAAGTTACCATTCACACATTAAGAGTACATATTAGGCATCGAGATTCAAAGCATATAATAAATATTAACGAATTGAAAATTTAAAATACAGCTCTATGTGCGTCGGTTCCTCTTTAAAGACTGTGTCACGATAAACTGTGTATTTATTCAGCGCATATGTTTCCGCAATAATTACCTATAATTTTACGAGCTTAAAGAATACGAAAAATAAGTATATGCACACTGTTTCATCATATTTTTGACCATTGTAACGTAATAGCATATTTATGGATTACGTCGATCGTACATGTATTGTGTTTTTGGAGAAACCATTTGAAAGTTTAGCTACCATCTTGGACTGTATTCTTTAAGTGAATCATACTGTTATAGCGAATTTGACAGCAATATATTTCTTTTTACAATGATAAGTCAAAGTCAAAAATATCTTTATTCAAGCAGGCCTATTACAGCACTTTTGAATAGTCAAATATCGTTTTTGTATATATTAATTAAATGAATGACTGATGATAACATTAAGGACGACTTACAATCTAAAGTTACGAGGGTTCCTTCGCGCCCTGATCTGAGAAGAGCCCACAACAAACTCAGTCGGGTGTACTTTTTTTTTTTTTTGTTATCATCATTACAATATTTAATTTAAAAATATTCTATATCTATATATATATAGAGCAATTCATTCACTCCCACGCTTTTTTGTCTTCTAAGTATTCTTTCAAATTATAGAATGATTTCTCAATTAGTTTTCTTTTAATAAAAGATTTAAATTTATTAAGGGACATCTTTGTAACTTCTTCTGGTAGCTTCTTGTAGCAACGTAACCGTATACAGTTACCCTTGAATGACTTGTCAATTTTATGTAGCCTACTAGAATTTACAGCAATTTTATTTTTATTTCTTAAGTTATACGTACAACAAGTTTTCTAATATATATACGCCGTGAAAGGTCATTATTTTCACTGCTCTGAATTTGTTTCTTAGCGACTCTCTTAGACCCATATTGTAGATCGCACGAACAGCTCTTTTCTGCAGTACAAATATTGCATCTATATCAGCAGCATTACCCCAAAGTAAAATACCATATGACATAATGCTGTGAAAGTAATTGAAATAGACCAGTCTGGCAATTTCAACGTCCGTAAGACGGCGAACTTTTTTAAGCACGTAAACCACAGAGGTGAGCCGGTTTGATAGATCTCTTATATGGGGCCCCCCACTGTAGTTTACTATCTAACGTAATGCCTAAAAACGGTACTATATATCAGATCAAGTTCCTCATTATTAAGTTTAACAATAGTTTTCACTTGCTTTACGTTTGGCAATGTGAATTTAATACATTTTGTTTCTTTCCCATTCATTAATAAATTGTTTGCTTTAAACCATTGTACTAGTTTATGGAGCGAGTTGTTTACGTCGTCAAAATCTGTTCGTTTTCGATTAACTTTGAATATTAGAGAAGTGTCATCAGCAAACAAAACTATCTCATGTCCGTCCTTGAAAAAGTAAGGAAGGTTATTAATGTACATGAGGAACAATAACGACCCTAATATGGAACCCTGTGCGGCACCTAGTTTCGTTAAAGACCCTTCTGAAAGTTTTCCATTAACATAGACCTTTTGTGTTCTATTAGTTACATAGGAACTCATCAGGTCTATTGCTGCGTATGTGATGCCATAGTGATGTAATTTCCCGATCAGAGACATAATCGAAGGCCTTAGACAAATCACAGTAAACACCAAGCGCGTCTCGTGATTCCTCCCAGGCCACGTAAATATTATGTAATAACTGTACACCAGCATCGGTTGTTGAATGAGCTCGGGTAAATGCAAATTGCTTACTGTGTAATAGATTATATTTTTGAAAATGTTGTAGCAATTGTTGCGATGTTGTTTTTTGAAAAGTTGGAAGAACCGATATTGGTCTAAAGTTAGAGCGGTCTGAAGTACTGCCCGACTTAAACATTGGTATAATTTTACTGTACTTCATTAAGTCAGGAAATACACCCCCATCTACACAGTTATATGTACAGATAATACATAGCGTACCTATATACATTACTAGTAGGCATGTAGATATTCAAGTTTCATTATAGAATCCACGTTATTAACAGATTAATTTATCATGGTATCAGTGTTATAAACACTTCAAAACAATCCGGCTAATCTGGATATCAAAAGAACTAACAATAAATTTTAATCTATCTGCATTAGAATCCTGGACTATCGGAACAAAGCCTTGGCAACTAATATGTAATAATAACAAGTTGTGTGATCTTTCGATATTTGCCAAATTTAGAACTAGGACTTTAGCTAAAATTAAAAGACGCATATTTTTTAATTTTGATTGAAATAAAAGCTTCAAATAGATTTATCTACTGAAAGCTGTATTCCATTAACATCAGGACAGTCTTTTAACTTAAAAAGATATGTCTTAAATTCAAACTAACATTATCTAATTGTAAAGAAATCATTTAAAATAACCATAGAAAAACTAATTAGATAGTTTTGTAACAAGTGACGAAATAAACAGCATGATAAAACTGCGGCCTCAAGATAAAATAATAATACAAAACAATAAAACTTAAGCCAATTATTTCAGCAATATTAAGATAATTTGATAATGTCAATGATAAGTGTAAATCGCCGAGTATTTCTCATTAATAACGCGTAATTGCGAAACTTGGTTATTAGGACAGAATATGAGACCTAGATATGTGGTACCTGTACGTGAAAAATTAATGCAAAAAAAATTCGTGCTTCCTTTTTTGACGTGATAACATCTTATAAATCGATGAGTGTCGGATACACGCAGAAAGCAGCATGCCTCATTGTCACTTTCCGCCTGAACCTAGTGTGCAAGCGATAGCGTGAAACAAGCGATAGAGTGGAGCGATCAGCTTAAACGTTCGGCTCGTGACGCATCTAATCTCTCTTCTACTCCATCGGTCGGTTCGAGTAGTTCCCAATCTGTTATCAATGTTTTCTTATGATGTCATCACGTAAAATTATGGCCCGTACACCGACTTTATAGACAACGATTTTTTTTTATTGCTCTTAACTTAGTTCTATACTGTAATTTTACTCCTGTAAGTGATAATGCAGTCTAAGATAAAAGCGCACTAACTTAGTAACTTACCTCTTATGGGTTCTACATAGCACCGTAGTGAAGTCTCCGACTAGTTTTGACTCGGGCTAATTAAATCTATTTCCTAAATTTACCTTGCCGGGAATCGAAGCATGGAAGTCTGCTAGCGAAGCGAATACTCGCACCTTTGCGTCAGTAAAACTGCCAAATAAAGCTGCGCAATCAAGAATGAGCTCACTTCTAAATTAGTATAATATAGTGAATTCTTTTGTCACATCCATACATTCAGGTAGACATTTCAAACCGGTTTCAGTTTTTACAATATGTAGAAACTTTCCAAGAGGCATTCGGCGAAGTAACTGTATTTTCCACATAACGATCGTTATGCTCTTTTCGTATTCGCAATCTCAATTAAGGCCCAATAACTTGTCTATTTCAATGATAATAAAATATGAATACTTGTATCTTTCGCATTTTTTTTTAATAGTTATTAAATATAGAATTGGAAATAAATCACGCTTCAGATCTAAACTAACTCCCAAAATGGTGTATTTCGCTTATTATTTTGTTACGGGGTAAGGCAGCGGACATTGAAACTATAATTATTTTACAAAAAAAGAGCACTTACATATATCAATTAGTATTTCGTGCTTTTCTAAGATATAAATTCAAAGAAACATCAATTCTCACAGTACCGTCGCAATATACATTGAATAATAATTTTATATATCCGTAATAATATTTACTTATGCAGCAAAAAAAGGGAAATACCCTATTTTAATACTAGAAATAAAAACAAACTTGTAATCCCATATTTTAGAGTGACGAAGGTTCAAAAATAGTTTGTCGGGTTGAGCATACGCATTTTTATTAAGATACCGCATCAGTTTCAGACTTGCCTCCGCAAAATTTTAAGAAATATGTCAACAAAATCTTTTTACAATTATAATTTTGAAGATTATTTAAGCGATAATTATGTTTGGGCTTGATTCCAGTTGCACATAGAAGCAAAATATTTTTTTGTAGGTTATAGATTTGTTACCAACGGACAAACTTCTTACGATTCAAAAGTGCTTTTTAAACCTACTTGAATAGATAATATTTTAATTTGATTTGACTATCTTACGATTCGGATAGTCTGTTTCAATGTGATGTAGGTTAGGAATCGGTTATTTTTCGTGATACTTTGTTCACAATGTTACTCCTTAATATGATACTGATCATGTTAGCTTTTTGAATTGTCTCTATGAATGTATATGTGGAAAGTATCAAATATAGGCAACTGGCAAGTATATATATATATTTATTTATTAGGGTTACCAATAGATTATACACTATACTGAGCTTAAAAGAATAACAAATAAGTATATTTATGGTGTAAATCCATTTACAGGAAAACCAGCATGCGTTTTTAATTGCAACTAAACAATGTAAACATGAGAGTAGTAAATTACACTGATGTGATGTCAAAGTTACAATGAAAAAGGAAAATCTATATCTAAATTTTGTAAATAAAAACATAAATAGAATGGTACATTATGTGGGTCTTTATCTACATCACGCACATCTTAATTGATGCAATAATTTCTTGTAATCTTGAAGGGTGGAGGAGTGGATGTCAACACGAGTAGTTTTGAAGAGCTCATTGTGTTCATATCTATGGATTATGAATTTTTTTTTTGTTTAAATAAACTGAATTTAAGACCAACATTAGTAAAACTGAACAAAACTTAAATAAAAAACGACATTGTTTTAACCTTGAGAGCTCGCGACCGTAACGCATATTGATGAAACGATTTTATAATCTGTCCATCTTTTTGATGATCTATATGTAGTGACACAGGTATCTTAATACCTACTAGAAAATCTCAACCTATAAAGACAAACTATTTTTATTATGTACTAAATGAAATTAAATATTTTATAATAAGGCATCTAATTTCACTTACTGCGACATATCGATTTTATAATGACTAATTTACGTAATATAATTCCTAGTATTATAGAAAGATACAGCTTAGGATTTTCCTTATTTAATTTAGACATATCTCATTTTGCTTTGGCGAAATAATTAAAATTTTTTATCATCAAACAGTCATCGCTTATCGCTATAAGTTAAAACAGTCTAAGAAGCCCGCTAATCTGGTAAGAGATAATTTTACCTCTTAAGGTTTCTAAAGAGCATCATACCGGAAAACAAATCTCTTGCTTCAGGGTATGTCGTTGCTGGAAAGGTTGAAACTAGCCACTGCGCAAAGTCTCGCTAAATTTGCCCAACCGGGGATCGAATCAAGGACTCCTGCTACCAAAGTGAGTTCAAGCAACACTGCGCCAGCGAGGCTGTTAAAATGGTGCGACTTCTTCCAAGGCAATGATACATACACACTTAGGATTTTAAAACGTGAATTTCTTTAATTATTTGGTATATATGCCTTATAATAACTGCTTAAGATTATTTTTTCTCTCATTATGTCATTGAGATATTTTTTTGTAGCAAAATAGCTTCTACTCCACTATATGAAACAATGACATGCACTTCGTAGTTTATTTAATTTAAATTCATATTACTTTTTAAGGCATATAGAAAAATCCAAGTTACCTTGTTTATTCACGTACAACAACTCAAACGGTTTTAATATTATTTTACAAATATTTGTTGCGAGTTAAAATGTTACCCATTATTAATGAATTTACTTAATAATGACTTCTGTCATCTGACTTCTCACAAAAAGAATAGTGGAGTGGGTTACTGAGTTATCAATTATCTTTAATTATTATCAATTTACAACAGTTATTCGTAATGTTTTCTTGTGTCGTGACGTTTGCTGAGTTTTATTTCCTTACACATTATCTTCAATTAAACCTGAGCTATACATAATTTCATAATTAATTGGTTTTCGTATTTTCATGCTTGAAAATATTTTGTTCAAGCTTGTATAGTTAAGTGATATATTAAGTTTAAAAGGAGTTGACATAAATAATTGAAGGTAAAAATTAATGGTTGTTATTTTAAATTTAAAATATTGTTTAAAGAAGATTTAAAGAATTTATTTCCCAACAAATTTACAAAAAACAAATGATTTTTTTCCGTATTTCTCGTATTTTATTGTAATTTTTCCAAATCACATTTGTCAAGGTTTTACTGAAACTGTTAGAACTATTAATTATTTATTTAATTAGTTATGTATATTAAAATAACAACTGCCTCATTGGTGTAGTGGTTAGCATGTTCGACTACAGACATGAGGTCCTGGGTTCGAGTCCCGGGTCGGGCCAATTCAAAAATCAATACTGAGTTTTCTATTAACATTTTCTAAATATTTGCCCTAAGTTGAGAAGTTGGCGGTGTGATCCACCCCCGTGCCTCGGAGAGCACGTTAAGCCGTCGGTTCTGCGCCTGATTATTCTCCGGTCGTGTCGGATTCCCGTCACATCGGACTATGAGAGTGAAGGAATAGAGAGTACACTTGTTGTGTACTATGCCTGCCAATCCGCAGTGGAGCAGCGTGGTGGGTCTATGCTCTAAAAAAACCCTCGCTTCTTGGAGTGAGGAGGCCTGTGCTCAGCAGTGGGACGTTAGTGGGCTGCTGCTACTGCTACTACTACTACTACTATTAAAATAACTAATTCGATCGATTCAGATGTGATTACAAGAAATACCGCAGAAACTAATTATAAAAGTCCCTTTTCCTATATTAATTGAATACACAGATAATACAGTTTATTGTTGAAATTTCCTTATGTTTAGGTTTAGCTTTACTATGTTAAGCCGTCGAGTCTGTATCTTATCTCTCTCTGGCTGTGCTGGACTATCGCTATATGGCATTACAAGTGGGTAAAGGAGAGTACACGAATAGATCTGTAGACGTAAGTTTGTTGTAGTAACATTCAACTTATGGGCCTAGGTTTATAGCATATTGTTACATTGCGAATTAGCTTTAACATAACTCAGAATTATTTTCTGCGTTTCGTTTTTATCTTTTCTCTTATGTTATCGTTCACTGGAAAGCGAATTCCAATTCAAAAATCGATATTGAGTTTACTGTTAAGTAATTCTCAGTGTTTGCCTGAAATTGGGAAGTTGGCGTCTTGCTTCAGCTTGGTGCCTTGGAGAGCACATTAAGACGTTGCGTCGGTTCTGCGCCAGAACTCTCTCCGATATTGCCGGAGAGTGGAGGACCGAAAGAGAGCACTTGTTTTAGGGCATACATTTGTGTACTATGCCTACCAACCCGCAGTGCAACAGCGTGATGGTTTTAACAATCCTGAGCCCAGCTGTGCGACGTTATTGGGCTGCTTACCACTGGCAAGCAGATTGATTGAGAGCACGTAATTCACTAACACTTGCCGTCGCAATAAAAAATATTCTAAAGCAATGACATAACGTTACAAAATAGACATTTAAAATTCGACTAGCGACTAACTAGGTTAACTATATCTAAATGTAAAATCCATAATTGGCTTTTAATTACTGTTAGTTATGTTATATATTCATTTTTGTTCAGAATTTGAGTTCAAGAGGTGATTTTGTGAAAATTAGACATGCTTCTTAAAAGAACAGTGTACTTTTTATATAACTTTTCATGTCCAGCGACTTACGATGAGATTGAATGTTTTAAAAAATATAGGCTATTTTCCTATTATCTCATCATCTATTATTGTGGCCTGAATTTCAAGATCAGTTACAATTAAAAGATAACAGCTACCAATTCTATTGTTTGATAAGATTATATTAAAAGATAAATTTAAATATCAAAATGCAGCGCTGATATTTATCATAAGCCTTTCGACAGACAAAACGACCCGACCTTAAACGTTTAGTAAGACTAATGCAATAATTTCTTAGGTCTACAAGGCCTATATTAATAAAACGATTGCCTTACTCGATTTCCTTGTCTGATTTCTGAACGCTTGTGTCGATTGGTGTTAGTGTCCTGAGAAAAAAGAGTCAAATGAGTTTCTTATCGGTATCTTCTCGGCAAAATTAACTTTCCCAAACGGTAATAGATTTGCTACCAACCGAGAGACGTAATTATGATTATTGAGCAATAATAACGTATATTTTGATTTTGTTTTGTCTAAACCGTGACAATATTTCAGAAAGATTTTACTAAGCGAAGGAAAATTAAATATCATTAACTTCTGTATGGACTGAATTGCTGTCAAAGAATTCTACGATTTAATCGTGTATAATATATGGATTGTCATTTTAAAAAATAATTAAAGGGCATGCGTACAAAGTACACATGTTAGAAGTAAAACTTCTTTGGCACAAAAATTACTTGTCTTGTTCAAAAAAGTCTTGTTTATATTTATACAAATATAAATCTTTAGATTTCAGAGACTTATACGGAGGGAAAAAGGAAGATATGTTAGGAATTATGAATTTAATTGTCATTAAAATATTAAAATTGCTGAAAATTTTTTCGAAATCTCAAATGACGAATTGTAAATAAAAGTGCAACCTATTTTGTTTTTGATTTTATAATTTAGAAAAGTGATTTATAGTTAAGTTATATTTTATGAATGATAGTGATTTAAATTATTTAATAACAAGTGGAAAATAATATGCCACATCTTAAGTGTAAATAAATGTTAAAACTACCTAATTTTAATATTTACAAAAAATGCTGCACAGTTTCGTGACGCTAATCACGCGTTTCATACGTTAAATTTTACCCTTTAAGAAGTTTCACTTCAAAATTTTATATAATATCAATGAAGTTAATTAAGTCTTCAGAAAATTGTATTACGATATTATAATATAAAGGTAAACAACAGCCTATTAAAGTTCTACTCTTGAGCACAGACCTCTTAATTTGTTGGAAAAAAAGAGTTTTAGACCCACCACGCTTCACCAATACGAGTTGACACATATCTCGGGATATGCAGGTTTCCTCACAATGTTTTCTTTGACCGAAATGGTAATCGATGATTAGAAAAAAAAAATCAAGCACGTCATTTTCTTTTTATAAATATAAACTTAAAAACACATATTTTATGAATTCCAGTCGAAGCCAAAAAAAATAATTGAAACTTGATGAGAACAAGATTTAAAAAATATATCGTATTTTATAATTTAATGGCAGGTCGTATCAAAAACAGGTCTATAAGGTTTAATGTCTTTAGAAATCCTTGATCTTACAAAATATTTTATCCATTTTCAGATATGATCGTGTCGCAGATTTAATATGTTGAGACAATGAAATTAAAGTGAAATAAAAGTGATCAAATGAAAAAATAGTTTTGAATATCTAAAATGTGTCAATTGGTAGTTTAAATAACATTTTTTTTTTTGTAATCAAAAGGTGAAATCTTAACAAGATGGCCACCGAAGATATAAGGAAAAGAAATACGGTAAGTTTTTATTGTAATACTCGATTATTTTAAATTTTCAAACTATAATATTTTAGTGATAATGTTATTAAAGATTTGTTTTTTTTATTGCTAACAGATTAGGGCATGACTATGATCATACCTGATGGTAAGTGATGATACAGTCTAAGATGGAAGCGCGCTAATGTGGTAAATTTTTTTTAATGGTTTCTACACAGCATAATCGCGATCCTGAAGTGGCAACGGGCGGGGAACATAGTCCGAAAGACCGATGGACGTTGTGGATCGAAGGTGCTGGAGTGGCGACCCCGCACCGGACGGCGCAGTGTAAGCAGACCCCCACAAGGTGGACCGATGATATAAAGAGGGTCGTCGGGAGCCGCTGGAGCCAGACGGCGCAAGATCGGGCCTTGTGGACGTCATTACGTGAGACCTATGTCCAGCAGAGGATGTCCATCGGTTGAATGGACGACGACGACGACACAGCATCGTACTTTTACGCAAATATCTTTGCTTGGCGTTACGTCTTTTCTGGTAGATACTACCCACAGCTTAGGCCTCCCGTCAGGCCAGATTCCAGCAAATTAGAAAATGCAATTACCTACATTTTCAACACTAAAATTGTTTCTGAATCTATCTGACCGGTTTCATAAAAAAGTTAGTAATGCGAAGATAGTTTTAGACCGCTAAACTCATTCAATTTTATTCTATTCGCGATTGATTACATTGTAGGCAAAGTCCTTTCGCAAAAAGTCGGTCAATAAGTATGGATTTCCCTAAATACTCATTGTTCTTAAACTCAAATCATTATATGTACGATGCTAAAAAACTGAGTATGTTTATGATGATCAAAACCCAAACTGATTGTATAGTACTGACTTTTCTAGAACAGGTCTCCGGTAGGGATAATTTAGATAATTGCATTTCCTACTTTGTCTGAGTCTGGAATGGTGGGAGGCTTCGTCAAGGACTAGTGACCACCATACAAGCAAAGACGTACCGTCAAGCAAGGAGATTTGTGTTACAGTACGATACTGTGTAGAAATCATAGAGGTAAATTGCCTCTTACCAGTTTATCGCGTTACCATCTTAGACAGTATCATCACTTACCATCAGTTGTGATTACAGACAAGCGCTAACCTGTCAGCAATAAAAAAGTTATATTTAATTTGATCTTTTCTCTTTACTAAACTCGAAGTAGATAAAATTACTGGACAGGAATCTATTTCGATTAAATGTGTTAAGTTTACAGTCTTGTGAAACAACTGTCCAGTCAAAGGCATTTGCGAAATGCTTCTCGTAAATATTTATTAATACTTAGAAACCTATATACAGATCTACGTTTTATACAGCAGGTAAACACGTTTACTTCATAATATCTTTAAAGTTATCGATACGAATATCCGTATATATATAATTCGGTAATAAAGATAAATTTAAGTATCATATCTATAGATCGCAAAACTTTATCTAGATTTCAGAAGGGGTTTTTTGTATTTTTACAATAATAGCTAAATCTGGCTGTGCATACCTGTGGCTTTCTATTGATCATATCTCTTCAAATTTCTTTTAAATTTGATAAACAGGTCCTGAAACGTCACGTCTTTTATTAGAAGTTATTAGAAATTATTCTTGCTTAAGTGTCAAGTGTCTTCGTCGAAATCAGAAGGTTTATGTGGATGAAATTTTAATTATTCATGTGATTCCATGTAACACATATACATAGTGTATATATCACATCGCGATGATGCGATATTCATTATATATATGTACAGTGTATGTATATCACTTTGAGGGACGATGAATTCCGAAACTATACGTCCTAATTAGATGTTTTGTTTTTTCATTTTACTAGATATTGGATGGTTTTTATTTTAATTTATAATGAAGACAAAATATATTTTTTATTTTAAAAATCAAACTCAAACTTAAAATATCTTTATTCAAGTGGGCCTATTACAGCACTTTGAATCGTCAAATATAATATTTTTTTTACACACTAATTCTCATTTACGACTGATGATGGTATCAAAGAACGACTTAAAATCTAAAGTTACGAGGGTTCCTTCGCGCCCTATCCTGAGAAAACAAACAAACTCAATGGGCTATATATATATAAGAGATCAGACTCATCACATAAGGCGTAGACACTTGAAATTTGGTAAGTATATGACTTTGCCGAGTAGGTGTCAGCTAAGGACGGATTTTACGAAATTCCTCTCGCAAGGGGGTTGCCGGGGTGTTAACTATTGACTCATTACATAATGCGTAGACTTGAAATTTGGTAGGAATATTCCTTTTCCCGAGTAGAGCTCAGCTAAGAACGGATTTTACAAAATTTCACACGCAAGGGGGGTTGCGGGGGTGTTAACTATTGACTCATCACGATATCTCTGGAAGCAAAAGGCGTAGAGACTTGAAATTTGGTAGGAAAATTCCTTTTGCCATTAAATCCTTTGAAAATTAATGAAAATGCTACCCAAAAAAAATACCACGCAGACGAAGTCGTGGGTTCAGCTAGTTATATATAAATTTAAATTAGAGCAATTAGTTTACTTTCTATCGTCTGAGTAATCTTGCAACTTACAGTATGATTTTTCAATCAACTTCTTTTTAATAAAGACCTTGAATTTATTAAGTGACGTCTCTAGAACATCTTGTGAGAGTTTATTATAGAAACTTATACAGTTAATTATTTTTTAAACCGAACGGTCTTTGTTCTCTGTTCGACGGTCTTTCAGTTTCACTAATTAGGGAATTATTAGAAAATATTCTTACTTAACTGTCAAATAACCGGCAAAATCAAAAGGTTTGTGATGTACAAATTTAAAATTCCTACAATATTAAATCACGTTCTCATTGTTATACCTTTTGTTCCAACTTTGAATGCACATCCAATTGCAGTTTTTTTTTATACTTATGATAGATGACACTTGATATATAATATAGTTTTCTATAATATTATTTCACTAGCTGTTCTCCGCGGTGTTACCCGAGTAGTTTTTGTTCCCTTGGGATAAAGGAAAACCCGTTATTAGTAAGTTTATATACGAAAGGAACATGTATGACGAATGTCAAAGAAAAGTGTTCATGATAAAGGAAATCTCTTAATAAATTTTGCTTATATCCGAATCCCGTGAGAATATAGGGAAACACGGTCTCTTAGTAAGAGACTACGATGCGAGAAGTTAATATTTGTCGAATTTCAAGTCAATCTGGTAAATATTTTTGGAGATCTCGCAGTAAGTGGTCCTTCTTCACTTATATATCCAGACCTCGAGGGATTATGGGTAAACTCGTTCTTATTGAGCCTCTACGTTGTCTACGTGAAAAAGTAGATTATGTCCTTTCTCAGGCTCCAGACTATCTGTGTACCAGATTTCACGTTAATCGGTTCATTAGTTTTGCCGTGAAAGCGCGACAGACGGACAAAATTTCTTTCACATTTATAATATTAGTAAGATTTTGTTAAATTTATTTAGCAAAAAAATTAACAGCGCCATTTATTGATATGTCACGATAAAGGTTTAAAGATTTATTTTTACGAAATGCTACATGACATTGGTTTTAACTAAGATTTTTTTATATATTACTTCGCAAATATATGCTTATCTAAGGTTGCCTAAAAGATTAATATATTACTTAAATTGTCTTAAATAAAATTGTGATAAACCTTAATAAAATGTGCATATTTAAGGCATGTATTCTTAATTAGCATGTACGTGTATAAAGATGAGGAAAAAGTGTTTTTTTATAAATATTTTCCACAGTATAGCGTCATTACTGTATCTTTTCAAGATAAAACCTCTGTTGCAAATTATTCCAGTCACGTATAAACGACAATAAAATATGTAAAAACAAGGTAAATGAACATCAATGTCTGAAGCGATGCGTTAAATTTATTATTATATTCTGTAAAGTCCTTGTAAAGATGAATATACAATTAATTTTTCGTTATTGTCTATCTATGCCTTTAAGGTTGTTTGAAAGGGATTACAAAACGATGAGACCGCTGTTTGTTGGATCACAATTTTATATAAATTTTATTGTATTCTTCTAGGACTGACTGTGTTCTCAACTGATGATAAGTGATGATACTATTCATGGTGGAATTTCAGTAACCTGGTAATAGTTTATTTATCTCTAATGGTTTCTACACAGTAACCCAACACCCAACCCTCTGTTGGCCAAGCAAATACCTGCGTCAACCAGGCCGTCAAGAAGGAAGGGGGATGTGCCCCATATTCCCACGAGATCGGGATTTACGCAGCTGGCGCCGCATGGACCAGCTAGTATCTTATAAAAATAGTTCAGTCTTTTTAACATTTATTGAACCTATTTAAACGATAGACAATTATTATTTGACAAAGTTATGATAAAATGTTTTTATGTCCAAAAAAAGTCAACTGACTGTTTCTTTTGCGATATAGACTGCCTCGTTGTTCTACTAGTTAGCATGTTCGACTACAGACATGAGGTCCTGGGTTTGAGTCCCGGGTCGTACCAAATAAGAAATCGATATTGAATTCTCTATTAAAATTTTCTCAATAGGAAGTTGGCGGTGTGCTCCACCCCCGTACCTCGGAGAACACGTTAAACCGTTGGTCTTGCGCCTGATCTCTCTCCAGTCGTGTCGGAAAGCCGTCATCCCTGTATGCTGTAAAAACCCTCTCTCGTATAAGTGAAGGTGGCTGTGCCCAGCAGTTGGACGTTGATGGGCTACTACTTACTTTACTTGATGGCCATATAATCTGAAGAAATAATGAACCGTTCATCCTATAAAGAAAAAAACAATATTCTTAGTGTTTACTCAAAATTCAGTGCGAAACTGTTGTAGTTGAGAAACCGATAAATTTTATTTCCACACCGTAGGATTGCCTTATTTGTCAGAACGATGTTTTTAAAACAATATTGTTTTATTTTTTATTATTAGAAAACAAGTTTGTTGTGTAAACAATCAACACTGATACAAAATCAATTCATAAATATTATAAAAATATAGTACTCTCGTTTCATAGAGACTTCAGTTCGTGTAATCAGTCCGTGCTAGTTGGATTTATAGCGTTTAATATTTCAAACATAAATCTATTTGAATTTAAAGTCGAATAAAATTGGTATTATTTAAAAATAAATGATATTCGATCGGAATTACTAGAGTGAACATAATTTACTGCGTGAATTCTTTTAAAGTAATCATACTCTTATAAATAATTAAAATCTCATAAATTATTCTATTATTTTATAACAATTCTTTATACTGTGTAAAATACATTTTTTTTTTCATTATATTGATGAAATAAAATATACGTACTATAAGTTAAACAGAAATTCAGATTATAAAACTATTAAACTACGTGGCTAGCATTATTATAGAATCTTAAAAGTTATTTAAATGTAACTTTATGTAAGTACTACAATACTTTCTTTCTTTCATATTAGTATAGTGTAGCTGATAGTAGGAATATATTTAAATTAGAAGTTTACTAACTTAAACCATTTGTATTCTATGATGATAGAAATGTACTAAAGCATCCTATATATAATTATATACGCATATTTAGATACATAAGCAAAGTTTTTTCGCGTTTTATTCCTTCGATTTCAAGTGGGCCCTAAACAATCATTTTTTTTATTGAATAATATAGTATGAATAATTTTTATTTCAGACCGCTGTCAATGAGCGTGAAGTAGAAATGGAAAATGTTCCGAAAAAACTGGAAAACTCTAACGGAACGGTAAGAAGCCACATCAATTACTTTGCCTATTATTTGATTTTCATAAAATTAGGAGGTGTCCGTATCGTAATAACATAATTTCTTAAGACTGCTGTCATGGTAATTTGCAAGCGATCAAAATCCCAGACGCTTTGTATGAAAAACAACTTTCCACTTTGTAATTAATCTTTGAAACAATTGACCTGATTTTGACGAGACTGTAATTGTTTTAATTTAATTTAAGTCCAATTCCAATCATTATCTCATTATTAATCTTACATAAAATAGGAAACAGCGAAGGAAGTGTAAATTTGTCCTAAGTGTATATTTCTTTAGGGTAAGACCTAAGACACGTGTTACTTATAAGTATTTTAGAACTAACATTCGGTTTATCCAGTTTCCTAGCAATCATTTTGTTTAAATGAACAATCATTTTAACAATAAATTAATTAAATATTTTATATTCATTATAGTAGATCAGTATAGAATTCTAAAAGATATAACACAATAGAAGTGAAAATCTAGTTGACGCCGCACTTTTTCAATTCGAGAAAGTAATTTTAATAAAGCAAGTCACTCGTGAATTTCGATCGATGATTGACCTCCACAGCCTTCTAAAGGCAAACCAGTGACAAAAGTTAAAATAACTTCCTATTTATTATACATTGGCAACTTTGTCATTGTTAGTGGAAGTAACGTTAAGGAACGACGTGATAACGATACGGTAGAGGTGACTTTTAGAAGTTTATTTTAGTATAAAAAAATCGACGTGACTGCAGGAAAGAATATACGAGGTTGGTTCGCGTGAAGATTATTTTATACAGCACAGAAACTCTTAAATATTTATCCGATTTTTTAACCTTTATGCAATGCCTACCGACGATTTGTTGATGATATGTCCATCTTGAAATCTATCGACATGGGATCTTTAGTATTCCATCATTTAACTTCTGCGTAACCAATAACAATAGTATGAGTGACTCAAATGATAACCAACTTCTTGTAGAAGATGGTACTATAAGAAGAAGATTCGAAATGCCTGCCTTGGTGTGAAATTTCTTACTAAATATGGATCAAAGGTCAAAGAAATCAGACCACGAGAGAAATGTATGTAATTATTTCACGAAAATAAAAGATAATATAAATTGTCAGCAAACATATGACTTAAATATGAAAAATGAAATGTTATTTTAAATCTATCTATTGAATCGAAATTTATTTCATTGTATTTATATATACAATAACTACATAACAAATCCCATTTATATGACACGAGTTAAAAAGTCTTTACAAGTTTCTATTATGGTTCACATTTACCCTACGAAGTTTGATTGTATAAACGTGAGATACTTTACAGGAACCTAAAATAAAGTGGTAAATAATAAAGTAAATTAACATGGATATTGGAAACAGCAATTTGTTATTTAATGAAGACATTGCCAACAAGCCTGATTAGAAAGTATCTCAGTTATACTATAATATAGGGTGAGAGGTATCGTGAAAAAACTATAAACAGAACCAGCTCTTTGCAAATGATGCAAATCTTTATACTCTTTTTGCTACTGAATTCTTTGACTCCATTTGGTGTTGTGACATATAATCTGTTCAAATCTTATTTAAAAAATTTTTGGAAAAAGTAATTTCAAAGTTACAACTGCATTATGTGTAGAAAAATGAAAGAAAAAGCGTGTTTGCATCTCTTATCTTCTTCACAAACTTTATAATTTTTATTGAGAGAATTACTCTAGTATAGTACAGTCAAAACGTATGAATAAATAATGTTTATTTAATTTAAATTGTGTAAATGAAAAGGGAAGTTATAAAAAGTAAAGTAATCGAGATTATTATTCCCAGATAACCCACGAGCTTTTGGACTACGAGCCGAAAGGTTGTTTAGAGTTAGCGTTAATGAAAATGGGACATTCTACGGAATACTTTATTGAGAAAAATGGCTCCGCTATGAAGACGATTTCAATATTCGTGCTTAACGGGATCCTTTTAGGGTTTTTCTTTGGCTGCATGTACTATTGGATGAATTTTAGTAAGTTTTTCTTATTGCATAATTGTTTTTAACCCTATAAATGTAATGTATGCCGTTCAAGAGCTACAAATATCTACTTATTAATCGAATCTATTCATGAATCTAATTCAAAATATTTTAAAATTGTTCCATCCGTTTATTAAATAGGGATGATTTTTAAGGTCTGGGTAAGATCACTTCGAATTACTTTTTATTGCTGACAGGCTGGCGCTTGACTGTGATACAGTCTAAGGTGAAAGTGTCCGGTAGGCTCCCAACAATTTCAATTCAGACAAATACAATTTCCTAAATTAGCCCTGCGGGGAATCGAACTCAGGACCCCTGCTTACAAAGCGAGCAAAAATATTTCGTTTCAGTACTATAGAAACCGTTGTGAGAATAAATGACCTCTTATGAGTTTAGCGCGTTACTGTTTAAGACTGTGTCATCTCTTACCAGCAGCTGAGACGTTAACTATTCGGGAGTTAAAACTTAACCGTAGCTTTTCCTAGTTTTTGTAGGTAATAATTAATGTGTCAATTTAAAATTTCAGGTCGCGAATCACTGGAACTTTGCCACGGATTCGGAAGTCTTATAGCATTTTTGGGCATCATATACTCTTTCGTAATATATTTCTTGATAGTGAAGAGGTATTTCGGCGAATGGTTTGAAGCTAATATTTGGAGTCGCGTAACAAGTGTTTATGATTACTTATGGAAGATTACGTGAGTGATACTTCTATTCTTAACTAGCTGAACAGCGCAACTGTGTCAGTGTATAGTTATAAATGTGGCCGTACTATACACACGGTCTTAAAGTACGGCATCATTTATTTGATGCTTAAGAAACTTTGCCAGACCCCGCAAAAGGATATCTAGTTTTGATTTACATTAAATATACAACGAAAGTATTGTATTTTTCGCGTGCAAAAGATCCATAAGGGTCGAAGTGCGTCCACTGTCTCAGTAGGCCCCTCCGCGAAAATTTATTTAGCTGCATATGGAATAATACTGTATTGTATGAAATAGTAAATAACACATTTTTTTGTAATAACATTTTCGTAACAAAATTTCCCTAACCTAAAGTTGCCTGGTACAAATCGCTACTTAGCGATAAGCCCGCTTTTTTTGTATTCAATGATTAAGTTATTGTATCTATATCATGTATTGTTTGTAGTGTACAATAAAGTGGAATTTCTCTCTCTATGTAATAGAAAATAATGTTTACTGTGGTGTACCGTTTAAAGAAATAAGATGAATTATCTCAGCCTGTCATCGACCTTTTTATGATATTTTTTTTAATGCTGACAGTTTAGCGCTTGACTGTGATCTCACCTGATGGTAAGTGATAATACAGTCTAATATGGAAGCGAGCTAATCAGGTAATAGGCAATATACCCCTAATGGTTTCTACACAGCATCGTACCGGAACACAAATCTCTTTGCTTGGTGTTACGACTTTGCTATTAGGGTGGTAACTAGCCACGGCCGAAGCCTCCCACCTGTCCAGACTCAGACAAATTAGAAAATACAATTTCCTAAATTCTTCCTACCGGGAATTGAACCCGGGACCTCTGCTAGCAAAGCGAATACTCGCACCACTGCGCCAGCGAGGTCGTCAAAAATATACAATTCCATAGCACATTCATTTGATTTATCTCGTCAGACTTAGCCAGTTAGCGTTAGCGAATTGAGCGCACAAATATATATTTGTTACAATTTTACCTGTACTATAACATGTATTACACTGGTGTACTGTATTCTGTAGTTAAATGTTATAACACTGTCGGAGGTTTCCAATAAAAAATGTTTTTTTTCCAATTCTTTGCAGAATGTTTAAATGGACTTTATTCTCGTCATTGATATCCTAGTCATTATTGCCATAGAGCACATTACTTTTATTAAAAACCTCGTATAGGTTCTAAGCTAATCAGGCTAAAAACTGCATGAACTGAGATTATCGTGTCTATAGCTGTATTCTTCAGTTAAATATGATATCGAAGCAGCACGGTAACGTTCTTTCTATCCAAAAACTTATTTCTATACTTAAATTCTTTGCAGAGTCTTTAAATGGTGTTTCTGCTTAGTAATTATTGCTGTGGTAGCATTCTTCCTTTACTGGGATACGAAGGATGCCCCAGAAAGACTTATCTCATTGCTTGGATTATCGGTTTTACTCATTCTTGGTAAGTGCGAATATTGATTATTATCCATCCCGGCAAACCTCGTACCACAGAATTAATAAATAAAAAAGCTGAATGACAGTTGCAGAATGTTACAACTTCAGTAAAAACTCTGGTTAAAAGTTAACCGGAACAAAAACAATTTTAAATCGTTTTTCAATTCGCCACCCAGATTTCTGCCAAAGTCCGTAACATTTTATAGTCGCGATCAGAAATTGTTGGTTGTCAACGTCAAAACTAATAATAACAAAAAAATGGTTCCAAATTTAACGTTTCACATTTACGAGTAAAACTAAAAAGTAAAATAAAAACTTCACTCTTTAATTTAATTTATAATAATAATAATAAATATATTATAAATTTATTTATATTTAATAATAAATATATATATTCTTTGGTCAACGGGCGTGAGTGTAAAAGTGGTATAATAATAATAAATTTTACTGCTTTCTTTATTGTTGTACATAAACATAATACTCAATTAAATATAAAAAAGCAAAACAAAAGAAATTTACAACAGTATAGCTAAACGGAGCAAACTCAGCTAAATGCTGCGTCGCCACAGCGCTGATTTTCAGCTTGTTCCTATGACAAATTAAACAAACAACCTAAGTAACAAAAAGTAAAAAAAAACATGTATCAGTCCGTCATTAAGAAAAAATAAATAAAAAACATCCTAACAATTAAGGCATAGTCAGATAAATAAATAAATAAAACGAAATCTGGTGTCCAACCATACACAAAATTATTGATTTTTAAACGACGGAACGAAACTGATGTTTTTACTATATTTCAAGTATTTTTTCAAATTTACTCACCGTTGAAACCCTCCCTGGACCTTTTAATTCAGTTTCAGCGAGATAAACGATAGGCAATTGAATTATATATGTCGGAGTCAAATAGTTTGCGGAACGCCGGCGCCTGCTATCTATCGGCGCTGGACAGAGTTAATAAGTCACAAGACGGTGGATAGCGACTGACAGTCCGCCGCAGTGATCGACTGTTGAAATTGTCGCGTTTCTCGCTGTTACTGTAAATGTGTTTGTGTAAATTGATGCCGGGAACATTATTTGATTGGACATTATAATCGGAGTTAATTAATAAAGTGTTTGATTGCACCAACATTACCCACCAACGCCCACAGTTGTCGCCGGGGGAACCTATGCTATGCTTTTTCCTTTCTCTTATTCTCTGGCATATATATATATATATATATATATATATATATATATATATATAACAACTAACAAGCACAATATTTTTAAAAGCTACTATATTTATTATCAGGATTCGTTTTCTCGTCAAGCCCTGGCCGGATAAACTGGAGAAGTGTCATTATGGGCTTGTTAATACAGTTCCTCTTTGGGGTCATTTTTATTCGCTGGGATCCAGGCAGATACGCATTGCAGTGCTTTTCAGATAAGGTATGTATATTTTAATAGGTTTATATTCAATCTTAGTAATTTTATAGAAACGGTTTATATATCTTTTGTCTCCCCATAGACTTGCCCATGTATTTGCCTAACCAGAGAGCCTGGGTTTGAGTCTTGACAGGGAATATTTTAAAATTTTGTTTTTCTAATTTGCTTGTGTTTCGAATAGCTACCACCCTACCTGCAAAAAAGTGCCGTTAAGCAGATCATTTGTTATCCAACACAATGCTGTGTAGAAACCATAAAAGGTAAATCGACTCTTACCAGATTAGCGCTTTCATCTTAGAAGGTATCATTACTTACCATTAAATGAGATAATCGTCAAGTATCAGCAATAATAAAATCAGGGTTGGCTGGTAGATAAAGCTTTGTAGCTTTAAGCCCGCCGTTTGCACTCTGTGCAATAAAGTTTATAAATAAAATAAATAAATAATTGACGGCCTCGCTGGCGCAGTGGTGCGAGTACTCGCCTTGCTAGCAGCGGCCCCGGGTTCTCGATCCACGGTAGGGCGAATTTATTAGATTATATTTTCTAATTTATCTGAGTCTGGTCTGGTGGGAGGCTTCGGCTGTGGCTAGTTACCACCCTACCAGCATAGACATACTGACATAACAAAGAGATTTGTGTTCCGGTACGATGCAGTGTATAAACCGTAAGGGGTATATCGTCTCTTACCCAGATTGGCGCGCTTCCGTCTTAGACTCATCACTTACCATCAGGTGAGATTACAGTCAAACGCTAAACTGTCAGCAATAAAAAAATACACACGTTGGCAATAAATTACTTTACTATCTGACATTGTATGTACAAAATGAAATATATCCTCTTTTAACGTCATTATAATGTTTATAATGTAATGGTGTTGCCACACTGTTTAAAAATGTGTACAAACATTTTCAAATGGAAGAAATTGTTAGATGTTTTAATATCTACTCTGTTATTTTGAATATTATATAATAATAAGTGTGGTCCGTAATTGGCCTTATTTTAAGTATATTAATTATTCCATGTAACAATTTGTTAAAACGCTGTTGGATTACTAATAAATCAATAAATAAATAAGTGCTCCTACACTGGTAGAAATGTTAACAAACATTTGAAAACATGGCATCGGCTCGTAGTTTGTGTGTACGTTCCCCCGCAGTCGCCTGCGTGCACGTTTACCAACAAATAATAACAAATGGTTTTATTTGTTACTCATTCTCTTATGCGAGCGTAGTGTTCGCTCAAGTTCCTGCACGCCGGCTGGTTCGACTCCTGACGCTGCAGAACAAATTCATGCGCATAGCCACGGGCGCCCGCTGGTTCATGCGCAACGTCGATCTCCACAGAGATCTCGACCTCGCAACGGTCAATAAGCATTTCAAAACGCTCTCCGTAGGCTACTTCAAGAGAGCCGTCAGTCACCCCAACACTCTCATTAGAAATGCCGCCTCTTATGGGATTAGGCTAAACATCCCGCCTAGGAATAGGCGGCCCAAACACGTCCTTGACGACCCAGACGACCAGATTACTATTGACAACGCCCCGTACACTCACACAAACAGCGTCTTCGCCGGCGAAGACGAGGTCCCCGCTATCTGACGAACCCCGGCCGCGGCCACCAGTCGCGGACCCATGGGCGTCAAGATTAAGCACCTGTCCGATTTTCTTTTTCAGCAGCAGCAAACGTTGCTCTAAGCCTAGGTCCAAGCCTCGCAGGAGTCGCCCTTAGAGCAACGTTTTCCCCCGACGCAGCAGGGCCCTTCCACGGGCCCACCCTTCGGCAGAGCTTCTGCGCTCGCCACCCCTCTCAGTTACGCTGTAAAAGCCAGTAGGGCTAACAGCAACTACACACTTCGAAAAAAAAAAAGTTATTTGTTACAAATTTTTAACTGTTTACTAAGTCTCGGAAATCTAAAGTTTTAGATTTGTATAAATACAAACAAGACTTAAAAATTTGTTTACCAAAGAAGTTTCGCTTCTGACATGTGTACTTTACACGCACGCAGTTTTAATATTATTTATACACTTTATTGCATCTTTCTATGTTATAATATATAATTAAATGAACTTAAATATAATAGAAATAAAAATCAACTAAACGGTCTTATCGCTACATAGCGCTTTTTTCCAAACAACCTTGGGTTAAAAAAGCTGATGATAATGAAGGAAGTAGGCCACAATATATAAAATTATACATACCAATACATGTTTAATAACAAATATGTATATGAATAAACTAATATTTATAATATTATGAAAAGCTATTTAGACATTTTTATAATAATGGGCCCTTTAGACAACGTCATTTTCGAATATTGCTAACGCTTAAGAATGTATGGAAATGACGTTTGATATCGAAAATAGAAACCTTCCCATACATTTTTAAGCGTTAGTTCGCTTGTTAGTCATCTAAATTACATCACCTCATTTATCAAACCTAGGGCATCGTTTTTTTTTAAATCATATAGCTACAGAAACAGATGCTTGAAAAAAATATACCACATTAGTAGGAAAGGTAAATAAGACAGTAAATTTTCTAGAAACTGTCTTACAAAATTATATTTTATATTTGACCCTTTGTACGTAAGGGCCATCGATATACCTCTGTGTGAATCATAGGTTATTTAACCATGGAATCCAAAAAAACTATAAAATAGATATATCCTCGTACTAAACAAAAACATAAAGTGGCTGCGTTTACTAACAAATATTAGTATTATAATTAGTTTTTTATTGCAGGTAGCCACATTCCTGTCCTACGGCGTTGAAGGTGCCGCCTTCGTTTTCGGCGAGTTGCTCGTCAAAACTGAACAAGTTTTCGCTTTTAGTGTAAGTTAGCCTTTAATAATACGCTTTTATTACATTCACCTGTTCGTATGTAATGGTCTTTATGTAACAACATCTTTGAAGAAGTATTTCAGCGCTTTAAAATGTTAATTGAAGTTAAAATTTTACGGACGTATAATTTTGCGAATAAGCTGATTCTTTTTAATCTATACATATACACACCGGCATATTTAGCGGAACATAAAAAAATAAATGAATAAAGGTTTGATATCAGTATCATAACCTTATACGATACAAAATATTTTTATTATGTTCCACTAAATATGTGTGTATATATAAGAGATATCCAGGTATCTATTGACTCATCACGATATTTCTGGAACCGTAAAGCGTAGAAACTTGATATTTGGTAGTAGTAGTATATTCCTTTTGCCGAGTAGAGGTCATATTTCCTTATTAGTAAACAATTTGTCCAAATTAGTAAAAATGCTACCCAAAAAGGTTAAAAATCCGCTTCCGAAAACGAAGATGATCTTGACGAAACGAAGATCAGACATCTTTGATGATGGGAAAGACATAAATCGAGCCTGATTATAAAAAGAATCATATTTTTACAACGTTTTATTAGCATTATTTACGCTCCATCATGTTAGTACTGCTAAATGAAACGACCATTTCATATAATTTCATAAAAAAATACATTACTTTAATAAAAAAAACCAACAATGAAACATTAAATTAAAAACAGCTGATATGTTTGCTCGGATCAATAACAGACAGCTGCCGCAATAGCGGTCAGCTATTTTAATTTTGTGTTTCATTGCTGGTTTTTTTTAGCAAAGTAATGTATTTTTTACGAAACTATTCTTCCATTTAGTTGTACTAAAATGATAGAGTGTAAATAATACCAATAAAACGTTTTTCTTTTATCAGGATCGATTTATTTTCGTTCCATCAACAAAGGTGTCATTAGTGTTATCGTCTGTCTTCGTTTTCGGAAGCGGTCTCCTAACACTTTGTTGACCGTAATAATAAATTTCTTAAATTAAGTAAAACTTGACCTCCTGAAGTGAAAACTTTTTTAGTATAATGATTTGAAAGTCAATGAAACGAAAAAGAGACCGACACATTAATTCATAAGATTTAACGTGGGAGAAAATGAGATAGGTAGCATTATAGGTAGCTTTTGGCGAAATTTTACATTCGTCTCATTATATTGAAGCCAAAATTTTTGAAGCTTTCATCATTCCTACCGCATGTGATTTGAACACAAGATTTTTTTAAAACTATTTGTTAGTTCTAATTTCTATTTAGCTTTTGTCGCCTTTGAAATTCTCTTTTTTCTTAATATCGCGGCATATTGATTGCCTTACAGACTCTTCCGGTAATCTTCTTCTTCAGCATGCTGGTTGAGGTGCTTTTCTTTTGGGGGGCGTTGCAATGGTTCTGCCTGAAACTGGGGGGGTTACTGCGGATTGCAACCGCGACCACCGTCTGCGAAAGTGTTATTGCCGTAGGAAATGTGTTCCTCGGAATGGTAAGTAACTTCATTTCACCGATCATTAAATTACATTGTAATGGACTTACTTACGCCATCTAGAACAAAATCTTACAATAGATTACATTGAAATAAATCTTTAATTAATATTTGAAACTATATTAACAACAATTGTTAAATAAATAATCAAACTATTAAACATGTTTTAACAATAAAAAATATTTGAACATGAGTAATTGGATATAAACATAGGTTTATTAACGAAAATGAATATTTCAACGTGGTATCTATTTGTCCTCCAACCAATAGTTGCCTGCCAACCCACAGTGGAATAGTGTGGTGGTCCGATGCTCTTAAAACCCTCTATCCTGTAAATAGGAGGCTTGTGTCCAGCAGTGTGTCGGTTAATGCTACTTGCTTTATTTATAGGAAAAGCATGAACTAATAGTTCATTAATAGAGTCAAATAATAAGAGAGTCAAATATTATAAAACATTTCAAGTCGATGTTAATAAATTGAAATATTGTAAATAAAATCCTTAAGTCATTAATTTAAAGTACATTTTAAAATAACAGAATCAAAACAGCAATAACAGTAACTTATATTTTATAACAGTAACCCGTAATATCTTTGTTATTTTAAAATGTAACTTTTTATCAATGACAATGTTGGATTTAATTTACAAAAACTTGTATCAAAATATTAACCAGAATCTGGCACATTTAGTATGGCAACCCTATCGAAACATTACTCCTTTTACAATTGAGCATAAAAATGTTAATATTGATTCACTGTATTGTGAACGTAGGCATTTTTCAGTAAGATCTCAAGTTAATTTGTGGAAATAAGTGAATTAATTATGAAGCTTTTATTGAAAGTTACGTACTGGATATTTATACAGACGGAGTCCATCCTGCTGGTGAAGCCCTACTTGTCAGTTCTTACGCCATCAGAGCTTCACGTCGTAATGTCTTCGGGCTTCGCAACGGTGTCCGGCAAGTAATATTATTCACAATAATTTATAGTAATGAATTTAATATGTTATGTTGAATAATGATATATGTGTAACATGTGAAAATTTTATAACGGAGATTGATAATAATAATATTCAATATATAAAATAATGATATTGATGCTGGAAAGTAAACACGCAGCAACTTGCCAATCCAAAATTAATTCATCAGGTCAGAGAAACTATTCATAAAAACGAAAAGAAATTATTCCATATTTAATGACTATTATTTTTGCAGATTACAACGTGATTGCTTTCTAAAATCGATATACAGCTTGTCATATAAAACAGGTTATTAAAAATTACTTGGTTTGTGCTTAAGAGCAGTATGAAAACTTTATAAAGACAAAGTTGGCTTTGCGGTTATTTTTTCATATTTAGCAATATGTTATAATTATAAATCAAAATATAAGGAATTATAATATAACTGTAACGCGTCGATTATACCTTTTTTGACGGATGCTCATTCTCGTTCTCATGTCCAAAAACGTAAATAGCGTCCCTAAAGAAACTTTCACTTAAATAAAATTGAAACAAAATATCCAACTTTAGGCACAATATTGGCGGCATATATCGGCTTTGGAGCTGAGCCGGCACATCTGGTAACGGCCAGTGTGATGTCAGCACCGGCTGCGATCTGCTTCTCTAAGCTGCTGATGCCGGAGACCCGGAGATCACTCACCACCATAGACAACATCCAACCTGTTGAGAAGTATGTTCAATTTTGACTTTTATTGAAGTAAATTGTAGCCTCTCGCTATAATAGCATTCTCAATTTGCTGCGTTTTGAAGGCCTTTTGATATCAAAAGCCTTCAAAAGAAGAGTCCCATTTCCTATATATATTATATAGGTTATTCTTAGGTCCTGCGCCTATAGTATAGCTGTATGACTTGTAGTTTTGTCTGATGATAATCACATGAAATATTAATTATAACTGATTTATATGATAGTTATATGATGTAATATATTGACATTATGTATTACTGCCTCATTGGTCTAGTGGTTAGCATGTTCCGCTACGGACGTGAGGTCCTGGGTTCGCGTCCCAGGTCGGGTCAATTAAAAAATCGATATTGAGTTTTCTATTAAGATTTTCTCAATATTTGCCCGAAGATGGGAAGTTGGCGGTGTGATCCACCCCCGTGCCTCGGAGAGCAGGTTAAGCCGTCGGTCCTGCGCCTGATCTCTCTCCGGTCGTGTCGGAACCCGGAGTGAGGAGGCCTGTGCCCAGCAGTGGGACATTAAAGGGCTGCTACTTAAATACTTTTTTATGTATTATATTGTAAGACAAAGCCATGATGGCTTAGTGACGCGATACGTGGATCCTCATTAGGGCAGGCACCGTTAAGTTTCTATTTATATAAATGAACCTGACGTACTTGATTCTTAATCATGGACCTTTTCGGTGAAATAAAATATCATGAAGAAACCGGGAGTAATTTTGGAGTATGTGTAACCTTTTTTTCGCGGAGAAATGCTTTGATGGATAAACCCATAGATCAGGGGTGTGGGATCCATGAATGAGGCACCAGGGGTTCAACTTTCGTATTCGTCCCTAATGAAGTATGTACCTGGTGGAGTATGTGTAGCCTGCCAATCCGCGATGATACAGCGTGATTAGTCTAAAGCAGTTTCTACTATGCTACTTACCTTTTTTTATCACACTAAGGTTATTGAACAATCAAAATTACTTTTATAGACAAGACCAATCGGCTTTGTCCGCTGCAACACGTGGTGCTACCAACGGTATCTCCCTTATTCTCAATATCATCGCCAACCTAGTAGCATTCGTTTCCTTCATCGCTTTCATCAACGGCTTCCTGGGTTACTGCGGAGGATTACTTGGCAACCCTGATATCAACCTCGAGTGGATATTCGGAAAAATCTTCGTGCCTTTCTGTTGGTTGATGGGTGAGATATCTTTAAATATTTTATAAAGTCCAGCTTTATAAATGTTATCGTGATATTTTCTTTTCAATCTATAAAAAAAAATGTATATGGAATTAAAACCACCCAACTGATGTTATGTAAAAGTGGTTTAAGGATCTTTAAACTCACTCAAAAATTAAAACTTATCAGCAATCAAAAAAATTATATCGTCGCGTCTACTTGTTTAGTATGGCAAAAACTATATAATGAAAGTCTTAAATCTGGTTAAAATATTTCTAAAGTACATGTTCTTATCTAGGAGTGCCATGGGAAGAATGCGAATACGTCGGCACTTTGATTGGACTTAAAACTGTAGTCAACGAGTTCGTCGCGTACCAACGTATGGGGGAAATGAAGAAGGACGGTTTACTTTCGGTATGTTGATACAGATTGAACAATTAACATGTAACTATATTCTAAAAACCAAAGTTTATGAAAAACTTTTGTACCTAAACAAGGTACCTGTATTTTAAACGAAAGCTGTGTATCAAATTTCATTTTTGACGGACTCGCTGTCGCAGTGGTGCGAGTACTCGCTTTGCTAGTAAAGGTGCCGGGTTCGATCTCCGGTAGGAAGAATTTAGGAAACTGTATTTTCTAATGAGTCTGAACTGGTGGAGGCTTCGGCCGTGGCTAGTTACCACCCTAACAGCAAATACGAATCGCCAAACAAAGAGATTTGTGTTTCGGTGCGATGCTGTGTAGAAACCATAAGGGGTAAATCGCCTCTTACCAGATGAACGCGCTTCCATCTTAGACTGTATCATCAATTTCCATCAGGTGAGATCATAGTCAAGCGCTAAAATGTCAGCAAAAAAAAATCGGTTCAGTAGTTTTGGCGTGAAACCGCGCCAAACAGAGTTGCATTAGCTTTCAATATTAGTAAGGATTAAATTGATTGTGTCGTCATTAAGTACGGATTAATTAACTATTCGTTAGTAACAACGATGTAGGTGTAATAACGAGTAACAAATACAACACAAATCCAAGTGAAGCGTTATTTTGTTATTACATTATTGTTGATGTTCTAAAATGGAACGATAGCGGAGCGGTACAGCCGCTGGCGTTAATAAGAGACAAATATACGGTTATCCCTCTCGCACTGATGCGAGTACTCGTTTCGCTAACAGAAGTTAGACTAACTTATGTTGTATTGTATATTTCATGTTTGACCGAGAAGTTAAGGAGTGGAAGGCTATCCTGGTATGGACATGTCATGAAAAGGGATAATAGCCATGTACGTAAGAGTGAGGGTAAGCGGCAGGGCCGGGAGAGGGCGACCAAAAAAAGTGTGGATGAACTGTGTGAAAGAGGATATGTGTGCAAAGGGTGTAAATATAGAAATGACAGCGGATAGAGTGAAGTGGCGAAAGGAAACTTGCTGTACCGACCCCACCTAGTGGGATAAGGGCAAGAAAATGAAATAAATAAAAATAAAACAGGTCGCTGGGCTGGACTCGATTCCTGGTAGGATAAATTTAGGAAATTCCTATTTCTAATTTGTCTAAATTTAGCCTAATGGGAAGCTTGGGACGTGACTTATTACCAGCAAATAATTTGCGGTCCAATACGATGTGGCGTAGACACGATAAGAGATAAAATACTTCTTAGAAGGTTAGCGCGCTTCCATTTCAGACTGTATCCTTCACCATCAGGTTAGCGCGCTTCCATTTCAGACTGTATCCTTCACCATCAGGTAATTACAGTCAAGCGCTAACCTATAAGCAATTAAAAACAAAATATAATACTAAATTATACATTTTAAGTTTAGGACATAGATACCTTGTCGTAAATGTTTTTGCAAGAATTGTATATCCTAATTAATCTTCTTGTAGCCTCGGTCAGAGCTGATAGCGACATATTCCCTCTGTGGGTTCACAAACCCGTCATCTGCCGGCATTATGATTGGAGCCATTGCAGCCATGGCGCCCAACCAAAGGGAAACGTTATCGAGTGTGAGTTTATAACTGATACAATTCAACAAAAAATTTTCTTAAATCATGGAAAAATTCAAATTCAATAATTATGGTAACACTGATGTTTCTAGATTATCGTCATGACAAGAACGTCGCATGGAGAGACATCCATTATTTCTTTTTAACATCATTAGGTATAATACTGCCTCGTCTTACTAATATGGTTCTTAAATTGCCAAGTCTCAACACCCGACATCAATCTCTATTTTATGTACCTTTTTCGAAGAGCGTCACATGATCAATATTGTTGTTTCGCCCTTGCAATAATTACAATTTGTTTTTTACTAACACAGATTTTTTAAACTGCAGTTTATCTTTATTGAACAAGTAAATCAGAACAATTCTATCAGATAAGAAGTTTATGATTATTTATTAAATCAAGCGTGTTTCTCATATAAAATAAATTTTCTCTGAAACAAAATTTGATAATTGTTTTTGTTCATATAAAAGTGATTAATATTCAAAATATAACACGAGATAAGTCCAAAACTATGTGCCTTGTTTAAAATTTTTAAATCAATTCACTTTAATTTCTCGTAGCCCTAAATCTTGACTAAGATTTGTCTTCAATGTGTACTTTTAGTTTGATATTTATGAAAACTTTATTACGAGCGTCTGGGTGTGTGGGAACGATATTATTATTAATCTTGCACGTGCGGTTAAATATTAAGGAGTATACGAAAAAAATCAAGTCGTTTCACTACTCAACCTTTTATCCGTAATATAAACTAACAAGCGGAACCTTCCACAGTCTGATATAGACGGCAGAAGGAATTTTAATAACGTTACCAAACGCTCGTTTCAGATCGCCCTTCGAGCTTTCTTTGCTGGCTGCGGCATCTGTTTCATGACAGCATGCATAGCAGGTAACATTCACTATCAAAAAATAATAGTTTAACACCTGAGATACAATGATGGTGTTAATTCTTATGGGTTTCTCCAAAATAACATTCGCGCAATTTTAATTTATAATCTTATTGCTATTTAAAATTCTTTTTTCTGTTACTACGGGATGAAAGTTCGGATTTCGGCTTCTGTGTGCACACACGCGGGACAAAAGTGCCCCGTTCTCTTCCGGTTAGTTTCTAGGGGAGTGCATATGCCTAACTTTTCCTCCCGGTAACGTAACCACCACTTGTTCATGGAAGTGCTTTTTTAATTTGCTAACAGTTTAGCGCTTGACTGTGATTTCATGTGATGGTAAGTGATGATACAATCTAAGATGGAAGCGCGCTAATCTGGTAAGAGGTGTATGACCTTTGTGGTTCCTATACAGCATCGTACAAGGAACCCAAATATCTTTTTTTGTCAAAGGTAGCATGAAAACGAGATGTTAGTTAGTTTTTAAATTATTGATTCAGAAGTCATGTCGAAGAATTCAATCTTTTGAACCCAATGAAAATATAAAATAGGCAAACTTTACGGCTGAGAATACTCTATTTTTCTCCCTAGTTACGTAATGCACTGTTTATAAAATAACCAATCCGAAGTGCATAATTTTCAATTTTATTATTTTATTTCTTTTAGAAACTTACTTATATTATCAATTAACATAACATTTGTTTCAGCTCTTCTTATGCCAGAAGGATCTTTCGGATAAACTATAATTGTAATAATATATTTAAATACTGTGTCTTGAACATTTAAAAGAACGTTTAATTTTAAAATGACACGGCAGTCGTTCGTAATATATTACTAGTAATTGCAAGTAAATTCAAACCC
The DNA here is from genome assembly GCA_015832385.1 of Elymnias hypermnestra. Lineage (NCBI taxonomy): Eukaryota > Metazoa > Arthropoda > Insecta > Lepidoptera > Nymphalidae > Elymnias > Elymnias hypermnestra. The sequence goes on along the minus strand of JACTOM010000068.1, from coordinate 2,770,422 downwards.
TTCTGATTTAAATTGAAAGTTCATTTTAATATAACAAGTGCAAACGTGGTTGTTCTTTATCACAGAAAGACAGAACGATTACTAGTTATTTTTTGTATGTGCGTAACAGTCACTTACTATTTTCGCATGTATTTAGTCTCTAATTTATTTATAACGTGGTGCTGTTATTAATATGTTATTTTATCATAAAGAAATTTACACTATTAGAAATTTGCAGTTTATTTTCTGAGAGATCGATTTTACAGTTGTCTTTTTATGATAAGTTTTTTTTAGTTTATTTAGTGACATCTATAGAATTTATGAAAACTTTTGCTTTGTTAAGGATTTTTTATTGATATTTATTACAAAATGGAAGTCATTTACAATTAGGTTGTAAAAAAGCATGTATTTTTTGTATAATTACAAAACTCATTTTTGTATGACGCCTTGTAAGTATTATGTAAATAATTTATAGTTGACGTGTGATATAAATTAATCGTTATAATGTAAATAAGGAAGTTTTCTACGTTTTAAACGAATAATTAATAAAGATGTTCGATTTTTATTTTGTTTTTTTTTATTGCTGATAGCGCTTGACTGTAATCACACCTGTTGATAAGTGATGATACAGTCAGTGTAAGACTTTTTATATCTAATAAGTTATCACATGACTGTGATTAAACCTGATGGTAAGTGATAATAAAGTCTAAGTTGGAAGCTCTAGGAGGCAATTTACCTCTTATGGTTTTTACACAGCTTCGTATCGGAACATATATTTTTGGAAGTCCGGGTCAGGCGAATTCCGAAATTAATATTGAGTTTTCTGTTAAAAAATTCTCAGTATCTGCCCGAAGTTGTATAGTTGAGGGTGTGCTCTACACCTCTGCCTCGGAGTGTACGTTAAGCCGTCGGTCCTGCGCCTGATCTCTCTCCGATCGTGTCGGATTGCCGTCACATCGGACTATACGAAGAAAGGAATAGAGTGTGTTTGTGTACTATGTCTGCCAATCCACAGTGGAGCAGCGTGGTGTCTATGCTCTAAATCTCTCTTCCATGAGTGAGGCTAGTGCCCAGCAGTAGGACGTTAACAGCTACTTACCTTTCCCTTTTTTACTCTAAATATTGTAAGTTAAAAAAAACTAATTCTCATACGATTGTTTTGTATGTCCATCGATACATATTGATCAAAAGCTTGCTGAATCTTGCTTGCTTGGTAAATGATGATATATTCTAACATTGTTGTCTAATGGCAATACGGGCAAATAATGCGATGGTATTTTTATTGAATCGGAATCTACAAGCCACTACAAAATTACAACAATAAATACGGAAATTAATTAGTCTAATGTGATGCCATATATATTGATACTCGTTCCAGTTATAACACAGGCTGTTACGTATGAATCTCCTTATTTTTCTTAAATTTAACTTAAAGAAGAAACAAGCAATCGAACTGTTGTCAATTGTATTTAGAAACTCAATTAATATTAAAATGTCACACCAATATGCTCTATTTCTTTGAACGTTTATTTTTATTAAAACTATCAAAATTCAGTGGCGGTGCTAAACAGTTATGATACTCATTCAAAATTACGAGATACTCATTAGTTTTTCAACATATTTGATCCTTAAATTTTTGTGTAAATTTTTTGAAAGGCGTGTTTCAATGCATAATAAACATCCGACGCTGACCAGCATACCCGAAAGAAATGAAACGGAGGACGACCTGGTAAAATGGGTACCAAAAAAGAAACACGAAGTGCTAAAAGCTAAATATAAATGTTTAAAAAAACTCTTCCAAATATACGACGCGAGCGTTATCGGTATACTTCCTGAGACATATACGCAAAACCAATCTCAACCTGAAGAAGAAAAAAGCCATAGGCGGAAAAGATCAAGGCGCACTAAAACTGACGCTTGTGCCGGTACAACTGAATCATGCGACGACGTATCGGACACGGAGAAATCAGCAGCCACCGCTGTAATTAAAGATCTTAAATTAGAACAAATTTCCTCCTCCCAAATTGACAAGTCCAAAACTACAATATCTAATATAAAAGACGATAAAAGTACGCAAGACTCCAAGGAAGACGTGTCAGTTGATAGCGAGGACTGTGACATTAATCATCCTCATCCAGTGCCTTATCTAATGGTTAATGAGAAGAGAAAACCGACGCGATTTCAGAGCTTCATTCAGAGAATTCTTGGCATTAGACGAGAGAGAAACTACACTTACGTGATGTCACACGATCGGGCTTATGCATGTAGTGATAATAATATATCAAATAGATACGAAAAGAGACGTCGTCGAGGATTAAGGCTAAGGCGTTCTCGAAGACCAAAGAAGATCCATTCAGAAATTGCATTAAGAGATGTTAAGAGTCCGGTTATCCTATCATATGTACAATCTATACAACGAAACTGCTTAATGGATACCACTCCAAGGCAATGTCCAATCTTAGGATGCAAAATGTTATCGTACGGTAAATAATTTTTTTTATTATAAACGCTGATTCAAATTTTCTTTATTCTAGTAGGTCTTCACAATATTTTTGAATCAAATACGGGTTTTCCACACATTAATTCCAAAGTACGATTGATAACGATATTAAAGGAGTTATAATCTGTAGTAATATATGAGAACTATAATAATTATAATAAGTTTTTATTCCAGGCAACATTTGGCCTTTGGCCAATTATTAAAATACAAATAACTTATAACTATGTTAGTGACAAATAGAATATAATAATACAGAAAATAAATGAAAGAAATTAAACTAAATTAAATTAAAAACAATTAAATTTAAAATCAAAATTATAAAATTAAATCAAATCAAATTAAAATCAAACGACTATCAATTAAACAAATGTGAAAATACTGTAAATATAAAGACGTCTTATATACTAGCTGAGGGTTGTCCCTAGGCATCATTTTCTGTTGCTCGTCAGATGAACAGACAGCCAATATGTGAATATAGGGCTAGGCATCCCCACACAAATCGTTTTAAGAATGCTGTTATGCGATGCCCTCATTCTCTCCCAAAAAGAGGCAATGCGTGCCCTCATAACAGCATAGAAATCGGGCACTCCCGATTCAGCAAACATGCCAGACGCACTGCAATATCTGGGCAAACCCATCAAGATGCGAAAAGCGTCGTTATACTGCACGCGTATTGCCGTGTAGGATTTTCTGAAAATACTATATGATATATACGCGAAATTACTATCATACGTGGTTATGATCTTCTGCTAATCAACAGAGACGTAAATATGTGTTGATAATAACAAAAATACAAAGCTCTGTTTTTTTATATCGTGACCGAGTTATTGGTACAAAAATATTTTGGTTTAACGATATGATCGCACTGGTTGCAACATTGTGAATGAGATTATTAATATTAAGTCAAAATAAATAAACAGTAGAGAAAACTTTTTCTCTAATAATTAAATTGCCTTTCTTCGGTAGGTATAATTAATTACAACGATCACCTCAACCTATCCCATTTCACTGACCGCACGTACATTTGTCTTTACTGCCACGAAGGATTCACGAAAGAGTATGATAAATCTGTGCACGAAAACGAGCATATTGGCATTTCTAAATTGAATGCTAATTTGGTTCCAGCGCAATCAACGACAAGGTACAGTGATTATTCTATGTATTTAATAAATAGTTGGAAGCTTTGCGTTTTGTACCCTATTTAAATAATAAGCTCGATAAAATTATAATATGACAAACTATTTGAACATATATAGATATATTGCGAAAAACGAATAGTATTTGTCACTGATTGCTTCACTTTTTACCTCGTAATAGTGTGTTCTTATGAATGAAGAACATTTGAAAAATGATATTTCTTGTTATGTATCTGTGAATTTTATAGTTAGTCTATGATTAGATCTGAGTCTGCAACAGACCCTATACCTACCCAATCGCAGCTTCGGCGCGGAGGGGGGGATGGGATAGACGCTACAATGGGTGGGAAATAAACCACGTGAATAATAATATTGGATATAGGATAATTAATTGAATTACCGAACCAATAACAACCCCATACCCGACCTGAAAGGACATTACATTTCTCATACATTTAAACCTTCTTTTAATAATTGCCTAGTTTGATGTTACTTTATCGATTATGATACACGATTCATAAGCATATTTATGATAAAAAGAACTTAATTTGTTGATATAACTAAAAGGACAGATTTATGAATAATGGTTCCAAGTTTATAAGATCTAAAATTTACGAAATTGACCGTTAAGAAAAATAATGAATTTACAGATTTTCAACTAAAATCGCGAGCAACACTCAAACCGATCCAGAAATGTCTAAAGTCGATGTACCCGAAGAAAAACTCAAAAAGATAGTCTCGTTCTTTGACAAAATCACCGATCCCGATCAAATAATTGCAGAGATAAAGCGAAATCGTTATTCAGAATCAAACTTGCAGATGATACACCGAAATTTGAAGACTGAGACAGAGTCTGAAGTCTCGAAGTCTGAGTATAGCTCCGAGAATTCTGACACTGATAAAAAGACAATTAGCACGGTGAATTTACAAAAAACAAGTAAATTAACGTCGACTCTGGATTCCGAGGTCACCTCCAAATACCCTTGTGTACCACCTGTGAGATGCCAGTTATGCGGAGAGAATTTTGATTACAGGTTAAGAAACACATCTTCTTCTTTAGTAAATTGTATTATTAATTAATTACAATTAGGGGTGCATTGACCATAAACAAAATTAGCTATTTTACAAGGAGTTGAAATTGTTCAATGAATTTCATTCGTTCGTTCATTCTTTTACGCGTTGAATACTTTGAAAAGTTTGCGAAGCGTTTATTGGAGAAATTTGGTGATTTTTGCGGCTGCTTTTTAGTCCTTGCCCATGTACAATAAACGAAAATCATGATCGATTTTAATTGAAATTTAATACGTATATATTATTTATCTTTGTCGTTTAGTCTAAGATCTGTAATACCTCACAATATCAGCTTCGGCGCAGAAGGGTAGATTGACATACAATGATGGCTTCCTTATACAATAACTATGAATAAATTATTATTATCAATGTTTGTTGAAAGAAATTAATATATAGGAACCAACTCTGTCCCGATAAGGACATTACAGTAAATAGACATATATGTAAGCGAAAAATGCTGTGTCAGTTACCTATGAGGAGATATCCAAAACTGTTGGCCTGATTGAGTTCAAACTTAACTCCTTTCGCAATCTAGACACTTAATCAAGTTCTCCAGGTTTCCTTATATTCCCACGGGCACTATACGCATGACACCACAAACTTCTAGTTTTTTGTTATAACCCAGGAAAACTAATTATGACCGGAGTTACGATTCAGGTCTATTAGAATGCTCTCATTTAATTATTTTTATTAATACTGTTAGGTTTCGGTATAAGGTGCTTATATTTTTAGCTAACATTAAGAATATTTATTTTCAGGCGACAATTAAGTCTACACATGGATCTAGAACATCGGATCCACGACAAGTTCTCAAAGTTCCATAGCTGTGCTGGTATACTTAATCGTGGCCGAAACCACGGAGGGAGATTGAATATTCAAAGTACCACCCAAAGTGTGACCGGGTCTCTGGCATCCAGTGGTGTTTCTGATATATCCAGAAGGAAATCTGACGAAACTTTGACCTATGAGCCTTCGACAAATATAGTTTACTACACCTCAACGGAGTCTGTTGATAAGAAGCCTTCGGCAGTGAACTCCCTGGTGAAGAAAGTACGCAGTGGTTTCTGTTATAAATGGGAGCCTGGTACGAAGATAATTCGTGTTTGAATGTGTTCGCGTTAGATGTTGTCGTTTCGGTCTCTTGTTCTGTTTAGTGACATTGTTTTGTATAAACATTGTAAGTAAAGTTCAAATGTTTGTTTTATTAAAGCAACAAAATGCTTAAGATCCTGGGTTCGATTTCCGCCACGGCAAAATTAGGAAATACCATTTCCTAATTAGTCTGATCCTGGTTTGGTTGGGAGGCTTTGGCCTTAGGTAGTTACCAGCCTTTCTGGAGACGTTGCTAAAAAAAAATTACGTCTGGTACGATACTGTTGAGGAACTAGATATAAATTACCTCTTACCAGGGTATCGCGGTTCCAGTGGTGTAACCATATTATGGCAGGGCTGGCAAAATGCCACGGGCCTCCTACCCAAGAGGTACTCGAAGCAGACGGGACAAGACCGGTTATGCGACTTGGTTATTCTGGTTATTGAAATTTGTATGGCCCCGATCTTTAAACTTTTATGATATTATATACACGTTTGCGAAACAAAGCTCGAAAAAAGCTTTTTCTTTAATAAAAATCTTAGTTTTTATTAAAGAAAAACTTTTAAAAGCTTTAATAAAACTAGTGAGCTTAGGCCATACAAGTAAACGTGCGTCCTTTTATTCATTTTCTACTAATATTTAAATGCTCGCCATTCGATCATTTCGCCCGATTACATTTTCGTAACACTCCCGCCACGCTTTTACCAGCTTACTCCCCATGTCAGGCGTGCATAAAGAAGTTTCACTTCAAAAACTCATTGATATATTTATTGTATGTACTTTGTCTAAGTACAGATATATATACACATAAATCATTGTTTATATTAAAACCAGGCGTATGTAAAAGCAAAGCCATACTCGTCTCGATACAATTATTTAAGTAAAAGTCAGTAGCAGCCCATTAACGTCCCACTGCTGGGCACAGGCCTCCCCACTCCAAGGAGTGAGGGTTTTTAGAGCATAGACCCAACACAGGCATAGTACACAACAAGTGCGCTCTTTATTACTTCACTCTCATAGTCCGATGTGACGGGAATCCGACACGACCGGAGAGAAATCAGGCGCAGGACCGACGGCTTAACGTGCTCTCCGAGGCACGGGGGTGGATCACACCGCCAACTTCCCAATTTCGGGCAAATATTGTGAGAATCTTAATAGAAAACTCAATATTGATTGTTGAATTGGCCCGACCCAGGACTCGAACCCAGGATCCCATGTCTGTAGTCGAATATGCTAACCACAAGACCAATGAGGCAGTTCTTTATTCCTTTTTTATCAGATTTTCCTTAGTAACATAAATTACTTTCTTCTAATTTTCAATACGGAACGTAATTCCAGCATTGTTTGCCAGTACCAACGCGCCGACCACTGAACTAAGCATAAATCCTCTTTGGTGCTCTCATATCCTCTGCCCACTTCTCCGTCAATATAATACGAGTATAATAGCTATCGCACTCCGCTGCTTAAGCTGGATCCAAGGGCGCGTAACACGTAGTTAGATTGTCATTCATTTGAAATGATCGCCATTTTTTAAAATTCTAGAATCTCTTTTTTCCGTCATCTAAATACATCCCCGATAGTAAAAACCTCGACGAAACCTCTATTAAACTTCCGAAATTCGATGTCTTAAGCGAAATCTAAGCATTATGACATACGACAACCTATTAATACTTTTTGCACAACCCATATGTTATTTTTAAGTCGTAGTCTGTAAGGTTGCCGGGAAGAGATTACTTGAAGTAATGGGGCCGCCATTGCCCGTTAATGTTTAGAAAGGTTTATTGTATCATACGTTAGATTTAATTTTTATGCAATAAAGTATTTTGTATTTGTACGACTGCTAAGCCTAAAGGAGGGTAGATAATGAAACACCTATTTTAAAATAATGATTATAATTTCATTAACATTAAATGCATCTGGATGGCAAATCATTAAAACAATACCAATATAACCATTTATGTATCAATATAAAGAAAAACAATCTTATAATTTTTTTTGGGTAAAAATATAGATTATATGAAATGTACAGGCGCTCGCAATAATTTAATTTAATTTTCATAAAATACAATATTTTTGTATAATAAATCCGAAATATTTATTGTGCACCATTATCTTCCTATCACACTAAGCTAAAAATATTTTGTAATTTCTTTGTGTTCGATGTCTATAATTGAAGACACAAAACAGTTTTCTCGTATGTCAGAATTGTTAGCAATATCTATGCTGTTCGTTAAAAATCATGTCTGTCCATATATTATTGTTACTAAATGTAAAACCATCGGACTGTTATACTATATCTGTACAACATGTCTGTTTATATTACGCTAAAATTTAAAAATCAATGTATTATTATAAAAGAATATACAAATCACTTTTCACAATGTTTACACGTAAGCAAAATCACTGCCAACGCTCGGTGTTGACAACAAATAAAACATTTAAGAATACTTCAAAAGTATATAACACTCCTAATCAATGATGAATTTTATAGACATCGTAATTTGAAAATGTAACATTCTGGTAAAAATTCCCATTTGAAAACATATTTCGCCTTTTCATCGAATAAATTACATAATTGCACGACGGTATACTAAATACTGGGCGATACTCTTTATAAATTTGGCAGCATTCTTCGATACCAGTCTTTTACCAGTTTTTAATAAATTTAAATGTATACTATACTGATAAAAAAAAAACATTAATAACGAAAAATATCTATCTCCCTTTTATATTTTTCTCTATAAGTATGGATGATTAGCACTTTGGTTAACTTTTTTCCTACTAACTATTTAGTGGTATTATTTGATTACGTGCAAATTAACAATAAAATAAAATATTCACTTTGTTTCGGAAAATCAATATAAAATATAATTTTGAAATCACTATATTCAAAAACGTAAATATAAATCATTTGCTACCAATAAATTTCACCAAACTATAATTTTTTTTGCGATCGCCTGTACGTGCTACAAACTTAAAAAATAACATGCACGCCAAACATAGTTTCTATTGCAACGGTTCAATTTTTACATAATACAATGGATCTTCTGTGAGGATAAGGAAACGATAAATAGGATGATCGATGATAGAAATATACGAAGCAACTTGTGAGGGTCTATTGTAACGAGCCAATGAATATAGGGCCACTAGTTTTTTATATATATATTGCACGCGGACCATGGTAAGTTGATTTAAAAAAGGGATTTTTGAGCGAGCACTAGAAATACCCATAGCGAATTATAAAGAACAAAACTTAAGACATTCATAAAAAAATCGTAATAAACATTTTCTTGCAATCATGACGAATTTGATGACAAGTCTTTGGAGATTATGTTAGGATTATTACAATTAAATGGCAGTCACTCCGCGTAATCGGATCTGATGTGAGGCTGCGAGAGCAAGAACACCCTAATTATTAAATTATCAACATAAGTAATACGTTTGATAATGTTTTTAAGGATTAATGACATTGTTGCTACGATTTAATGACAAAACAATCGATGATTTTCATCACACATTATTACTGCTTCGAGAATGTGTCAATTAGATTATTGTTACGTTCAAAGGCTTTTATTATAAAACTAAGGCAACCGAAATTGTCAATTGCATTGGAAAATCCCAATCGCGGAATTAAAGTGACTTTAAATATATTTTAAATAACTAAGAGAAGTTACGCCTCAGCGTAGAAAAGCTAATTTCGGTGGGCTCCCACTATATGACGTATCAAAGAGTACACACCACTATTTCTAGCAGAATTTAAATCATCTTAATGGTAAAAGTATTGCATATTGGTCCAAAAGTTCGTTACAAGTAATTAAAAAGCATGGAGCTGGTGAGAATAATACCCTATTTAATAAATTAACCTAAAAAGGGATGATCAAGGGAATTAATTTTGAGCGAAATACTTTTCTGTTGCCATCTCGTGAGATATTGGTAAATGAATGATAATTTCGGTTTGTATCCAGAAACAAAAAGTCCCCAGAAATAACTTTTTTAAAGGATTATCAAAGTCGTAACTGGATTTTAATCATGAAATGTTAATTAGTCCGTCCTTGTGCTCGCAAGCTCAAATAAAGTAGAGTATTTACATACTTTAAAGATATGATGATTAAGGGCTAGATGATGGGAGAAGGATACAGAAGGAAGGAGAACGGATAAATATACTTTATATCCTATAGGATATGCATCTTTATAAAGAGGGGGCGGGTCCAATTCTAACAAAACAACGTCATACGCAACGACTGAACAGCCCCCGTACACTAACGAAATATATTGCAAGCTTCAAAAAGAGAGTAAAACACATGTGTTAATGAAAAATACACTTTTGCTCCTTACAAATAAGATCGTTTACATAAAAATCGAAATAACTAGCGCGGTTCAATAATTGATTTCAAAATGGCGGGTAAATAACTTCGTTACGTTTATATATTGTAAAGTATTATTAACTCAGTTAAATATTTTTAAATAATTGTAAATAAATAGTAAACTTGTAATTTTCATACAAAGCATAGACAACTGAATCGATAACTTTCATTGCCCTTCCGGATTACAAGTAAAATAGCTAGTCAGTTGAAAAGAAATAACGAAGTTGTTAACGAAATAAAAATCATTACATTTCTAATTCGAATAAGTATACGTTGGAATATATAAAACAGTATCGAAAATCTTGTAGGTAAACATTCCCAAAAACGAAAGTTAGGACCACCAAGTGTTCTAGTCCTGCCATGATGAGAGTATGATTTAATTTATAAAATCTAAAGTTTACAATGACTCATTAAAAAGCACGGTATAAAATAGACCATTGTTTTGTACAAAAAAAACATTCAATTTAACCGGTTAACTATATACTGTACAATGTCATCTAAAAACAACAACGTCAAAAACCTACTCTTACTATATAAAATATGGCATAGTTTTGAGTGTACCAAACAGATGGCGGTAGTTTCGCGTAATAATTTAACCCTTTCATTGCGGTGCCGTGTTTTAAATGTCACTCCGTGTAAGGCCGACTATTTACGCAAATCTATGTGTAAAGCGACGTGCCTGATATTATGTCTCAACGTAATCGTTCATTCCCTTCAGTGAGCGTAATATCATGCCTTCCAAATTTTATAGTCAAAAATCGGTATTGCCATAGGCAATACAAAGTAAATTGTGTAAATCAAATGATTATCAAAGCTTATTAGCATTTCCTAAACAAGTGTGTATCTAGTAATCTATAAGAAGTGAGTATACTAATATACTAGTAATGATATAATAATAATCTCCATGTTAACACAAAATTCTGAATATATATAATAATTCTGAAATTTAACAAAATGAAGAAAAACTTGTGTCAACGGGTTACCATAATTTAATATCTACTAGCAAATCACACATCTATGTATAGTAATAAGTAGGTATTTTTCCCCCGTTATGCAGAGCGTCTTGTGTTTAAATCATCCCGTATACGAGAAGCGCATTTGTCACTGACTTTGATATGATGGTATAATAAGACAGTCGTATGGTAAAACGTTCTAACACGCCATGCGCAGCGTAAGGGTTAGTAATGGAGTCTGTGAAGTGCGATAACTACGCGTGCCTATTTCATTTTAAAGAGATAATGAATAACCGCCATTTTGAAATCCATTTTTCAAACGCACATTATACATACAAGTATTGTACATCAAAATGGTCTAATATCGAGGTATTTCAATTTGTTGAGCTACTCTTAACAAAACTATTCTTATAGTTCTGTGCTTAATTTGTTTGACTGTTAGACTCTGTGGTTAACCTGTAGGAATAAACGGTTATAATTTACTTTTCGGGCAAAAACATAACATATTTCGGATCAGCATTATCCATATTCATTCTGCATTCAATACTATTTCTATACAATAATGAATTTAAAACGATATTAAATCAATAGTCAGCTAGACTATGGTTAAATTAAATTTAAATTACTGTTTAGACAGAATGACTTTTGAAAATGATAAAGAAACAAGGATATATAATAATAAATTTTAAAGGTTTAAAACTTAAAAATCTAAAATGATTTTCTTTTGTATTGTCTTGCATTCACTTTAGGGTATATTTAAATGAACTGGACTGTAACTACCGATAAATATGAAAATTACTATTTTTGCATACATAAACAAAGTTTTTATTTAATTTAACTCTTATTTTGGATAGAAAATAGCATCCGCAAATAGGCGGGTAACTACACGGGGAATGGCTAGTTATACGAAGAAGCAGTCTAACAAAGAAAATCACATATTTTTATTAAAATCTATCTACGATAGAAAGTTCTGTCATCAATGTTATAGGTTTTGTTAAAAAAAATATACTAAACCTGGGCAAGCCATAAAAATCCTTAATTTTTAGCCTCTAAAACCTCTTTAAGAGATGTATAGAAACAGCGATAAAAGAAAATCGTGAAGACTTAGATATCTGCCTGTGGGCTTCTAGTAACTCAAATTGGTACTTACTGATACTGGTAATAAGTAGTTATATTAGGGAAAATATACATGTCTCTTTAGTACGACGCGTGTTGATATGGCATTATCCCATAAATTTAACAGTTAGTTGACCAGAAAACTACGGAGTTTTTTAAATTGTAAATTTATGTCATCTATTAGACTTCTAGGAGTGAGAAAGAGCAATCTATGTATCTGTATAAGGTAGAAAGTTGAGTTAGAAATGGTGGTCCCTTCAACTCTCTCTTATCCATGTTTGACTGTACTTACCTGGTGCAATTAGGACATTGAGGAGCACGGCAGCGGCGGTGAGCCCATCTGCGTGAGCACACGATCCAGCCACTGCAGTGGCCCGTTCAGGTGTAGCTCGATCCAGCACGGGGTAGACGTCACTGTCTGCCGCCTTGGATAAACGAAAACCAGTCCAAATGACACAGTTATGCGAAAAAGATAGTAAATGACAGACTAAGACCAGTGATTCCCCAAACTAATTGAGACAAAGACCAGTGGTTATACAAATCAATTGAGACTAAGACCAGTGATTACCCAAACCAATTGAGACTAAGACCAGTGATTATCCAAATCAATTGAGACTAAGACCAGTGATTACCCCAAACCAATTGAGACTAAGACCAGTGATTATCCAAACCAATTGAGACTAAGACCAGTGATTATCCAAACCAATTGAGACTAAGACCAAACCAACCAGTAATCAAGTTCCGAATTCGAAACGTGGAAATTTTTATAAAACCGTCAATTTTAGTTTTTCGGATTCGGATACAGTAAGTGATCATTACTACTACTGTATATGTAGGACATAATTCATCACTTTAAGTTAATTACAACATGACATAGTGACTTTATTCACGTCATTTAGGTAATAACAATGTAAGAGTATAATAGACAGACGAGACGCCTTAGATAAAAAAAAACCACACAAATTGGGTTTAATTAGACAATGAGGATTCCCTATCTGTTGTAGAGCAAAACTCCGATTACACTATCTGCCGCGTTGGATAAAGGACAACCACAGTGTGGAAGGAGATCGGAGAGGGATAAGTGCGATTTATGCTCCTCCCTCTCGTCGGAGACTAGGTGCCAGAAGCAGCGGCTTTGCCTGTTCGCTCCGAGTTTCTAGAACATTTCAGTCGGATTCATCCGGAATGCCAGACCTGAATGCGTTATTGAACATCTGGCCTCCAGCATACATGAGAAGAGGGTTCCTTTTAGTTTTAGTGCGTGTTCTGTCGCAGTCAGCAAGTGCCAAATCAGTTTAACTTTTCTGACATGTTTCGAGTAATAAACATTCAAATGTCTAGACAAAAATCTTCACTTTTATAATTTTAATAGGCTTACCTGTATTCAGCGCCCCAGCCTTTGACGAAGCTCATACGAATGGTACACATTCGTGTGAGCTGGAACACGGCCTCGAATCCCTGACTAACTGACTGTGAAAGCAGCGCAGCAAACTCCTGGTTGTTGAAAATCTTCAAGTTACAACCTGGAAATATTTTAAAGTTTTACTTCTATCTACTTTAACCAGTAAATAGAACTATACAACACTTGTTTTCACTTGATATAGTAAATCGTTTATATGAATTTGGAACAAAAAAAGTCCTAGAATTGAGCCCCGTGGAACATCCGTTTTCATAAAAAAGTTACTATGAATAACTTTTTTACTCTATTTTAAAGATAAGAGCTTATAAATTACGTGCCTTACCACTCTACACCATTGTCAATTACCATACTATTACATCATAGTTACACTTAATTTAAGCAAAATAATAGCTGTTTTAGATTTTCATACAAATGAACTGGTATCTTTTAGTATCCCCATTCGTATGAATATAATAATAATTAAACCATTTTCTTACCAGGAGGTATTTTGCAAACCGTAGCGGGATGCCATCCATACCGCTGGTTACAGTTCGGACTCTGAACGAATATTGAGGAATCACTGAGACATTCGGCGAACACTTCACCTGGAAAGTGATAACAAAACAATACACATATTGTGGACAAGAAACAAAAAGTCGAATGACCAATACTTTCACTGCAAATTATTCAATGGGTGAGTCTGTACGCCTATAGTTTTTCGTTATATGTCAAAATAATCATGTTCTACTCTAATATATATTTTCTTGTACAATATTCAGGCCCTTACAATAACGAAGCAGTCTCGTACTGTGAAAAATAGTACAGTAATAAATTACTAACCGCCAATATAGTAAAGTCTGACACCCTTGCCGATATGTCTACGCGTTTGCTCTACCACTTCATTTCTGTTTACGTTGGACAATAGACCGAGGCAAAACCTGGAAATAAACATTATCCTCATATTAAAATTCACTATTAACGTTACACAAGGTATCTATCTGACCTAGGAAAAAAATTAGGTAATTGAATTTTCGAATCTATCTGAGTTTGACTTGTTGTTTTTGAATAATAGATAACCCTAATGGGTTATTTATTAAAGTGGCGTAAAAATAAAAAAATAAACCAAGCCAGTAGGTAAAGGTACCAGGCCAGCTTAAATTTTAAATATAAAATATATATATACTAATAAAGACAAAAAAAGTCTTAAAAACATTAGGGGGGTAAATGATCATATATATTATAGAGGTTAGCAAAATGAGGAGGGGAAATTGTACGAACCTAGGATACTACTAAAAGCTTAACAAATGGTGAACAATTTAAATAACTCACCTCTCACTGTTGCTAGGGTCCGTAAAGCCATCGACCGTAATAGAGGGTTGTGAGGCGTGGAAGGTTTCCCCCACGCGAGTATTCAGCTCGTAGTAGCTGATGCTGCACCAAAACGCCGGCTCATGGTACAATACGGGGGCCGCCTCCGTGGCCATATTGCCAGGGGATGGAGTTAACCGTGTCAAATCTAAAACAAATGACCATTTCATTACAACACAGAAGTTGAAATTCGACAGTAATTTGTAATTTTAAAATTAGATTAACTAAGGCACTATTTAATGCCAAAGTTATCGACAAAGTTTTATATTCACTGAAATGCTTGAAATGTGGTGTGAAAAATTCCACGATACAATTTTATCCTATCATGATATAATAAAATATAACTTCACATGTATTATATTTTTAATATATGTGGCATTTACTTGCCATTGCATGGTCCGTATACAAATTATCTAACAAAAGCTAAATAATTTGAATTATTTGAAATTGCATTAAATATATTTTAACTTTCTCCATAAATCTTTTGCCAATACAAACATTAAGGTGGATTGTTTTTATGCAACAATAAGCAAGAGTTGTGGCTCATTCAAAGGCAGAGTGCACTACAGCCCCAACACCACCCCAAATATGATTGGAATGTCTACATACTGCCCCTATTTGACATATTGCTGTGGGTTGCACAAACCTTTTGCTTAATTATCAACTCATTGTTTGCATTTTTCTGTTAGTTGTTAAGTGTACTAGTAGTATGACTTAAAACGATTTACGTTTTATTAACGATTTGTGGGTCTTGTTTCTCGAAATAAATAAATTAATTCATTCATTATACCCTGGTCGGAATATTCTTTATGGGAAGTGTAATGATTTTTTTTATATATATGGAAAACATGCAGTTTTGTCAGACAAAATTCTTGTAAATGATAAATAGTAGTTTAAAATAATAGAAGTATTACAAAATTGTCAACAAACTCACTCATGTTGTCGTTATGGTCCATGGGGTCTCCGTCCTCGCTCATGTATCCCGGGGGCGGAGTCTCCACTGACGAAGAGCTGCTGTAAATACAAGAGGGAGTACAGGTTAACGATTTTCAAAATCAGTAGATTTCACAAAAATATAGACATAGATACATACTTTATTGCACAACAAAACTTTAAGATACAAAATTATACAAAAACTTCAATAATTGTTAAGGAACAGCATGCTAGAGCGGACTTATTGCATGTGTGATCTCTTAACCGATGCTCTTTGGGTAAAGAAAGAGGGATAGATAGAAAGGACTATCACTGATAGAAGTAGGTAACGCGATAAAAAAGAAAAGAATAAACGGTACTTAGTCACTACGTAGTTAAAGATGAGTCTGTATGTATAAAAATACATATGAATATTAATAAGGTAAGGTAAGCAGCAGTCCATTAATGGGCCAATGCTTTACACAAACTCCTTACTCATAAAAGAGAGGGTTTAAGAGCATAAAACCACCACACTGTTCCAGTGCTGGTTGGCAGGCAATGATCGATGAATGATAAAGATTATAAATACTAGTAGACGTATGATACGTAAGTATATAACAATTTAAAATATTTAAAAAATATAATAATAATTTAAAATATATTTCAGTAGAGTATAAGTATAAAACGTCAAAATAGTACTCACAGTTGAACGGTGGTGTTTCCAGGCACTTGCTGTGCAAGTGTAGCCTCAAGGTACATAACGCTGTGGCCGCCAGCGCCCGCCACGCCCGATACACCAACCACGCCACTCTGCATCACGCTGCCAGACCAAAGAATATTATCACGTCACACGAATAAATTCTAAAACGACCGGTTGTATTAGTCTAAATTGTGACAAAATCTTCACAATAGATCTACTATATATAAAGTAGCTGTACCTCTGTGTCACCCCCGTAGTTCCCGATTCTAAGGAAATATGGGAAAATACGTTTTTAGTGAGCGCTTACATCGCAATAGTTAACTTTGGTAAATTCCACGTTACTCAGAATTTTACATAAGAGATTTTACGTAGCCATTTACCCTTCGTAAATGGCTCCGTGAAAACTTACAAAACCTGAAATGGAAGAAAGCAGTACCAAATTTTTCAGTTTTTATGTTAAAGTAGGCCTGTTTATAACATATACATACGGTCTCTTTAAATTTAATTTAATAGTAATATGTGTATTAAATTAATAAATAAACAATCGCAATTAATGCGGTAATTTATAAAACAGGATTTTTTTGTCATGAATTATTATTATTATTATGACACATTAATCAATGGTTTTTTTCACCTATCGTGTTGCTGGTAGTCGTAGGGCGGCGGCGCTCGCACCTCGCCCTCCGCACACCGCGGCACTAGGATTGGCGGCAACGCTGCCCATAGACAACAATAGTTTAGTAAAAAGAGTGAATGTATATAACTTGTAATTGTAACTCATATAACTTGCGAAAGAGAAACAAACTTGTTGTAAATTCTAGTAGGCTGCATAAAATTAACAACTCATTTAAGGGTAACTGTATACGTTTCTATAATAAACTCCCACAAGACGTTTTAGAAATGTCAATTAATAAATTCAAAGTCTTTGTTAAAAGAAAGTTGATAGAAAAATCGTATTATAAGTTGCAAGAGTACTTAGACGATAGAAACGCGTGGGAGTGAACGAACTGCTCTAATTTGAATTGAAATACATTAAACTAATGTGATATTGTAATGATGATGATAACAAAAAAACAAAATACCCGACTGAGTTTGTTGTGGGCTCTTCTCGGATCGGGCGCGAAGGAACCCTTTTAACTTTAGATTTTAAGTCGTTCTGGAGTATCATCATCAGACGTGCATTAGAAGTGTAGTGTAGAGTGTGGAAAAGAAAAAAATATATATATTATTTGACGATTCAAAAGTGATATTACATCAGCCTACTTGAATAAAGATATTTTGATTTGATTTGATTTGATAGACTACATCACGTAATCATATCACAAACAATAGTTTGACTACATCACGTAATCAAATCACAAACAATAGTTTGACTACATCACGTTATCATACATTACGAAAATATATATTAGATACATAAATTCCCTCATATAGTCAACAAAACATTTACCGTATTATGCATACGTGTATATAATAAGATACCAATATCAACCCTGGACTTGCCTTAACAAAAGTTCAAGCTATATATATAAATGACTCTTACATACAAAACGTAATAATATACAGTTGAGGAATATTTACATGACAAATAAACTTGTGTTACGACATTAAATTACAGATTTATGTATTATTTACAGGTCAATTATAATACTTATAGAATAAAATTGTGGTTATAAGACTAGTTACTGAATTCATGGACAGTAATTTCTTGGTCAAATTACAATCCGATTAATTAAAAGGACAGACTTGATGATTAACCATTTGAAAAAGTTGGATTCACTATTTTAATGTGCAATTCTTTTAATAAGCTGCAGATTAACGTAGATCCTCTTGTATGTTTATTTCTATATGAAAAAGGCACTTATACCTCAAAAAAAAAACAACAGCTGATTTAATATTTACTTACCTGGTGAATCGATTTTGTTATAATGATAGGGGTTAATGCACACTTCGTCCTTTTTCAATTGATACGCGTACTCGCAGTGGTCCACTGGCTTTAGTTCATGTTGACTCTGCAAACAATATATACAAACGGTAATATTTTAAGGCCCGAGAGACTTAGAAAAGGTGGCCACCACCTTACCAAAATTGAAAATATTCGTAAAACTTAAAATATAGATATATAATTTATTTCAATATACATATATTATCTTTCACATAATTTAGTGAGAGTAAACACTTACATAATTATTGCTTTATTTTTAATAACCTAATGCGTCATCAACCGAAAACCTGTAGTTTGTTTTTCACTAAGTAACCTTCAATAGGAGAGGAGACTTTGAGGTTTAGACCCAACACATTGTCTCAGTGTTTTAGCAAGCCTAGTAGATTACATATTCCTCAGATTTGCACACCTACTTTGTATTATATGCTGTCAGGTATTGATGATGATAATAAAACTATATAAAAAAAAATATCAGTGAAATACTAACTTGAAGCTGCGGCCAGCGCCACAGCCTGCAGTAGACAACATGCGGCAACCCCTTACGGTACTGCCCATTAATGATGTTGTCGTTTGGCTTTACTCTGAAATGAGACATTGAAATTTAAAAAAACACTCATCTCATACATCATGTAGTACCTATTAAACATGTATTTGTATGTAGGTATACATGTATACACAAGGCTACAGAATAATTGCTGCACCAGCACAAACAGAGATTTTATTAAATAAATTTTCATTGGACAAATAATCAAGATGTCCCAGAAAAAATAGCTGGTCAGTGTTAAGGCCATCTACTTATGTGTTTACTGTCGTAAATTTGAGTTCCCCTATGATGCTGCATAGAATATTTATAATAAAGCTTTCCTCTACCTCTTTCCATACCAATATGTTGCCATCATATGCTGTTTCATCACTTATCATCAAATGTGGCTTGCAATCTGGATTTAACATGTGTGCAAGAAAAACCATAACATATCTACCATTACATGCCTGAGTGTTTTTTTTTTAAATAAACTTTATTTTCTTATCTATTGGTTCTAATAATTGTACATTAATGAGTTCTTCTAAATATACACACTGGCATATTGAGCGGAACATAAAAAAAAATAAAGGTTTGATATCAGTATCATAACCTTTTATGATACTCATCACAAATATTTTTTATTTTCCGCATAATATGCCAGTGTGTATATGTTTGTCAATAAAATCTATGCAGTCATCGATTAAAGATCAATATGATAACAATACATCCATACAGTATTCCATAATAATCTTATATAAAAATGAACCGAATTATAACATGAAAATAACAAACGCTTACTAACCTACATATTTAAAGGACATGAAAAAGCTGAATAGATTATATAAGGTAGTTAGCTGATATTATAAGACACTGATTTTATTTATCTTCAATTCAGTTGATCATGCAATATTACTTAAATTATACAAATTAGATGATGTTATATATTTTTGACTGTATATGCATCCTTGTAAATGAAAACATGTTTAAATGCCCTGGCCTTCTACTATTTAATATGTTGCCAAGGACATTTTACGAATTTACACATATATATTCAGAAAACACAAAAATAAATTACCTAAAATAATAATGAAATATGTCAAATAATCATGAAAAATATTGGTAACTATATTAAATAGAGACATGCTGATCATATTGTGTGCTGTGGCAACTGGGTTCTGTATTTAAATACTTAGGCTTTATTTCTTGCGATTTTTTAAATTAAAATGGGAATTAAGATTTGAGTATATAAGAATGGCTAAACCTGGCTAGCATTTTCTTTCAATTATGAAGTTAAAATCCTTTTCCTTCCTAATTGACAACAAAATTCTGGAGCACAGGATGCAGCTGTTTTACAGCTCTATATATATTTCTCCTCTATATATCAAAATGCCTAAATAGTCAATTAAGACTCATCTGAAACCATATTTTACAACAACAAATCCATTTATATTATGATCAAGTTAATTTGAATTAACATAATAATTAAATAAAAATAAATTATAAATATTATTACTTAATTCTTACCTAATTAATTTTGTAAATTTTATAAAGTATAACCATTTCATGTAACTGAGAATAAAACATTTTAGATATGACATTGAATACCAAACAATTTCCTTAATTACTTCAATACAAAAAATCATAATAATTAATTTAACATAATTTTATGGACCATTATAAAATTTAAATGTATAATTGTATACATTGCATACACTATTATAAATCTCGTAGTTACTTACGTTAATAAACAATTCAGCTATACATTTTAAACACTGACCAGCACACTGCCGAACTAAAGGGACAAAGAAAAATTCGTAAACAAGATTCTAATAAGAATTATTAGCAAATTAAATCACTTCCGAATGTTTTCCTAATAAAATCAAAGAATTTTCGCACATCACAAGTGAAAATTTTCAGAGCATTGTCTAGAAGGTATTATTCACGCACTCAATTTTTAGTCTATATGTTATACATTCATAAATAAGGATTAAAACAGCAATTAAATTCAGAGGTCCAAAAATTGTCGGCCATATTAACAAAAAGCTTCAATTGTTTTGACGGCAATTTGACCTTCCTTTTTGATTTTGCGTCCTGTCTGCGGTTATGTCACCAAAATGCGATGGTCATTGAACACGGCGAGGTCAATGCGCCCGCCGATCTATGACATTCGGGCGGGTTATACCGCCTTCAGTTCATGGCTGTGGGGTTTTCCTTAAACGCTATTGAATTACTTTTAGCATATAAATTACAAATTTAAATGAGCGTGAATTAGATTTTTTTTTAATTGATTTAAGTTGGAATGAAATGTTTTGTATCGGTATATTAGTTTAACTATCACAAAACAAAACACTTTTACGACACGACAACATACTTAATTTTATCGCAAGCTTTTTCGCACTTTTGGCCTTTACTATTATATAATTTGTTATAATTATGATTTTTGTGTAGTAGTGTTATTGTGAATTTAATATAAAGGTTGTTAAGATCAAAACTAAACAATTAACTCATTTACATTATATCTATAGCAGCAAATCAAGGTTAATGACTATTTAAATTTAAAATAGTTAAAAAAACTTAAATATAGAAAATAATAGTTTTTTAATGATTATCATGTCTATCAAAACATTCATATATTGCCTTTTAGAATTTAATAATAAAGTCGACATGAATAAAAAATAATGAGCAATTTATTTTAACAAAATCCACCTAATAAACATTTATTTATCCAAAACTTCCTGGATTTTTTTTCCTATAGAACCTTAAGTATAAAAACAATTAGTTGTGAGTATGATACTGTGAACTAAACTCTAAAAATTGTGCTATAAATCAAAACAGTTATGGCTGTTAAAAACATAATCCTGCCACTCGTGGCTTAGACTAGTTACCTCCAACCACAGGGTATAAGACTAGTCTTATACCCTGTGGTTAGTTTAAAAAGATTATTGATTACCACTTCTTCAACCACTTACATGATAAAACTTCAGTTATTGCTTACATGATAAAATTTGAATGTGGTTGCAGGCAAATACATAAGTGGAAAGGATTCTGTGTAGAAACTTTCAAAAAGCAGCCCCTACTGTGTCCAGCAACCCTAAATAAAATATTTATAACTCTATTCAAGAGAATTCTTTTTTTGCTGATAAAGTAGCACTATCATATCACCTGATCGTAAATGACAATATAGTCTAAGATGGAAGAACAATAATTTGGAAAAAGGTTACCAACTTGCCAACCAAATTATGCCAACTACCACAGTTGGTATCGCTGAAGTCTCCCCACCAGAACATACTCAAATAATTAGAAAATGCTATTTCCTAAATTCTTTTTGCAAATAAAGTGAGAATTTGCAGCATTGTGCCAATGAAACAATAATTGTTGATTGAATAATTTCTTATGGTGTAATACCTGAGAGGCTAAATGTTAGCCTGTATGTAGAGAAAAATTGAATAAACATTTAAGAATCTCAGCGAAAGTGATAACATGTGTTGCAAGAGTGTAATTTGCTATAGAACTATATATTCATATAAATCTAATTCTACAGTATGTCACAAAACATCTCTTATGCATTTATCTCTCTTCATACAACATCCCATATGTAAGCTTATGTTAAGTATACCAAAGTAAAATGTTGTTATGAATTTCACTGCTACTTAGTTAAATGACACATTATATTAATATCTTCTTCCCACTTTTATACTCTTATTATTTCGAATAATCTTATAAGATTGTTTCTAAAAACAGTGATGTAGTGACTTTTATGATTTCATATTGGTAAAATAACATCAAATACTACTTCAAAATGAATAATAATTGTATTAATAAAATGCTATTGCAAAATGTTACTCGTAAAATCCAATCTATTGACACAGTTTGCTTATTATATTGACAATAGAATGCGTAAACAGAGTAATCCTCAAAAAATTGTTTTAAAATAAGTTTAGAAGAATGCTGCTAACATCATTCTATGTAGCAACAAAATATAAATATGTATAATGTAAAGGTATGATAAATTGGTCTAAGTCAGTAAATATTTATAACTATATTGCTAACGCTTCTAGCGTCAATATAGAACAATGGAAAATATTATTTCATAAATACATGGTTAATTTTATGTTGTCAAAGTAGGAATCTTATATATGATAGGTAACTAAACAGTATCAAAAATTTTACACTTCTATATGAGGATGACTAAAATGTTAAACACATTAATTCCAAATCAATAATTTATGATAAAAAATACGAAAACATTACATGGAATTGTCCACTTTTTCTAATTTGTTGTGAAATAAATTTAAAAATTGGCGCCCAAAAAAAAATTATCTATTCATTGAAAAGAAATTCCTACCTGGGAATTGTAACGCACTTCGTGTGGCTGCTCTGGTTAGAGAGAGCCTTCTCTAATTCCTCAATAGCACCGCTTTTTTTCAATTTCTTAACAAGACTTTTCACTGCCTTTTCAGACCATTTATCTTCCGCTGAAGAACCTTCAGGGCCCTTTTTCCATCCTAACAAACGCTTCACAACGGGCGGAGTGAGCGGAAACATTCCGCAAATTCACTTATTAGCGAACACACGTTAGAACATTTGAGCAGTAAATTAGTTTAGTAGATTACTAAACAAAAATAATCCGTATTTAGGTAAATTATCGAGCATCGGCCATTATTGAATTAAGAATGACAGAACATTTGTCATTTGTCAATCAACAATTTTCATCATTTTCACGATTCAATTCACACAATTTTTGTTTATAAAATCCATTTTGTACGTAACGTTGTAGCGATGCAATATAATTGTATATAATAATACAACAGCAGCTATATATTATAAATGTTTAAAATAATAATATTAATGAGGAACGATGACTCGTCTGTAAATCTTCTATAGAATTTTAAGACGTTTTTAAACTTATATGGAGCAGTAAATATAACCAGTATATGGGTATTATCTATGAGTAAATATAAAATTTTCATTTATCTACTTTCTAGTAACTTGTGTCAACTATAAAATAAAATTAAATCATTTTATAATATAGTCCTGTATAATGATATGTTTTATTTTTAATTTTTTAGTTTTTCTCAGTGTATATAATTTTATAACTATGTGTAACATAGAAATCTCGAACTTTGGATAAACTACAAGTATTATATTAATATATCATTGGTTTAATATATGCTTTAAGAATGAAATAAAAATCTGACACCTAATATCTACTAAGATTCTAATAACGTATTATAAAAAAAACTGATTTAGCAACATTGTTGTTGTATTTTAATCAATTTGTAGTAGTTTTTATCTGTGCGATAATGTTTTTGTTTTGAATTGTATGTATTGACAAGTAGATTTATTTTCCTATTTTCAATTGTTTTAATAAAAGCCAGTCGTTTTATATTCAAATGAAGACGCCGTGATTTTACAGAGGCGAAACGGTTAGTTGCGTTTATTATTCTAAAATAATTAGATATTTCTATAAACTGGATATAATTTTCTGTTACTTGGGTTGAACTGGCCACTAACATTTTACTGGCCAGCGACAAAGATTGTTTTCCAATTTATTTCCCGATATATGACATGGCTGGAAAATTTGAAATTTTTTATCTTATGCGTAATTTCAAGACCTTCTTATTAGCTATTTGTAATATTTTTTACATGTTTCAATCCCTATTTTATGATTACTTTTAGAATAAACTAACATTCCGGTTTAATTTATGTTTCGTGTAAAAACAGGAATCATGTTATGCTACTTGTTGAAAGTCATGCATTTATTCATTTCATATAAAAGTAATAAATTATTCAATAGTTTTCATGACTACAATATTCATTGTGTACAGATCATATTGAAACAAAATTGAGTGTAAATATGGGTTTTATGCAATGCCATTATTTATACACAATATTTCATATTTTTTGTTCATCACCATTGACCAACCTTTAAGAAAGTTATGAATTTCTCTACCACAACAAGAGCTTAAGAGTCAAATAAATAATAAAAATATATATTAGTTTATTCAAACTTTATTAGAATTAGCAGATAAATGCTTTCATAATATTATGGATTATAAAACAATATGTGGTTATTACAAAAGTTTTAATTAAGAATATGTAGCAATTTACTAAATACTACCCTGGGTACCTCAATTTCTAATTTGACTGGGGTCATTTAGTAAACCTGTATTATCAAATAAATGTAAGATTCAACTGACGGGACGCTAAAGCTGTTGATTTCACACTATCAGAAAAGAAATAATTCTTAGCAAAATTAACATTTTTTTAAGATTGTAGATTAAATAATACTTCAGATAAAATCATAATAAAAAAAAATTTCTTCGCTATAAAATGCTGTGATAAATAGTAATAACAGTTAAGCAAACTAATATTTGTACAATTATTTATAATACTATATATCTCACCAACACAAGTTTCCTTTAGTTTCCTTTTAGGAAATATGGCTGAACCACTACAACCACTAATTCTTTGTATGGAGAACATCAATGGAGATGAAGTGGCAGTTAAGATTGAACCCCTGGACACTTTCCATGAATTCTTAGAAAAAGCAAAGTAATTATTTTTCATGTTTAATTAATGGAAATTGTTTTATCAATCTATACTTCAAATAGTCAAATACCAGTCCCACAGTCTTGTTGGTGTAACTTTCTGTTTGAGATTTGAGGGTTATAGTCATGTTGTACTACACAAAAAGTGAGAGTGTCAGTTTACAAATCGAAGAAAAAAAACATGTACATATTATATTGTATCAAATTTTATTTTAAATTCCCCCTATAAGTAATACATAACACAAATTTTTCTCTATCATGCCAAAAAAAAAAAAAAATTACCTTCAAATCTGTTAAGTCTGTAATATAAGTATTATGTTAGTAATAGTTAGTATAGTATCAAGTACTACATTCTGTTGCAATAACTGGGTGATCATTGTTCTTATTACTTGTTAACAGCAAAAAAATTACCGCGGTATCAGCCTTCTTAGTGTCGTCGGCAAATTGTATGCAAAGATATTAATTGAAAGGGTGATTAATGAAACTGATGGGAAAATATGGGACGTGCAAGCGGGATTTAGAAGAGGAATGGGATGTACGGATCAGGTCTTTTCTTTACGGTGCTTAACTGAAAAATGTTTGGCTAAACACCAAAAAGTTTATTGCGCGTTCGTAGATTTAGAAAAGGCCTATGATCGAGTGGTGAGGAATGAGCTGTGGTCAACGTTATCTACGTATGGGGTGAGCGGTTGTCTGATCCAAGCATTGAAGTCTCTCTATGAGGGTTCTAGTGCCTGTGTCAGAATAAACGGAGCGTACACGGAGTGGTTTCCTGTCGAAAGAGGTGTTCGACAGGGATGTGTTGCGTCACCATGGCTGTTCAACCTTTTCATGGATAAATGTTTGACAGATTTAAAAGAATGTATGTATGGGTTAAGAATGAATGAATTACTCATCAAATGTTTACTCTACGCTGATGATCAAGTAATACTTGCGTCATCCGCTAACGAGCTTCAGGAGATGCTAAATATTATGAATGAAGCTTTGAAAGGGAAAGGAATGAAAGTGAATGTAAACAAAACGAAAGTTATGCTTTTTGAACGAGATGAATCTATGATGAATGGCAATATTTTGATAGATGGGGAACAAGTGGAAGAGGTGAAAGAATTTGTATACTTGGGATCTAAATTTACAAAAGATGGAACATGTGAAAGTGATATCGAAAGGAGAGTGAATGCAGGGAATATGGTAAATGGTGCTCTGCATGCTTTTATGAATAGCCAGATGGTGTCTCAAAGGGCTAGACTGGCAGTGCATGCTGGAGTGTTGGTGCCAACACTTATGTATGGTAGTGAAAGTTGGGTATGGCAGAAGAATCACAAAAGTAAAATAAATGCGGTAGAGATGAGAGCGTTGAGAAGCATGAGTGGATTAAAACTGAGTGACAGAGTAAGAAATAGTGTGATAAGAGAACGTTGTGGTATAAAAGAAGACGTAGTGACTAAAATTGAGAAAGGTATGCTTAGATGGTTTGGGCATGTAGAGAGAATGAATGAAAGGAGACTGACAAAAAGGATTTATGAGTCAAGAGTGAATGCGAAAGTTGGAAGGGGAAGACCGAGGCGAACGTTCCTGGACCAAATCCAGGACATTTTAAATAACGGCCAGGTCAAGAGTACTCTAAACCGACGAACTTGTATGAAAGATTTAATGAGATTGAAAGAAGCGAAGGAGATATGCAAGGATCGTGGCAAGTGGAAGGATGTTGTCTCTGCCTACCCCTATGGGAATAAGGCGTGATGCTATGTATGTATGTATGTACCAAATTGTCGTCTAATTTTTAGAAAATTCCATTTAATTTCAGATTGCTCTTAGGTTATGAAGTTGATTTAAACTCAATAACTAGCGACCAGCCTGTTTCTTTAGACGAAAATATTTATAATTTCCTTTTAAATGCTGAGCAAAACTTTAAAGGGTCGATTCTTAATCCTGATAACTTTGATGAAATATTAGAACAATCTAATGAGGCAGATGATTTAGTTTATATATTAGATGATGGTACGCAAATACGCGCCTCACAGATTCAATTTGACAATGACGATCCGCTTGTAGATATAACATCTGAGGAAATACCTTTTGTTAAATTTAAAGATGATAGTGCAGATGAGACTGACATCAATGATCTAGAAGCTTGTACTACTAAAAAAATCAGTATAGTCGATAGCCCTGTACCGCGATGGTCAACGCAAGGTAGCCCAAAATGTAGTTTTGCTAACAGCCTTCCTTTTAACTTAGTCTGCAACAACACATCGAATTTCGAAGCACAGTTTACGAAATACCTTGAATCTAGTACAAAAACATACACTAATTTAAATAATGCTACACGAAATAAATCTCCTCGCAGTTTAATAAGAGATAATTATAAAAATTATGATGATTTACAAAGTCGCAACGATGGGTTTTTCACTAGAGAAGATATTCTAAATATGTTTAAAGATTCTCCAGTGACTCCTCTTCCATATGATGATAATCAATCAGAACAGCGCAGACATGTAAGGAAAACTGATCCATCGAGACTTGTCTATAAGAATTGGAATGCAAAACCTGTTATTGAATCGGATTCTGGTTTAGAAAAACAAGGTTGCTTCATTTGCGGCAAAATGGTTGATAATATGGAAAAGTTATACTTGTTTGATAAAGAAGATCAAATGCTTCATAGATGCGAACAAAGAAAATATAATACGCAATTAAAAATAATTTGCAACCAGTGTTTGACTGAAAATTTTAAGCCGAGCAGATTGAAAAGTCCAAGTCAATCATTGGAAAACGATGAATATTTGGTCATTAAAAATAATCAACAATTTATCTTCCAAAAAATAACTAATGTTAATTTGAAAAACAATTATTATATGGATACTGATAAGGTAATGCATGATGCAAATAAGGAAAGCATGGAATTTGTGAAAGTAGAAATTGGTCCCGATGGCGAGATTATTACGAAACCTATAGATAATGATGTGAAGTCGGATGATGTTGTTATAGTAAAGGGCGAAAAAAAGGACAGTTCAAGCGACGTGGAGATAATTGAGCCGGAATCGGAAATTGACGTGGAAAATATCGAAGACGTTGACGAAGATGTAAAGGTATTTTTGGGCAAATACCAATGTGCTGTGGACATTAAGGATTACAAATGCAGGTGATAGAACTAGCATACCTACTTGGCACAATTATTTAAGAGCTTGCATCATAAATATGTGTTCCCAGGCTCAAGTCCATTCTGAGTATTTTTTCTATATTACAGTTTTCTAAGAAACATCTTTACCATCTAGTAACACCGTACATTAATTGTTGAGACCATCTAAGTCAAAAAGTAATGATAAAGTCTTTATTTTTCAAACTACTGTTTCAAAACGATAACATCTCTTTCACACCGGATTATAGTTGATAAATCGATGTAGAATATTGTATTAAACACTATCAAAAAACATAAAACAAAAACTAGGTAAAAAGAGAAAATGTACAAACAGGCCACCTTATTTCATTTTTTTCTAGAGATTTTGCTTAATGTCTACCATATTAAATGGTGGGGGCTAAATATAAATAAATATAATAAACTTATATGTTACATATACACCATACATATAAATTATATATATAATATGTACACACACACACACATATATACAAGTATACAAATATCTTAAAAATATGATTTTAATAAGTGAAAGGCAATTAATATCGTCTAAAACAAAAAATGCCTAGTAATGTGCTTTTGCCTGCCTTTTAAAGACTTCCAATGGTTTTGCTCTGGTAATAGATAATGGCAGAATATTCCACAAATTGATAGCGTTGATTAAGAATGGCTGGTAATCAAATAAGTTTCATTAATTGAAGTTGATATAGATATAGTTGATTTAGAATTATTCCTGATTAAATTACTGTGTAGGTTCTGTGAGAAAGAGTTCAAGGATCTACCAGAAGTCATCAACCATGGGGAAGAGCATAAACATGACATTGAGAATGAATCAGTTTTCCCTTGCCCCCTTTGCGATTATGGTATGAATTTCTTTAATATACACATGTATTAGTAGATTTTCCCGGCGGTGTTACTCACGTAGTCCCAGATCCTATGGAAATATGAGGGTATGGGATCAAATTGTCATTCTAAACCACAGACCGGCAACCTTTTCTTAAAACAGGTCCGCAAATGTTATGAGGATATTGGCGCATGTCAAAAATTATGATGATATCGGTTCGGGCCATAGATGTAATGAGAATATTGGTGCGGGACATATTTAATTTCCTTTTGCATTTTTAAGGATATATATATTACACTCATTTCAATGGCACTTATCGATATCGAATTATCGATTCCAAACACAAAAAAAAACACAAACAACACAAAAAATAAGGTCAGTCGCTTAGGAGCAGTTCCGTCTCATATACACATACAAAATATTTTTTTTTAATTGCTGACACTTTAGCGCTTGACTGTGATCTCACCTGATAGTAAGTGATGATACAGTCTAAGATCGAAGCACGCTAATCTAGTAAGAGGCGATACACCCCTTATGGTTTCTACACAGCATCGTACCGAAACACAAATCTCTTTGTTTGGCGGTACGTCTATGCTGGTAGGGTGGAAACTAGCCACGGCCGAAGCCTCCCACCAGTCCAGACTAGGACAAATAAGAAAATACAATTTCCTAAATTCGTCCTACAGGGGATCGATTCTGGGACCTCCGCTAGCAAAATAAATACTCGTACCACTGCGCCAGCGAGGCTGTCAAAATTATATAAATGATGAAAGTGGTCTATTGAACAATATAATATAATTTACTTTCATAGGTTATGCTAACATAAAATGGTTGACGGGACATTTGAAAGCGGCTCACGACTCTCTGAAGACAGAAACAGAGGGAAGAAATCAACAAGACATCGTTGGTTAGTATTGATATTAAGTTCGGAAATACATTCAGCAATGATTAGTTTTGCATAATATTTGCATAATTATGAGAATCAAAAATTTTTATTTGCACTTTAAAATATACAAACAAAACGTTGCCTATGATCGTGCTGCAAAATTGTTACGTTTATATTGCAGTGAATCGACATAAAATTCTGGTACTTAGTTATAAAAGAGGCAGTAGTAGACTGGATTGTCAATCTGAGTATGTCCGAAACTTCATTGGCAAACTAATTATTATATTTATACAAATCTAAAAATTTAGATTTCCGAGACTTGGAGGGAACAAGAAAGATATGTTAGGAATTTAATATATTAAAAGAAAGTTAATACAAATAATTTATTTCAATCTAAAATAATGAATTGTAAATAAAAATGTAACGTGTTTTTTTGTTAATGTTAAAAATTATTAATCAAATTATGTTTTAACTTTAAAATTTAGAATAGAGAATTTATGAAATAAATATATTTAATTTTATTATAGATGATTAAAGGACGAGTGGCAAATTAAAATGTCGCATGTTATTTGTAAACATTTAACCTTCAGACGAATTACCATAAAATACGCTGCACATCTTCGTAACGCTAATCACGCCTTTCATCGGTAAAAAATTTACCCTCATGCGCCTAAAGAAAACTCACTTCAAAATCCTTATAAACTTAAAGAGACAAAAATGTTTAGTGAGAAGAAAGTAACTGTAAATACTTGCTTTTGTAGGTACCTATTTCATACAACCTCTGGGCGATTGCTTTTTCATGATAATATGTACATGGCTTATATTCTATCGATTCTCCATATCACCACCATAAGTATATTTTTGATATAAATATCTTACATAACAGATAAAACGGGTACTCCAGATTGCTCACCTGTCGCCAAGCGGACTCGCAGCGCAATAAAAAAGACGTATAATGAAGATACTAATGGTTATTATTACGCCTTTACTATTTTGTCAGTCTATCAAATTTTGCTATATAAATCCTTTTTATGAAATAAAGTCCAAGACCGCGTCTGTCTGTTAGCGATAAAGTGAATGAATTTTCATCAATAGACTTGAGGATAGGGTGACTCTTGGTGGTGGAAGCTATGTCTTGTTTAAATTGATTGAAATATAACGGTGTTTAGCACTTCGAAGACTTTTTTGTTACAAATGAAAAGATTGCATATAAGTTTTGGAAGAAATTTATTTATAGTTACTATTAAAAAAAAATTATCAATTAAAAATTCATTTCTGAAACGAGTAGCGAAAAGAAGCCCATAGTATCTGAACAAATCCGAATACGTGTAACATCATAATTTTCAATTCTCGACGCTATGTTTTGTTTATTAATATATAATCGCGTATACAGTGTTTTAAATTTTATTTATTAAAATTTGCGTTTGTTTCACTAACATGTTCGTAAATACATAAAATGATGACGTCACAAACATGGCGACCAATCGATGCGTGTTTATATAGTCTATAGCGTTTATACATCTAGTAATGTTTTTATTTCATAAATTTTTATTTGTTAATAATTCAAGAAAAACGTAATACAGTTGTAAAAAAATATTGATTTTTTTCCTAATCCCAATCTCATTTGTTGGAATTATGTCGAAAATGCTGGCACGATCTCTTTTATATATCTACAGAATATTATTGTATTACTCGACTTAGAAAAATTGGGATATACATAATCCTATTCGAGTATCGAAGCAGGAATATTTGCTGGTAAGGGCAGCAACTGGTGCCCTAATAAACGTATACAAAATAATTAACTATT
The DNA here is from genome assembly GCA_015832385.1 of Elymnias hypermnestra. Classification (NCBI taxonomy): domain Eukaryota; kingdom Metazoa; phylum Arthropoda; class Insecta; order Lepidoptera; family Nymphalidae; genus Elymnias; species Elymnias hypermnestra. The sequence continues at coordinate 2,738,142 of JACTOM010000068.1, read as the reverse complement.
TTTAATATTTAAAGGTAAACAAGAAACAGAAGAATCCAATGAAAATAATCCAAATGAATCGGTTAGTTCCTAATTTTGATCGACTTCAAAATTATTTACAGTGTTTTCATGTTGACACAACTATTTAATTCGTTTATATATAAATTTCATCACTAGTTATAGTAGTTCCTTAAAGAAAAAGTAGTTTAATAGATATATAATTGAATTTTTAAATAAATAAACTATTTTAAATGTTGAACAGACAGAAGACAACGCTATATCGAATGTTGAAAAAGAAGCACAAGTCAGTAGTGATGAATCTATATGGATAGTCCAAACTGGTGATGATGATGCCACTGAACAAATACAGAATTTATTAAAGGTAAGTTTAATTCGTAGTTGTCATTAGCGAAATTTACCTGATGTACGTACTCGTATATAAAATATTGTTTGCTTACTGTATTTATTGCATTGGATTGGATTTGATCTCCGAGAGAAGTAAATAGTTGAATTACATAACACTATAAGCAATAAAAAAATTGAAGTAATAAAAAATATTATTGTAAAAACATTATATTCTAGGTATCAGAATCGAAACAAGGAATTAACGACTTGAAGAAATACAAATGTTTCAAATGCAGGTATTTACATGTACGAGTATAAAAAATATTCAAAGAATAAGTTTATTATTAGTATAAAAAAATTAACATTTTTTTACTGTAGCCAAATTTTTCCAAACGCTGAAAGCTTAGCAACACACAAGTGTCGAAAGCGTGGGAGGAAAAGACAGTTTTTCTCAAAAGAAGAGTCAGTCATATATGTTCCATCCCAAGAGGATTTTATTAAGGTATATCTTTAGTAAAGTCTATATCTTAAAATTATTTAAATGATTTAATTTAGCGTCTTAAAATAAAGTACTTATTTCCAAACAAACTCACCGTCTAGATATCCTAATATCCTGTCCTTGCTCGATTCTATTGCTCATGCAGTTGTTGGAATTCTGATGTATTTTTCTTATGAGCAATACAGGGTGTATTGCTCATAAGCAAAATACATATTGCTCACTTTCCCTTATGTGAAACTTTTTCAATTTTATATGTAATTTCTTTAACATTCAATTCCCTAGTGGACCTTAGAATATTAGACGCTACTATATTTTATTCTACTTTTTGTAACTAAAAAAAAGTTAATTATAATACAACTTATATATATACACATAGTTATATATCATATAAAATTTTATTTTATATTACAGCGCGCTCAAGGACGTCCTCGTCCTGTCGAAAATAATGCAGACAATGATCTTTTAGTTGTGGTAAATCTTTTTGTCGTATATAAATTGGTATGAGGTTTGAAATATTTTCAAAGGATTTGTTTATTTCGGAGCGAATCGTATTCATTATTAATATCCATAAATCTTATATCCTTTTTGTTGCTTATGTAATAATGTGCAACATCGGAAGTCCCAGGTTCGTGGGACCAATTTAGGAAATTATATTTTCATTTTGAGCCAAGCAAAATATTTTTCTTACAGTACAATACTGTGTATCAACTCAAAATTAATATTGTGTTACTTAGACTATATCATAATAGTCATTATAAGTTGAGAATACAATTTAGCGTTAATTATATAACTTTTGACTTTAATATTATTGAGTTCTATTTATTTATGTTGTAGCGAACCCGTAGAAGAAAAACTCGTGAGGCAAGTAACCCTCAGATAGTCACTTGTCATAACTGCAATGAGTCGTTTACGTCTAAAGTCAGACTCAAATTCCACATGTAAGTAATTTTAATGGCAATCAAACAAAAGTTTGATACTTACCTTTACTTTCATTAAGGTAACAAAAAATTATAAAATCGCAAAAATTGAAACAATACATTACAAAAATTCATCATTGCACGAAATAAAATGTAAGAAAAAAAACATAGCTGCTACTATCACTGCAAGTGTTAGTAGCAAGTAGTACTAGTAGTAACTTTCTGCTACCTTTGTGTAAATCGCTAGAGTATCTGTTATTATACGTATAAAAGTAAGTATCATCACATTTTTGGATTATCATGTAGGACTAGTGCTACATAAAATATTATGAAATATGTTTATTTTAAAGTTACGATCCGAAAATCATCATATAACTTCTTATTAAAATAAATAAAAATACGTCGGTCTTTTACCCGATATCTCTCTTATCGTGTCGGATTGCCGTCACAATGGACTGTGAGGGTGAAGGAGTAGAAAGTGCACTTGTGTTATCGCATACACTTGTGTACTATGCCTCCCAACTCGCAGTAGAGCAGCGTAAAGGGTCTATGCTCAAAAACCCTCTCCTATAAGAAAGCAAACCTGTAGGTTGTTAATGGGCTGAGATACTTACGTTTACTTTAATGTTTGCAAAAATTCCGTATCGAGAGTAATTTCAAGTTTCTTACCAAATAATGTAGTCATTTGCCTCCACGTTTGTACGCACAAAAGAAATATATGGATTTAATAAAATTATGTTATATTAATTTTCAGGCAATTTCATGAATCAACGAGTCTACTTTTATCTGATGGCCAGTATGTTTGTGTGGAATGTGATGACGCTAAGTTCCCCACAGAAACAAATCTTTTTGACCACGTGCATTTTCAGCATAACAAGCAGAAACGATGGCAGTGCCCTGTCAAAGACTGTGGAAAGACTTTCTTTTTAAGGTAATTATACTACACAGATATTATACACGGAAATAAATGATTAAATAACCTAGTTACGTAGTAGAAGCATGTGCGCTAATGATTACTTACATACATACATACATACATACTTACATAGCATCACGCCTCATTCCCATAGGGGTAGGCAGAGACAACATCCTTCCACTTGCCACGATCCTTGCATACCTCCTTCGCTTCTTTCATTCTCATTAAACCTTTCATACAAGTTCGTCGGTTTAGAGTACTCTTGACCTGGCCGTTATTTAAAATGTCCTGGATTTGGTCCAGGAACGTTCGCCTTGGTCTTCCCCTTCCAACTTTCGCATTCACTCTTGACTCATAAATCCTTTTTGTCAGTCTCCTTTCATTCATTCTCTCTACATGCCCAAACCATCTAAGCATACCTTTCTCAATTTTAGTCACTACGTCTTCTTTTATACCACAACGTTCTCTTATCACACTATTTCTCACTCTGTCACTCAGTTTTAATCCACTCATGCTTCTCAACGCTCTCATCTCTACCGCATTTATTTTACTTTTGTGATTCTTCTGCCATACCCAACTTTCACTACCATACATAAGTGTTGGCACCAACACTCCAGCATGCACTGCCAGTCTAGCCCTTTGAGACACCATCTGGCTATTCATAAAAGCATGCAGAGCACCATTTACCATATTCCCTGCATTCACTCTCCTTTCGATATCACTTTCACATGTTCCATCTTTTGTAAATTTAGATCCCAAGTATACAAATTCTTTCACCTCTTCCACTTGTTCCCCATCTATCAAAATATTGCCATTCATCATAGATTCATCTCGTTCAAAAAGCATAACTTTCGTTTTGTTTACATTCACTTTCATTCCTTTCCCTTTCAAAGCTTCATTCATAATATTTAGCATCTCCTGAAGCTCGTTAGCGGATGACGCAAGTATTACTTGATCATCAGCGTAGAGTAAACATTTGATGAGTAATTCATTCATTCTTAACCCATACATACATTCTTTTAAATCTGTCAAACATTTATCCATGAAAAGGTTGAACAGCCATGGTGACGCAACACATCCCTGTCGAACACCTCTTTCGACAGGAAACCACTCCGTGTACGCTCCGTTTATTCTGACACAGGCACTAGAACCCTCATAGAGAGACTTCAATGCTTGGATCAGACAACCGCTCACCCCATACGTAGATAACGTTGACCACAGCTCATTCCTCACCACTCGATCATAGGCCTTTTCTAAATCTACGAACGCGCAATAAACTTTTTGGTGTTTCTAATTTTTTTTTTTTTAAATTGCTAAACACCAAAAAAAAAATGATTACTTACCTCATTCAATATTTGCCTATTATTTAAATTTATATCGAACTTTTGTGCATGGTCTGATAAATAATTCTAAACGCAACATGGGAGGAAAATATGCCGTTGCAACCCGCGTTTTTGTCACCCTCGCCGCAGTGCCATACTTTAATCCCTAGTGCGTAATATATTATTAGGCAAAAACTATGAAACCTTGGTGCGATGTCACATTTCTTATACGCTTGGATTTTGTCTTTCCACTAGAATTGTTACCCATAAAAGTAACCGTTATAAAATTATCATATAACAATATATTAGAAGTACTATAAAATTCAAGTCCTTTTTAATGTAGGTGTTAAATTAAAAAAAAAATAATACACATCCTCCAGACACTGAAACCTGCTTGATAGATAGAGGAATGGAGTTGTGTGGTATACAATATCACTTGTGAATTGTGTGTTTAATTTTGTATTCTTGCAATTTTTTTTAAACATGTTATGAAATGGGCCATTTTAATTCTTCACAGGGCGACATTGACGAAACACAGTCGTACGCACACAGACACAAGGCGTTACGTGTGCGTTACTTGTGGGAAACGGTTTCTTGACAAGCAAACTTTAGATGAACACGGTGTTACGCATCTACAGGTAATAACTGTTAAAAATATTAAATTTTTATAAACCTATGACTTGAGCGCCTTATATGAGTAAAATTTTAAGTATTTTACACATGAATAAGAAAGGTTGCTTCAATATTTTAGATTTTGTGATATTATAAAGATAGGTGGCTTAAAGTAAAAGTAAATAGCAGCCTATTAACGTCTCTTTGCTGGGTAAAGGCCTTCTGAGTCATATGCGAGAGGGTTTTTGCAGTATACATTCACTGCAAGTTGGTGGGTTACCAAAATATTAGTGAGCTGCCCAGGATTCGAACTCGTGACTCTTAACAATTACCCACGTTTGTATCTATCAGGCTTAATTTTTTAAATGCTTATTTTTCATTATTTATACAGATTAACCTTTGATTGTGATATCACTTGATAATAAATAGATATATGCTAAGATGTTAACGCCTCAACCTTTCCGGTCGTATGTATCAAAAACTTTCGTGTAATCCGAACACATTCATCTCGCTCTTGCTTCATAGTGGCACCGCTTTTGTTGGAGTGTGAGAAATAACACCTATCAACTATTGAGTTTTTTCTTATTTTTTCGTTTCGTATTTGATTTGCGTTTTCGATAATAACAAATAAAAAGCGGGAAAGGGTTTCTTTGTAATGTGATAACAAAAAATATGAGGAAAGTAACTTTTGTAATACTCAAGTTATAAAATTAAAAGGGCCGGCTAGGTCAACCTGACAAAAGGTAATTGAATTAATAATGGTTTCCACATAAAATCTTTTGGAAAAGCAAACTTTATACTTTTCGACACCTCTTTACTAAGCGATTGTTTCCACCATGTCGTTCTTTTGAGATACATAGTAAGTAGCAGTCCATTAACTATATATATATATATATATATATATATATACTANATATATATATATATATATATATATGGTTCGCAGTGTAGCAGCGTGGTGGGTCTATGCTCTAAAAACCCTCTCTCATATGAGTGAGGAGGACTGTGACCAGCAGTGGGACGTTATACGATACAGTACGATATATATATATATATATATATATATATAATAAATTGAATAAATTTTAAGCTATAGACCCCAAGGGACTACCATTTATCATTGCCTTACACAGTGCCAACTATAGGGAAGTCTTAATTATCCCCCGCTATATGATAGGTATGTTTTACAGATTAAACCCTTTCAATGTCATATTTGTCTCAAACAATTGACGCGAAGGTCTCGTCTCCGTATGCATTTGAGAGCTCATGAGGAGGAACTATCGCCAGCTTTAGTATTGGTTTGCTCTATATGCAGCAGAGCTTTTAGAGACAACGTTGATGCTCAGGTAACATTACGATATATCTTTTGTACTTTTTAAAACTTATACAGTTGATATGATTTCAAATCAAATCAAAAATATCTTTACTCAAGTAGGCATATTAAAGCACTTTTGAATCGTCAAATTATATTTTTTTCTACACTCTGATTCTAATATACGTCTGATGATGGTACTCATTAACGGCTTAAAATTTACGAGGGTTCCTTCGCGCCCTGATCCGAAAAGAACCCACAACAAACTCAGTCGGGTTTTTTTTTGTGTTACCATCATCATTACAATATCATGTTAGTTTACTGTATTTTAATTCCAATCAGAGCAATTCGTTCACTTCCACGTGTTTCTATCGTCTAGGTAATCTTGCAACTTATAATACGATTTTTCTATCAACTTTCTTTTAACAAAGACTTTGAATTTATTAATTGACATCTTTAGAACGTCTTGTGGGAGTTTATTATAGAAACGTATACAGTTACCCTTAAATGAGTTGTTAATCTTATGCAGCCTACTAGAATTTATAACAAGTTTGTTTTGGTTTCGTAAGTTATATGATTTACATTCACTGTTTTTATTAAAAGAGTCAATGTTTTTATGTACATATAACAAGTTTTCTAATATATTGTTTCATTGAAATCTGTACTGTTTATTTTTTGAAATTCACTAATTATTGAACAAAGCTTGAGAAACTATCTGTTGGTTTGTTAAGTTCGCAGACGGACAAATTCGTAAGACGTAGTGAAAATTTAGTTTAATTTGGTAATCATAAAACAGAATAATATTTTTTTTAATTAGGAACACGCCACAAAATCAACAGAATGTCTCGAAGAATTTACCAGTGAGCTCAAAGAGGAGGCCGAAACTACAGAACAGTTGTCACCCACAAGTGGGATTGTGAGACACACTGTACAAGTAGTCGGTGAGCCTAAAAGTACATATTATATAAAGCATTTTTTACTTCATTTTCAATTTTATCTTAACACGTACAATAACGATAACATATGTACAAACACAGCTACGGTCCCTACGCATAAAGAGTCGAGTATAAAATCCATTGTTTTTAATATCACGTTGCAAAAATAAAGTTGTTATTACTATATTATTTTTTGTAATAGTGATATGTCCTTTTAAACATGATTTTTCAATGTTTAAAAAAAAGTTGATGCCCTAAGTCAAGAAATAGGGTTATTTAATCATCGATATTACAAAAACATAAGTAAGTCTAAAATGCAACTTGTCCTTTTATACGTAGGGGACGTCAATATTTATTCAAATTCAAAAACACTTTATTTTTTTTATTTCTGACAGTTTTAGCACTTGACTGTGATCTCACCTGATGGTAAGTGATGATACAGTCTAAGATGGAAGCGCGCTAAAGTGTTAAGAGGCGATGTATCTCTTATGGTTTCTACTCAGCGTCGTACCGGAACACAAATTTCTTTGTTTGGTGGTACGTCTTTGCTGGTAGGCCGAAGTCTCCCACCAGTCCAGACTGAGACAAATTAGAAAATACAATTTCCTAAATTTGTCTAACCAGGGATCGAATCCGAGACCTCTGCTAGCTCGAGTACTCGCACCACTGCGCCAGCGAGGCCGTCAAATTTCTTCATTCAGGACTGCCTTTATAGCATTTTTGAATCATCAAATGTAGGTTTTACCACACACTCATTTCAATGTACGATGATAATATTAAACGACTTATAATCTAAAGTTACGAGGGTTCATTCGCCTCCTGTCTTGAGAAAAGCCCGCAACAAACTCAGACGGTTGTCCTTTTTTTCTCATCATCATTGCTACATAATTTTCAATTGATTTGTTGAAGATGTTATATTCTAAAGATGTCACTTGTAAAAGCTAATTGAGAAATCACACTATAATTTGAAGGATTACATTAAAAAAGCGTGGAAGTAAATTGATTGCTAAAATCGATATAACAAATTTAAAATTATATTGTAATGATGATAAGATAAAAAGGACACTCGACTGAATTAATCACGGCCTTTTAGAACATGACATCTTTATTTTTTCAACAACAAACTCAGTTGTATACAAATTAATAGTGAAATGAAGTAACCAATATACTGTTCCAATACAGAATTTCCTCGCCACAATGCACTGATACACAGAGAAGTTAATAACGACGAGAGTGAGAAACTTCTATCAGCTTTAGATGATGCCGCAAGAAGTATAATTCGGGTGGTCAATATCGAGAAAGCTTTTCGATGTGAATATTGTGAAGAGTTAGTTATTGATGTTATCCTTCTGTTACATTTTCTTTAATTTAGATATATAACACGCACACGATTCAATAAAAAATAATCCGTTATTTGATTGATGATTTTACGGTAATTATTTTTTTAATTTATTTATTTCTAAACGCAAACACTGATGTTATTACAAATAATAATCGATGACATCTAACTAGTATAAACTGTGTTTCAGTAGTTATCGTTATCTTAATTTACTAGTGATTAAAGTAAAGTAAGTAGCAGCCCATTAACGTCCCACTACTAGGCACAGGCCCCCTCACTCCGAGGAGCTAGGGTTTTTAGAGCATAGACCCACCACGCTGTTCCACTGCGGATTGGCAAGCATAGTACACAAGTACACTCTCTATTCCTTCACTCTCATAGTCCGATGTGACGGGAATCCGACACCACCGGAGAGAGATCAGGCGCAGGACGTTTAACGTACTCTCCGAGGCACGGGGGTGGATCACACCGCGAACTTCCCAACTTCGGGCAAATATTGAAAAAATTTTAATAGAAAACTCAATATCGATTTTCGAGTTGACCCGACCCGGGACTCGAACCCAGGACCTCATGTCTATAGTCGAACATGCTAACCACTAAACCAATGAGGCAGTTACTACTAGTGATTACAATGAACAAAATATCTAGAAAAATAAAAAGATAATAAGATTTTTATGTTTAATTTTTATACTAAAAGGCATGCATGTGTGTAGATGTACGTTTATGGGCGCGTGCGCTTACGTATTGGTGTGCGAACGCGAGTGAGTGCGTTTACGTGTATTTGTACTTGAATTACAGGATTTTTTTAGAAAATTTACATTTTATGTAAAAAGAGTTATTATATTTTAATCCTCAATTATTCAAAATAAGAAATTTTATACTTTAAAGTTCAAATTAAAATCTTTGATTACTTCACAAACACAAAATGATGTAGAAGCCGACGGACTTGCAATTATTATATTAACGCTGGAAAGTAAACTCGCAAATACGAAAATTTTCAATAAAACAGAAAACTTTACCTCAAAACAAAAATGCTTCATAAACTTCGTATTGTATTTATCGACTAAGTTTATCTTTTTGGACACTATATTTATATTTTATTGTAAACAAATTGACATTAGCGGTATTATCATTACGTTTTGTTAAAATAGTATTTTTGGGGTTACTACATTTTGCCTTTCCAGTGTCGATATATATTTATTTTATACTCAATAAATCATGGTATTTCGTATATAATATAAATTTCTAGAAGTGGGACTTTCATATCCTGTTAGTTATCTACATTATAATTTTACTTACAGCGTTTTTTACTTAGAGGATCCACTCAACAATCACAGAGCCACTCACAAAGGAGTAAAAAATCCTTTCACTTGCCATATTTGCAAAGTTAGCTTTGCGACATACTCAAGGTAAGATATAGCGAGATCCTAATAAAAATTTTAATAGTTTTTAAGTTGCGTGTCTAAATGGTTTACATTTTTGATCTACTATATATGTCTCGGTAATAATATATCACTGAACTCATAATAACGATAAAGAGCCTTTATATGTATTGTACGTCATATGCCTCCCACATTTGTATTGGTAAAGGTAACGGGTAAGAGTCATTCCCTTAAAATGTAAAGACAGCCACGCCAATACTAAACTCCAACTCAGCATTTTACAATATCGCTTTACTTGTTACAATTATTTCACTTTTCTCCCATCTATAGCTGGTTTTTCAATATCCATCTGACAACATTCTTTTTCTGTTATCTCTTTTTTTAGCTTCTGAATCTCTTATTGAACGAAACGCTCCTTAATGATAATAGGTTAAAAACTTTCTTATACTGGTCAAATTTGATAATCCCTATGTATAAACGGTCAACTTGTATTTTAAAGTTTGACGTTTTTGTAATTTGGATGATTGTATTATCCCATTTATCAGCCTGTGGAATTTCTTTTTTTTTAAATAATATCGATCCTTAAAAAACATTTGATTAGTACTAAAGGTAGTGCAGTGATAAATAATTATTAATTGCAATTAACTCTCTTACGACAAAGATCTTGTACATGCCTTTTTATAGGTAGGGACCGTCAAATTACCTACATCAACATGGATGGTACAATCCATTTGAAACTAATAATTAATTTAAAATTAATTAAAGTGATGCCAGATAAATATCTACACTGGTATTCTATGTCCACCGCTTTTTATTATGATATCATATAGAGCCAGCTATATTTAGTTAGTTTAGTCTGCACCCTTGTTATACAGATGCACAACACACAAAACCACCCATGGTTTTTACAAGCGAAGTGCTACAGAGACACGTACTGAGGGACGCTCTGGTCCAGCGAGCGCTGGCATACTCGGCTATGGAGGGTTCCCTGTTGTAAAACATTTCCTTTGCGAGGTAATTTACAATAGTTAACAGGTTTAGAATGTGTGGTAAGTCAAAATGGTTATGAGTTAATAAATTACGCTGCTAGGTAAGTCTCGATAGTTAACAAGTAATAATGTAGAACTTGTGATAATGTAATAGTTATCATAATAGTTTGGGCTGAAAGGTAAGACACAATAGATAACAGATCATAAAGCAAGAACAGGTTATGCCTGAGTATACTTTGGTATTTATGCTATCGTACCATTTTATAAAATTTTGTATATACATTTTCGAATTTCAGATATTGGTTAAGTAATTAAGATTGCGATATGAATGACGATAGTTAAAAAGTAATAATTTAGGCTGCTATAAACATCTCTCTTAGTGATTCCATTCGTTTGATGTGGTATAAAACAATGATTTTAGATTTTAATATATTGGACAATGTCTCAGAATGTTAATTAGTCCTACCAGTCCTCCTTTTGTATAAATAGATATTTTTTAACTTAGGCGCATTGTTTTAGGACTGTGGGCGATCCTATCTGCATTGGACGTATTTTCAAGTACATCGTCGTATGAAACACGCAAATGAAAATTATATTTTCAAATGTAATCAGTGCGAAATGACATTTCCTAATAGGTGAGTTATCAGTGGGTGCATATCTGTAGAACTAATTCTAAACCACAACTAAGCGTAATCGGATGTAGTGAAATCGGTACTAATATTAGGAATCCTAAAAGAGTACTCAGGAATTACTGTTAGCAGCAGCTAATTAACGTCCCAATACTGGACGCCGCCCCCTCTCTCATAGTAGAGAGAATTTATATAGCATAGACCCACTACGCTGGTCCTCTGCAGAGTGGCAGAGGGTAACTACTAGATAGAATTAAAAAATTCTCAATAATGAATCGGCTATTATTCGAAAGGCTATGTACTATATAACATCACCTTTTGTCCTATAAGAGTAGAGTATCATTGACAATGTTGCAAAAATCTTAAATATGTATTCCTTTTGAAAGTTTACGTTGTGTACGCTACGTTTTAAAGTCAAAGGTGCACAACAGTCATTCATGACGCAATTGTACCTCCTAAAATCAGATCAGTTACTATAATTCAAATCTAATAGGAATGCTTATTCGTTTACCAGCTGGAGTGCCACTTATCATCGGAAGAAAGTGCACAGTAAAAACGGCCAAGACGAAAATGGCGGCTTTACGAAAATTATTCGAGAAAACTATAGGTATTTATACATTTTAATATCGCCCCGCCCCTCGTTAATTAATCACAAAAATTTACTTGTTTAACCCCAACAACATTTCAAAAGATAACGAGTGATTCGAACGGGGGTACCAAGATTGTCGTACAATTCTCTCCCTTTTTCATGGTGGTAAAAAATGGATACACGACTGTATTTGTTATGGGTTCTTCTCAGGACAGTGAGCGAAGGAACCCGCGTAATTTTAGATTGAAAGTCGTTAATATTATCATCAGTGGTACATGTATGGAAAAAACTTTTTTTTTTAGAATTCCCTGCCGTGATTGCGACGAAGTTTTGCCGAATAAATTGGCGCTTTACAAGCACAGGAAGAAGGAACACTGCGATGACGCATTGTTAGACAAAGATGGTATATTAATGTAGTATATTTAAAATTAGATAGTACCTATAGTAATAGACGAAAAGTACAAAATACAATCATGTTTAAGAGAACCTTAATCTTTACACCGAAATGGGCATTATTGTAAAAATTGCTTAAGTTTAGTCATTACGACATTTGTTTTTCATTTGTTGAATTAAGGACAACTAAGCAGGGAAAGTCAAAAGTAAAAAAGTAACTTATATTAGTTGTCATAACACTTAAAAATTGCGCTTTTAATTTTGTCCATACAAATTTATTGGGAATTATATACTTTACACTATACATTTAATTTGTTTGAAAGGAGGTTTTACTGATCCTGACGATCCCGAGACAACAATTTGCAATAAATGTGGACACAATTTGCATAACGTATCCGCATTACAAAAACATAAAAAGTAAGTATATTTTTTTTTCTTGTCTAAATATTTTTCGTTTTACTAAACCACGAATATATCAAGTGTCTCAAAAAGCTTTATGAATATCGCAATAATAACATATAAAACATTGGTTATTTTCCTGAAATTTACATAAAAAGTTTCAAAAGTGAAGTTAAGATAACTGTTAGTTAGATATTTATGGTGCTACTTTTGAAAGTATTCTTGAAGTAAACTCTTGAAAGTCCCATTAAATGTGATTTCTCATTTTTAGAAATAACTTGGTAAAGAAACGCAGCTTAGTTTATAAATATAGTTTTCAAAAATTATAATTCTGCTCGATAAATATGAGAGTTATATATTAAATGCATTTTTGTGAAAATATTTTGTTTTGATGAAACATTTCGGATTACTACGTTTTTCCAATGTCAATTTATTTATACTGTTCACATTTTTGATGATGGGCGCAGTAAAATTTTGCAAAGCATTAGATATTGGTTTTTTGGTTATTGTCTAATTAAGCTTGAATCTAAAATAAAATCGTTTCAATGTAGAGAAGTGCATGGGTGTGATGCCGATGAGGCACGTGCTCGTTCTCACACCTGTCCCGTGTGTACGCGCGCATTTCGTTCAGCGTCAGTACGCAATGAGCACGTACGTGTGCACACTGGTGAGCGGCCCTTCCCTTGTGATGTGTGTGGAGTCGCTTTTCGGAGGTTAGCATAATTAACAATAATTTAATAAGGAATCTATTATCAATCCTAAAAGCAAAAATGTACTTTATTTATCTTTGTAACATTAGATTATTTAGAAATAAACCGTTAAGCTATTATACAATTTGCCTGATATTAAGGGAATCCATTTGCAAATCCAATAACTTTGCATTGCTGGTAAACATGTTTATATATCGTGTCCATATTTTAGTAAGAAGCTATTATTTTGATATTGTTAAAGTCATTTTAAGTTTATATCGATCAGGGAATAAATGCTACTTTTATTTTATTTTATATACTTAAACTCTAATTTTATATATTTGTATAGATTAGCTACTATATAATACCTAACATACTTTTCAATTTTATGGTAATAAACGACTGAGTTATTTTGCCACAAGTAATATTATCACAATATAATGGACAGTCTCGCTATGCATAAATGGAAACTATTTGATTTATATATTATACAAGCTATTTGCGGTACAAATCCAGTGGAAATATAGGGAAATATTTATTTTATAGAATTGTCTATGTAAACCATGGGTTTGCAACATTTCTTACAGAAGGCCCACGACTGCTATGTTGAGGTTGCTGCGGGTCCCATGTCATCTACTAATCTAATCTTATAATAAATATATTTTTTTAGATAAAACCATATATTTACATAGTTAACAATATTTATTATTAGTTTTATTTGGATGCCTGCGAGCCACGTCGTTGAGCACTGACTTAGGGGCCGCTGATTACCGACTATTAAACTATTGTTAAATCGACTGAATACAAGAATTAGTCAAAATCGTTGCAGCTGTTTAAGAGCAGTTCACTCATGCACACGTACCTATGAATTACACGCATAAAGGACATTGCTTGCAAGCGTACTCTCAGTTTTTTAATTTTTTTTTTATTGTCTAGGTCGACAGCTATGCGAAATCATCGGTTAATACACAGCAGTAACCGCGCATGGGGCTGCAACAGGTGTCCAAAGCGATTCCGTATTAAATCAGATCTGAGGACTCACATGAGGCTTAAACATCCTGCTCATCTCGCTGTTATAGAGGTACTGTTATTGTGAAACTACATTTTCTGGAACATAGAAAAGTAGTTAGGGAATTAAACGACGATACATCACACAGTGATTGGTGCGGGTTGGCTTTAAATTTCCTATTTTCGATCATTGTTTATAACTTATTGAAGTGATACGGCCGCTATTGCACATTAATGTTTTTAAGTGTTTACTTTATCTGTTACATCTTATTTTGTGAAATAAAGTATTTCGTATTGTATCTAATAATGATATGATTTTTTTTAGATCGAGGGTACGAGTTGCTCACCAGAAGAGGTTTTAAAACACCTTAATGCTAACAATATAAGCCAGGATAAGGTCATTGAAATAACTATGATTTCGTTTCCTAAAGTGAGTATATAATAAATGTATCCTGTGTAAAATGAAACAACAGTCTGTTGTACTAAAATTATACAAATGAATAAAATTGGAGTATCTGTTTGTAATTTCAAACTAACAACTTAAGCAAGTACTCTTTCCATTGGTAAATCAATTCAAGTTAAAATACATAATCGGTCTAACTTAAATAACTTTATTTGACAGAATTCTACTAACGTGGTCCCGAACTCGATGCGTGCTTTGTCAATGCTTAGCGATGTACCGAGAACACAAATTCCTTGCAATTGGGACACCACTGGACCATCGCAAGGACTAATCGGTAACAGTATTAATTACATTGATCTATTCTGATGATGGACGAAACTTCGAAATCATCCGGTGTTAATTACGGACTCTTCGCCCTATTCTTCGAATATGAAAATGGTTATTTACATATCGCCAAACATTAACACCAATGTACACGACGTGCGACTTTTTTTGTGCTGGGAAATTCCTTTACGAATTCCGATGAACGAATATTTTCAATCGGTAGTGTGGTTGTCGTAGATACCAAGATACCCTCTAAAACCCAGCGAATGCCTCGTCCATTAGCAAGATCACTAGAGGTTTTCCAACCGCATTCCACACTAGTGGCCCGAATGACACCAACTGTAGGACTTACAATTCAATAAGGCGAAGCGTGAAGCGCATATGTATGATTTCTGCTACCCATGTCCTCCGGCTGCGGAGGAGGGCCTCAGCCGCTTAACTTAACCTCTCATTTGCCTGCTTCAGTGAGATGACTGTCTCGCAAAAGAAGGCACTTCACAAGATATTTCGCTGGGGTGATCACGTTGGACACTCCACCAAAATATGGTAAACAGTACCTACAGGAGCACCGCAGTCATAACAGGCGGACGTTTCTTTACGGCCAACGACCTGGTGCAGGAACTTGCCGTATCAATCATGGCCGGTCAGCACCTGCATCAGTCGGTAGGGAAGAGATCTGTACCCTCTGGTGAACCAATTGTCCAGGTGATCGCCTCCACTGTGTCTATACCCGCAGTTGTAGACCCAAGATCTTGACTCCATTTTTCGATCACAATTCTATCGACGAGAGCACTGATCTTCCAGACCTGGTAGTCGTGAGATTCAGCGCCTCGGGAGGCCTTTGTGGCTACCCTGCACTGATAGGCGACTGCAAGAACTTTCGCCCGCAGCTCCCAAGGGGAGGTCGCCCGCCAGGAGAAGGATTTGCGTCTTGCTGCTACATCAATTTTTGCTATTGATGTCGCTGTACTTGATATATCGCAATCTACCTTAAAATTAATGCCGTATAAAGTTTGTACAGGTTTTATTTTATATCCCTGTTCAATTTGACCATATTTATGTAACAATTTCAGTTTGTAACACATTGATAATTTTTATTAATCGTTAAGGTGATGTTTTTCAACCGACTCGTCGTGGAAGGGGCATAGCCAAAGCTCCTAGGAGACCTGCTATCCTGCAACGAGGAGAGGAAGCACCCCAGGACAATGGCTACATGCCTCTTAATGTTGAAACTGAGGTTTTTATAGTGTTATTTTTCAATTTCTACTATTAGCTTTATCTCTTTCTTTATAATTTTTCTCTATTTTCATAACACAAAATTTCTCTAAACTTGAGGTTGCTTTGCAAAAATCACTACTTAGCGATAAGGCGGCTTTCTTTGTACCCTATGATTCATGATGTGGGATTTGAAGACAGATACATAAATTCCATAAGACTTAACGTGGGAGATAATGAGATAGTTTTTTTTATTGCTGACAGATTAGCGCTTAACTGTGATCTCACCTCATTGTAAGTGATGATACAGTCTAAGATGGAAGCGCGCTAATCTGGTAAGAGGCGATATACCCCTTACACGGTTTCTACACAGCATCGTACCGGAACACAAATTTCTTTGTTTGGCGGTACATTTTTGCTGGTAGGGTGGTAACTAGCCACGGCCGAAGCCTCCCACCAGTCCAGACTCAGACAAATTAGAAAATACAATTTCCTAAATTCGCCCTACCGGGGATCGAACCCGGGACCTCCGCTAGCAAAGCGAATACTCGCACCACTGTGCCAGCGAGGCCGTCAAAAAGCATTATACGCTGTTTGTTATGTTCGTGGTTCTCTTTGTGCTCTGCTTCATACCCCCTCCACTAGTAGTCACCAAGGCATATTGGGAGTTACAATTAAATAATTACTAAGACTTACAAATATTCTTTTGCCAAAATTTTACATCCGTCTCATTATCTTGAAGCCAAAATAGAATCACGTGTGAATGGCACACGACTACTTTTTTCAATACTACAGTAAATTTATGCATATATATATTTTATGTTTTTCAGAATTTATCAACGCTAAATGTTCAGCTATTGCTTCAAGATAGTGCTTTAGTTAACGGAAATCAAATGGTTCAACTACAACTAGATGATGGGATGTTATTAGAATAAATTTAAATATAGGTGTTATTGAGTTTTTTTTAATGATTTAGTTAAAAACTTTAAGAGATTTTATTTTTTTGCAATGCTTATTGGTTTTTGTCTTCTACATCTATATCGACGACCGCTACTTTTAAAAAGAGCCAAGTATAAAATCATTATTTTGTAACAGTTTCAAAGATAATATATTACATACATAAACATAACCATCAGTTCAAAAGGTAGTACAGTACTACCTTTTGTACTGATGGTTATGTTTTTTGTTTCAATAGCTATAAGATTTTAAAAAAACGACTGAGCTTTATTAAATTTATTATGTTGGCCATCCTTTAAAACTCGCCTTTTCGTAACGCTCTCCTCACGCATTCACCAGCTTACTGCCTAAAGAAATTTACATCTAAAAAATTATTGTAGTATCTTAACTTCCTTATTACCCTTTTTTATTGTATTGATATTATAAACTTTTGGTTTTGAAGCTTATCTTTAATTACGGATTTGATTCTGGATGTAAATCATATTTTTTGTTGTTTTAAATTTTACTTATCGTAATAAATTAATATATTGAAAGATATATAAGTTTACTTCTTGAATTTTCTATAGGCTTAAGTGAAAATAAAATGTTTGTTAAATTTTTACTGTTTTATTTTTGAAAATTTACACCTGAGACTGATAATTGGTATCAAACTTACATAAATACAATTGAAATCTGATAAATAATTAAGTTTAGCTAGCATTGGCTTAATTAATGGAATTAATAAATTAAATCAGGGGTCGGCAACCAGATACTATGGGTATAACGATGAGGCTCGGAGGCATACAAATAAGATTAACGATAAATATGGTTAATAATGCGAAACTTAGCTTTATTTATACAGATTGTGTTTATTAGATGAAACGTGAACATTTGTAGCCCGCACCGATATGCTCATGGCTTACAATTAGTAAGTATCATCCACTACAAGGTAAAAATAATATTTGAAATTGAATGAAATAACGAATAACAATATTTTATAAGGGGAGAATGGGGCAATCGGAGTCAGTGGGCAATAAGAGTCACCCTCATATCCACGAAATAGCACTAGTGAGCGATGCGTAAACGTTAATCCCATCACCACGCTGGCCCTCCAGCACTCCCTGGAACAGCTCGCGTCAGTCAGCGCCCGCGTTACTAAGTTACGTCGGTGTTTTGGGTTCGTTCTCCGTTGATGTTATTTTACGTCAACGAAAATTAATATTAACGATCAAGATTTTTATACAAACTTGGTTAGACTTTCGAAAATTTGATGTTCAGTTCAGATTACATCTGAGTTTGAAAGTTTTTGATGCAGGTTCTTTTATATCAAATGGTGATTAGCTTATGGGGATCCCATTTTCAAGTCTTCAAAAGAGGATAAAAAGTGCTACCTAACAAAATATCTCATTTAGGATGATTTACTATCTTTAGTCTTGAGACAGAAGCCGTACTAGCAAACTTGATGAATAGGCAAGTATTTTATATGATTGCACTGCTTATGAAGTGAGAAAAGTGGAAATAAGAAGATGAAGAAATTTAAGGGTAAAGAAAATAAAACAGAAGGGCAAATGTCATGGAAGAGACTACAATAGAGAAGAAGGGTTCTGAAAATATAAAGCCCGATATACTACAAGAAACGAACGAAATTTCTGCGTCAGATTTTGGCACTAACGGCTTTTGCCAGGACAATGCGGATGACTACGCAGAAGATGCTGGAAACAGATGGCTAGTACAAATAACAACAAGATTTGGTTCAGATACACCTTATTTAGGCTATGGCAAGGTTATATCTGCGATACGTGCTAGATGCTTTTTGACTCTGATTGCCCCCTGGGAGAGTCAAAACTAATTTTTTTTAAACCTTTATATTATCCAAATGGACTGAAAATGATTTCTAATGATAGTTAATGAGTTAAATTATGTTTAAAGGCAGTTGCAATAAATAATCAAAATTTTATTTGAGTTTTCGCTTAAGTGACCCACATTTCCCCCTAACGACTGAAAGTTTAGAACAAGATATATAAATATAAAGAAAATTTCAAGTAATAGTACTTTTTAAATAAATGCAAGAACAATTATTCTACCACTTTACATTTACAAATCAACATTTAGGAAAAAAAACCTGAAAATGAACAGATCAAAAATTTTTTATTAGTTAATTTTTACCCTTACGTTCTCAGTATCAATTTAGCATCATATCCTTGTCTACTGCAAAAATTGTATCTAACGACTAAGTTACCATATCCACGAGGATATGGTGACTTAGCACGTCGTTATGTGTTCAATATAATACGGAATAAATGTTTTGTAAAAATTGCTAGATCCTGGTCAAGATATACATTTAGTAATCTTCACATGTTAGTTGTATTGTACTATTAAACAAATTGGCGATCATAATAAATTATCATTAATTCGCTATCATTGATAACAGTTAATCTGTAATCAGCGGACCTATTATGAATCTTTCGATTAATGCATTGCAATCGCTACAATTGTTTGTATTGGCTAAAATCATATGAATTGAAAAGGAATCATCAATTTTAACAAATAAAAATACCATTTGATAAGGCAATATGAAAAGTCACAATAGATTTCAATAAAAAAAATATAGCATGTTATCATTTGTCGATAAAATATATCTCCTTGGCATTTAATTCAGTGTTGTGATTTGTCGGTGCATCGCATTTAAACCATTATATTGAAGGTAAATTTAAAATATTTTTCATTGTTTTTCATATACTTATTACAATATATTATAGACACAGATACTTTTAAAATAAATAGAGTTCTTCTTCACATTATAAAACTTGGTACTAATTAAATACAGACATTGTTTTTTTGCTGTAAAGGGATTTATAGATTCGCGTGTAGATTACTTATTGTATAAACATGTATGTATGTACATACCTTTCCCCGTACCATAATAAACTACCCCATTGGTCTAGTGGTTAGCATGTTGGACTACAGGTATGAGGTCCTGGGTTCGAATCCGGGTCGGGGCAATTCAAAAATAGATATTGAATTTTCTATTAAGATTTTCTCAATATTTGCCCGAAATTGGCGGTGGTTCCACCTCTCCATACCCTCGTGACTACGTTAAGCCGTCGGTCCTGCGCCTGATCTCTCTCCAGTCGTGTCACGTTCCCGTCACATCGGACTATGAGTTGAAGGAATAGAGATTACACTTATGTGCTATGCCTGCCGCGTGGTGGGTCTAAAAACCCTCCCTCATATGAGTGAGGAGGCCTGCGCCCAACAGTGGGACGTTAATGGGCCCCTGCTTACCTTTATACCAATCCCCAATCCCATCTGCGTACAGCTAGTATTATTAATATATCTAGATAGGTCTGCCAGCGCTTTGCAGATACAAACTAAGGATATAACATAGGCATTAAGGTAAGTCATTACATCAAATTATTGGAATCATCCACAATTTCACATTAATTACTCAAAAATTCATTTTGTTACGAATCAATTGATATTGTAATATTGTCTCCTTGTTTTAAGAACACTTTAGTATCTCATACATTTTCATCCCCTTTAAGTTATACCGCAAATATTGAGAAAATCCTAATAGAAACTATAATATTGATTTTTGAATTCGCCCAACCCGGTTCTCGAATTCAGGACCTCATGTAGCCGAACATATTATATATAGTTTTATATTTATAGTTTACGAGATAGGTCGTTTTGTGTTCGTAGCATTTATTCGTTATATGATACAAATAAGTGTGTTAATTTTTCGCATATTTTTGTCGTTTCTGTATTTATAATATTTTAAAGGCGTCGTGTAGCTTTTTTGTTTAAAATATTGTCCTCGAGATGTGGTCGAGAGCGGCATATCATCACTATTAATGATCTAAAAAACAAACGTTGTATATTTTTTTTTAGGTTTTATAAAAATAAGTAAATATTTATTATTCTTATACTAATCAGATTAATTGATCTTAAGAAAATATTTACGGCCTAATATAAGGGCTTCTTAACTAATTAATCTATATTTTAATTGACAGTAATACCTTTAAAATTGTTAATTACGCCCTGAAATAGAGAAAGCTTCAAAAGACGAGTGATGTTCATGTTCGGATATATTCAATGTTTCAAAAGCGCACTAACTTTTGTAAACAAAAATCGGTTTATAAAGTTTTTATGAAATCTTTTCTAAATCAAAAATCATAAGAATTTGTTTATGAGTTCGGCTACTTTTATATTTTTATTATGTTAGTACAGACTATTAACACTAACTGAGGCCTTATTCATTCGTTTTCGTTCATGACATTTTTAAATAAAAAAAATCTCAAACCCAACCGTTTAGTTAGATTTCAATGATAACAAAATATATCTGCGAATCTACACGCGAATTACTTAAGTATACTTTTAATGATAAAAATAATTAGCAATTAAAATACATTTACTATTCATGCAAGATAACTTTTAACATGGAAACTTACTTATCGAAACAAGTAGCAGCACGCCTTATATGTGAATGGTCACAGAATATGTGTCGTCTATCTGTCATTAAAACTAGTTGAATAACAAGTTGGCAATATTTTCTGAGATTTTTGCGACTTTATATAGATAAAAACAATTAATTTTAAATATTAAGTAAGTATCAATCTATTAACGTTCCACTGCTGGGCACAGGCCTCCTTGGTCATAGGAGAGAGGGTTTTGGGCATAGAAACACCACGCTGCTCCACTGCCGATTGGTAGGCATAGTACACAAGTGCACTCTCTATTTCTTCACTCTCACAGTCTGATGTGACGGCAATTGAGAGATCAGACGCAAGACCAGCGGCTTAACATGCTCTTCGAAGCACGGGGATGGAGCACACCGCTAGTAGCCGAACAAGCTGACCATTAGACCAATGAGGCAATCTTTAAATATATATTCATCGTATCATATCGTTCATATTAGAGATCGTCGTATGATTTGTTGCATTAATATATGCAACTACTTCCTTGATTTTTATATATTATTTACGAGATAGACCGTTTTGTGTTCGTACCATTTATTCATTTTAGGATACAGATAGGTACGTTAATTTTTCGCATTTTTTTGTCGTTTCTGTGATCTCAATATGTGTATATAATAGCATCGTGTATCTCTTTGCGGGGTCTGACAAACAAATGTTATTGGATTGCCCGTGAAATCTTTTCAGGATAATTAAAAAATTAGGAAATTGGCATTGTGTTACATCATCAAGCCTTTGAAAGCATATAATTCTACCGGTGTTGCACTTGGTATTGCTGCCATTGGATTTAGCAGTCTTGGTGGACGATTACAGATAAAGAAGGAAATTAAAGAACAGAATATGTTGAAGAATTCTTTTGGCAATCACCTATTCTCCATTTACAAAGTTACATGAACTAAATTATGTTATGAAGATGCTATTATATTTTAATACAAAACATTTTTTTTGTAAAAAATGGACATAGTCGCAGAATACCGTATTCATATCGCTATTGAAAACCTAGTACTATCAATTCAGTAGATATTTTAAGATTACTAATATAATATACTTGTAAATTGTTATCAATTTTAAGTAAAGGCGCTACTTTGTTTGAAAAACGTTTATTTTTATCTTATGCAAATCTGTAATGCCGCTTTGTAACGAAATTCCATATGTATGACGGTAGCAGTTTAACTTATAAAACGCAAATTATTTACGGTTTAGTGCCTAATAAGGATGCTCCCATTCGGTATTGAGAAAGAAGACTTCGTCTTCTTGATAGACACCCTGTGATGGGTTTATAGGTTGATAAAAAGTGTTGGTTATCGTTGTCTGTCTATCAGGTTTGGAGAGTATAAACTTAGACTTGTATATTATAGTGTTTAATTGAATTGTGTCTGAACTTTGTCAGTACTTGTCTGTCCTGTATATAAATGAAAAATAATTACTGAGACAACAAATTGTTATAATAATTGAATTTTGGTACAAAATAATCAACCACGTAAACTACTTTTACATTAAACTTAACTATTTAATATTGCACAGAAACTAAACTAGCCTTCTTTGAGGTAATTGAATGAGTAGCACTTGTTGAGAGAAATGCAAGTTTTGTAATATGTCCCTTGTGGGTGATTCTTCTAGCAGATCGGAGCTCTTAGTTACAATCAGCTAAAGTCAGTCTTCCTACTCGTATTGGGTTTATTCGACCGAGAATATATCACACTTTCAGAATACCAACGGTAAATAGTGCGTGAGACAGAAGCCAATGTGGTTCTGGCAAAGTATTATACCCCTTTCAATCGGCAACCCATTAGAGAATCCACTGATTACGTGGGATCATTATGGTCTCGTCACTTATTCATCAGCCATCAAGAAATTGTATGCTTGTTTGTCGGTTCATTTATATATGAAAGACTATACGAAATAATGCCATTTCCTATAACAAGTACCGTGCTTAGCCGGTGGTTAATTAATAATGAATTTTCCGCAAACCTGAATGTTCCGAAACAATTGTTTTTTAATTTTTTGTTACAGAAAACACAATGCGGATACTTCCTTGCGTAAAGAATTACAATGAAGACGAATATAACTCGATGCAAATTGATAGAGAAATAAAACAGTGGATCAAATCATACAACGAGGTGTTTACTTTAGTTTATCCTACTTTACGTTAGTTTATCCTCTACTTTACGTTAGTTTATCCTCATGGATACCCTCAACACCAGGGGGGTGGGCATTGCGAATCATACCGGTTTTTTACCGGCTTAAACCTGAAGGTACTCTGACACGTCGCAGTGACGGTGCCGATGGATCTTTGTCGCACACTCCACAGTCGCACCGGCGACGATACCCGTAACGACGGGTCCAACTGGGTGTCGGCTGACATCCGACAATGCTCTCCAAAGGCGATGTGCCTGGAGCACCAAGCACGCCACCAGCCACCTCTGGGACGTCTCTATGCAGACACCGAGCCCGTACCCTTTGCCCAGAGGTCACTCCCTAGGGAGGGAGACGACGCTCGTGACCCGCGCGTCTCCTGCCCACCTTTCTTCTGCGTATGGCTCTGTCTCCTTCTACGACATCGCTTCTTCGCAAAAGGAGACTATCCCATTCCACGAAATCTCGCTGCTCGCCATTGCATTGACGACGGAGGGCAGCGAAATTTACATTCCAACAACAAGAATACTTTATTCCGTGTTTCGTCGTAAATTAACGTTTAAGAATATCCGTCTGTGCGACTTTCGTTATTAAATCTTGTTGCTAAATGGCTGTAATTTTAGCATCTTTATGTAGACAACTGTACAAAAAATTTCGTTACCATTTTAGATACTGTCTTACAGTACATAAAAGTTCTTTTTCGAGGTAAGAGGAATTGAGCTCCCGTTAGAGGTGTGTGACAATTAGACTACAAACCCATAGAAAAAATTAATCTGGGAAATGAACTGACGTGAATAACTCTAGATCATAGATTTACGGACGGCACCTTTTTTTTTATAAAATCTTATTAAATATTGCCGTTGTACCTTATAGTCGTCCATTATAAATGGTAAGAAATAAAAATATTAGAAACAAAAAAATTAATTTACTGACGTACTCACCAGTACCGCTCCAAAATTATTTTCACAGATTATTTTTTTCCATAGGCTTGTATTCTTTAAAGTTCTTAACTTTAAACGTAGTTTTATAAGATAATATGTATATAATTATTCGTGTTCTGAAAATTCAAAACTCTGATTGCAGGCTATAAAACTTTTACTGTTAGGCACCGGAGAGAGTGGTAAAACAACTATATTGAAACAGATGAGAATATTGCACGTACAAGGATTTACTGCAAGGTAAGTGGTTTTGCAGAGCCATTTAGATTTAGCCCTAAGGCGCGTCGATCCTCGTTCAGAAAACATGGCTCCCAATCCTCAGTAGGCAACACTAAGATTCTTTTTATATAAAGCTTATAATGAATTGTTGTTTAAAAATAAGTTTGTTTTCTTTTTCGTTGAACGAAAACATTGTAAGGAATCCTCCATGTCCCACAAATAATTCTAGGGTGTCTTAAAAAACATTGACGTCCTCGCTGGTGCAGTGATGCGAGTACTCGCTTTGCTAGCGGAAGTCTCGGGTAAGATCCCAGGAAGGGCTAATTTAGGAAATTGTATATTCTAATTTCTCTTAGTCTGGACTTTGGGAGGTTTCAGCCGTTGCTAATTACTACACTATCAGCGACGACGTATCGCCAAACTAATAGTTTGGTATTCCGGTATGATGCTGTGTAGAAACCGTAAGAGGTACAATAAATCTTAACAAAATAACGCACTTCCTTCTTAGACTGTATCATCACTTAACATCACAATCAAGCTCTAAACTCCCTTTTTACTGGGCGTGAGGAGGCCTGTGACTAATTTGGGCCGTCAATAAAGGTTTTAAAGTTAGTGATAATGTTTTATAATTAATTATTAATATTATAAATAACCTTACGCTGATTTATTTAATGTATTTTTTTATTTAGGATCACATATAATTACATTATTATAAATTAGACGGTATTTCTGACGCAACGTGTGGGTATCAAAAGTCCTGTCTTCGATTCCTAGCAAGACAAATTTAGGAAATTGTATTTTCTAATTTGTCCGTGTCTGGACTGCTGGGGGCCTTAGGTCGTGGCTAGTTACCACTCTACCAGCACGATGCTGTATAGAAACCATAAGGTTTAAATTATCTTTTACCAGGGTAGCGCGCTTCCATCTTTAGCTGTACAAACATTTACCAACAAGTGTGATTAGACTTAAGCGCTAACCTGTCAGTACTAAAAAACGAAAATTTCAGCGAAAGATCACTCAAAGCACAACATATAAAATGCAACACCCACGATTCCATATACGAGGTTGTTCGCAACATGTCACCTCTGAGCATTGCACTACAGAACCCAAAAAATATACGATCCCAACAACTTATACTAAAGCTTGGGGCAGAAGGGCCGAAGGAATTCACAGAGGTAATTTATAATTATGGTTACACCCAACTTTCTTAGGAATAAATATTAAACGTTATCGTCGTCGTCGTCGTCGCTTCAACCGATGGACGTCCACTGCTGGACATAGGTCTCACGTAATGACGTCCACAAGGCCCGATCTTGCGCCGCCTGGCTCCAGCGGCTACCGGCGACCCTCTTTATGTCGTCGGTCCACCTTGTGGGGGGTCTCCCTACACTGCGCCGTCCGGTGCGGGTTTAAACCAAAAACGTTATAAGTGGTTTAAACCAAAACTAACAAGATCGCGATTGAAATTGACTTTGTAATAAAAATCAATCGCTTATTACAGGATCGGCTAACTTTAACTTATAGAAGGCTCACAAATGTTATGAGCATATTGGTGCGAGCCACATTTTATGTAATTAACAAGCAATTTTTGTAAATAAAACAAATTTTTCGTACTTTAATATCGTTGCTCTTATTTACATGTACACATTTTTTTAGATGATATAATATAAAACTTCAGTAAGACATAGACTTAAATTTGTTGTGACGTATGTTTGATTTTTCTAGAAACCTAAATATGTGTTTTATATTTCTATTTTAGGAGTATTTCGATCACGTGAGAGCATTATGGAAAGACGCAGGAGTGAGGGAGTGTTTCAAAAGATCAAATGAATATCAACTCATTGACAGCGCGGAATAGTTAGTCATATTTTGATAAAAGTTATTTTGAAAGTAATCCATATTCATTGTTATATTACTTTAATGGTTTACGATAAGGGTACTGATATCTTAGCACATAGAAATTTTTTTTTTTTGACAAAATATTAACATTTCGATAGAAATTAATAGTGTTATATGTGATGGTATCTCTGGCGCAATGTTCCGGAATGATGTTTTATACAGGGCCGGACTTAGAGGTAAAGGGCGAGTGGATGACCCCCTTGGAAACATATTAAAGTCGAAATAAAATTAGCATTTTTAGTCGATATTTTAATTTAACAATTTATTTTGAAACCAAGTTATAACAAACTTTTATTTATTTTAATGTAATGTTTATACATATTGATAACTACATTTTTGTATTACACCTTGATTTAAATGTAAAAATAAATAAACAACTAATAGAGTTTTTTTACACTTACAAAGATTTCGAAAACCTGTAAAATTCGCAGAATATACCATAAATTTCTCACCTGAGCCGGTAATTGTATAGTAGATACACAAGGGCAGACGAAGATCTCTTATAAATAAATGCAATTGCATTGCAATCACGTCCATGAACTTAAAGATTTTCGAATATATATCATTGCTTATTTTGTTTGTAAATGCGATGGCAAGAAATCCTCCGTTTAGTTCACTGAACAGAGATAACGGTTGAAACAAATTTCAGCAGTGCATACCTATTTCCATTTTTTTAATAGTTTCGAAGTCTCTATTGTGGAGATCCCGGGGCTGTGGGTCCGGATGCCCTCCCCTAAATCCGGCCCTGGCTGTGTAGAAACTATGAGAGGTCAATTACCTTTTACCTTTATACCGTAATATCACTTACAGTCGATAATGTGGTATTTTAAAATATTTTTGGCTGATTTCAATTAGAATAGTATTAAATTTCTGTCACGGAAATAATAAGAGTTAATCTTGGATCAGTTTTTTTGTATGTGGATAATTGTTAATATAAAAAGGGAGTTATTAATAATCAAATATTTCATCACAATTATATAGGAAGCTATTCAAAAAACACCAAATCTATACGTTGATACTATTAAATGATTTGTGTAATAGTGAAACCATTTCTTTTGTTTAGTTTTCTTTTTAGTGTTAGATAATGATAAGTTAATAAGTATTTATCATTTACAAACGATCTTAATGGAGATATTTTTTTCAGTTTCTTAGATCGTATAGATCTTATTGCAAAACCGGATTATATGCCCTCCGACGCAGATATTTTACGATGTCGACAGAAAACAACTGGAATTCAGAAAATTGAATTTAAAGTTAAGGTAATCTTGCAGGGTCATGTAAAAATGTAAACACCAGGTAGCGTCACGTGTATCTTTAGCAAAGTGTCTCCAAATCCAAATGTCAATATATTTCTTGAATGCGTGTAAACACACACGAAGCCGAAGAAAAACAAATTGATTCAGCCGTTTAGGAGACTTTCGTCACATAATATTACACGTACTGTAGAATTATTTATATATGGGGTGAGCGGTAACCTGATTCAAGCATTGAAGTCTCTCTATGAGGGTTCTAGTGAGAGAGGGTGAGAGGGGGGATAGAGGGTTTGTGTCAGAATAAACGGGGAGTACACGGAGTGATTTCCTGTCGAGAGAGGTGTTCGACAGGGATGTGTTGCGTCACCATGGCTGTTCAACCTATTCATGGATAACTGTTTGACAGATTTAAAAGAAAGTATGTATGGGTTAAGAATGAATGAATTACTTATCAAATGTTTACTCTACGCTAATGACCAAGTAATACATAAAAACTACATATCCAATATATGTGAATGAAAGATTTAAATTTACTCAGAGACATGTTTGTAACTTCTTCTGGGAGCTTGTTATTGAAACGTATACAGTTACCCTTGAATGACTTGTCCATTTTATGTAGCCTATTAAAGTTTACGACAATTTAATTTTTATTTCATAAGTTATATGTATGAAAGTGCGTTCACTTTTTTCGTTAAAGAGTCAATATTTATAGAACAAATTTGGTTAACATAAAAAGGTTATAATGAGTTCACCTCGAGGAAAAAAGCACCAATTTTGATGCACAGCTACTATAGCCCTTAGCGTGATGATGTATAGCCTTCCTCAATAAATAAGCTATCTAAAACTGAAAGAGTTTTTCAAACCGGACCAGCAGTTTCTGAGATTAGCGCGTTCGAGTAAACAAACTCTCCGGCTTTATATAATATAGTTAAACCTTATTTCGCTTGGTAACGGAATAACTTCAGAGCGACTGTCCCAGCTTCATTATCTTTTTTAAGTTTTCTTATACGTATTGGAACGGTAAAATGAAAAGGAATTATTAAAATTGCTCAAAAAGTTAGTAAATTTCAGAGAACCTCGATTATTGACACTTCGCAAGTTTAATATTTTGCGCGCCACTAATGTTGTTTTATAACCTTCGCAATGTAAACGCTCATTGGGCTAACTAGGCGTATTGCGGGGAACTGTGAGATGTACAATAAAAATTATGGTTTGTTGAAGAGGCATAGAATTGATTAATTCCACTTCAGGTTCCGAAATCAATGCATGGTGGTGTTCAAGAGTTTTGGATGTTTGATGTTGGCGGTCAAAGGGGAGAACGCAAAAAGTGGATACAGGTAATTTTACATCAGCTATTTCAAAATATATTAATTTCATAGTAGATGTCAACTTAAACAATGTAGTTAAAAACGTAAAAAAATTAAAAGTGCGTGCGTACAAAGTACATCTGTCAGAAGAGTAACTTCTTTGGCACACTAATTTTTAAGTCTTGTTTATATTTATAGAAATCTAAAGCTTAACTTAACTTTCCAAGATTTAGAGGGAGGGAAAAAGGAAGATATGTTAGGAATCGACACTTAATATTTAATTGTCATTAAATATTAAGTGTCGATTAATACAAATAATTTATTGAAATATCAAATAACGAATTGTAAATAAAAATGCCACGTGTTTTTAACCGACTTCAAAAAAAGGAGGAGGTTATCAATTCGTCTGTATTTTTTTTT